>CM050518.1:52760178-53267678 GCA_027563665.1 Antrozous pallidus
ACAGGCCATAGATTTCTGGGTGTTAATTTTGTATCACGCTACATTGCCAAATTTATTTATTAGGTCTGGTGGTTTTTTTTATGGAGTCTTTGAGATTTTCAATGTATAGTATCACATCATCTTCTAATAAGGACAGTTTTAGTTCTTCTTTTCCAATTTGGATGTATTTTATTTATTCTTCTTGTCTGATTGCTATGGCTAGCACTTTTAGTACTATGTGGAACAGGAGTGGTGAAAGTAGGCATCCCTGTTCTTAGGAGAAATCTGTTTAGATTTTGCCCATGGGGTATAATGTTGGCTGTAGGTTTGTCATATAGGGCTTTTATTATGTTGATGTATGATCCCTTTATTCCCACTTTGCTGAGAGTTTTTATCAAGAAAGGGTGTTGGGGGCGATGAACCAAGATGGAGGCATAGGTAAACACCTATACTGCTGCCTCACATAACAATTTCAAAAATACAAATAAAAGACAAAATGGACATTATCCAGAACAACCAGAAAGCTAGCTGAGTGGAAAATCTACAACTAAAAGGAAAGATAAAAGGTCACTGAGACTCAGAGGAGGTGTGGAGGACAGAAGTGCTGAGATACGGAGACAGAGATGTGGAGACACTGAGACCCGCGTGAGTGGAAAGGGAGGGTGGCTGAATACCCAGTTGGTTTTCTCAAACAGGGAGGAAGACAAAGGCACCCCACTGCACTGAACCCCAGTTCCAGGTGAGTCTCGGGGAGCCTAGACTCATACCGGGTGAAACTGGACTGTCAGGTAGGAAGCACACTGAGACTCGGGAGCTGCAGAGGCACATGGGCTCATGAAGAGGGTGCGTGGCTGGCTCTCTCATATGGGAGGAAAACAAAACCTCTGGACTGCACTGTACCCCAGTTTTGGGTGAGACTTTGGGCATCCAGACTCATTTGGAGAGAAACCGGACTGTCTGGCAGTGGGAAAACTCCAGGGCAGCTTTCTCTCAGAGGTGCATGCAGCCATTGCGGTGGGACACGGAAACCCAGGTACCACTTAGGGCAGGGCCGATGGGAAATCAAGGCTGACTGCTCAGCTCTGAGACTCTGCCCCATCCAAGCTGAGCACAGAAGCTTTCCCAGTGTAAACACCGTTGATCCTCACAGAGAATTGGCCCAGAGGTCAATCCCTCCCTGTAATACCAACAATATTCAAGACTTAACTACAACAAGGGTGAGCACACAGTCCATAAAGGGGTGCACCAAGAGTCTCCACCTCAGGTAACTGGGGAGGCTGTGCCACTGTCCCCTAGAGGAGACCTACAACACAAAGCTACTTGACCAACTCAGGGAAGCAGCCAAAATGCAAAGACAAGGAAATAGATCACAATGGAAAGAAATGGAGGAAAAGAAATGACTGGACATAGAGTTCAAACCACGGTTATAAGGGTATTCAAGAGGTTCCTAGAAAAGGCCAATAAATTTAGGAGACCCTCGAGGATATGAAAAAGGACCAACTAGAAATTAAGCATACACTGACTGAAATAAAAAACATTATACATACACCTAAAAGCAGTCTGGAAACCGCAAGAATCAAGTCAAAGATTTGAAATACAAATAAGCAAAAACCACTCAGCTGGAAAAGCAAAAAGCAAAAAGAATCCAAAAAATTGAAGATAGTGTAAGGAGCCTCTGGGACAACCTCAAGCATACCAACATCCGAATTATACAGGTGCCAGGGAAAGAGAGAGAGCAAGATACTGAAAACCTATTTGAAGAAATAGTGACCAAAAACTTTTGCGACCTGGTGAAAGAAATAGACTTACAAATCCAGGAAGCACACAGAACACCAAACAATAGGAATCCAAAGAGGGCCACACCAAGACACATCATAATTAAAATACCAAGAGCAAAGGACAAAGAGAGAATATTAAAAGCAGCAAGAGGAAAAAAGTTAGTTACCTACAAGGGAGCACCCATAAGATTATCAGCTGATTTCTCAACAGAAACTATGCAGGCCAGACAGGAATGGCAAGAAATATTCAAACTAATGAATAGCAAGAACCTACAACCAAGATTACTCTACCCAGCAAAGCTATCATTTATAATTGAAGGTCAGATATAGAGCTTCACAGATAAGAAAAAGCTAAAGGAGGTTATCACTGCCAAACCAGCATTATATGAAACACTGAAAGGTATTCTTTAAGAAGAGGATGAAGAAGAAAAAGGTAAAGATAAAAATTATGAACAACAAATACATGTCTATCAACAAATGAATCTAAAAATCAAGTGAATTAAAAATCTGATGAACAGAATAAACTGGTGAATACAATAGAATTGTAATAGGGGCATAGGAAGGGAGTGGACTGACAATTCTTGGGGGGAAAAGGGTGTGGGAGGTACAGGAAGAGACAGGACAAAAATCATATACCTATGGATGAGACAGTGGGTGGGAGGTAAGGCCAGAGGATGGGGTGGGTACCGGGTAGAGGGGAGCTATAGGAGTGGGGGGAGAGGAACAATTGTAATAATCTGAACAATAACGATTTATTAAATTAAAAAAAGAAAGGTTGTTGGATTTTGTCAAATGCTTTTTCTGCATCAATTGATATGATTATTTGATTTTTATCTCTCACTTTGTTTATGATGTATCACTTGTATTGATTTGCAGATATTGTACCATCCTTACATCCCTGAATAAATTCCACTTGGTCATGGTGTATGATTTTTCTAATGCATTGTTTAATCTGATTTGCTAGAATTTTGTTGAGGATTTTAGTATTTATGTTCATCAAGGATATTGGCCTATAATTCTCTTTTTGTGGTATCTTTATCTAGTTTTGGGATTAGGGTAATGCTGGCTTCATAGAAAGAGTATGGACATGTGCCTTTCTCTTGAATGTTTTTTGAAGAGACTGAGGAGGATAGGTTTTTGTTCTTCTTTGACTACTTAATAGAACTCCCCTGTAAAGCCATCTGGACCAGGGCTCTTGTTTGCTGGGAGATTTTTACTTGCTGTTCAATTTCTTCGGTAGTTATAGGCCTGTTCAGGTTTTTTATTCTTCTTGGTTGAGTTTTGGGAGCTTGTATTTTTCTAAGAATATGTTCATTTCATCTAGGCTGTCCATTTTGTTGAAATAGAGTTGTTCATTGTATTTTTTTTCATAGTCGTTTGTATTTCTGTGGGATTGGTTGTTACTTCGCTTTTTTCATTTCTGATTTTGCTTTTATGGGTCCTCTCTCTTTGCTTCTTGGTGAGCCTGGCAAAGGATTAATCAATCTTCTTTATCCTTTCAAAGAACCAGCTTTTGGTTTTGTTAATCTTTTGTATTGTTTTTTTGGTCTCTTTAGGCCCAATCCCAGTGGGATACCAGATTGGAGAGGGTGAAGGCTGGGCTGAGGGACAACCTCTGCATGCATGAATTTTGCGCACTGGGCCTCTAGTTTAATTATAATGTGTGTTGGCATCGGTCTTTTGGGTTTATTTTGTTTGGGACTCTGTGAGCTTCTTGGACTTGTGTGAGTTTTTTCTTCCTTATATCAGGGAAGTTTTCTGTCATTATTTCTTCAAACAGGTTTTCTATTCCCTGCTCAGTTTTCTCTCCTTCTGGTGCTCTTATTATGAGGATGTTGTTTTGTTCCCTGTTGTCTCAAAGTTCCCATAGGCCAGTGAGGGGCAACCTTTTGAGCTTGGTGTGTCAAAATTTGCCAAAAAACCGAGCATAATATGGGTGGTGTGTCACTTTGAGAAAAAAAAACCACCATAATTTCATGATATTTATAGTTTAAATAAGAAAAATGTGTAATTTGTCATATATAACTGTATTTAATAAACCAAAAACTAATTATTTAACTTACCTGCTTAGTGATTTCTTTGTTCATTTGTCAGTCGGTTTCTTTTGTTGGTCTTGATATTCTTTAACTTGTGTGGAGTGCCGTGAACTACGATAAGTGAAGGGGAGGGGAATTCTTTAACTAACCTGCCTATTAGTGACTTTTTTGTTGCTGAAGTTCATTGGCTAAACCTTCAATTGAAGGTTGGTATTTTGTACACTTCAAACCCAAGCAAGCGCTAATAACTTCATCTATCAATCTGTTTCTTTTGTTGGTTTTGATACTATTTAATGCTGAGAATAAGGTCTCACAAAGGTACATAGAGGGAAAAATTGTGAGTAAAGCCATTGCTATATTTTTCAGGGTGCTAAAAGTGTCTGGTAATCAGTTCCAGGCACTCCAAATTTTCTGTTCATAGTGGCACTCCTCTTGATTCTCCAAGCAGCACTTTTCCAGATTCTCAAGCTTTAACCTCAAATTAACAAACACCTGAGCCCAGATGCTGTCTTGAAATTCTGTAAGTTACATCTCCAAATCATCAATTTGCAACCATTGGAAACCATTTAATTCCTGACGTACACTATTACATCAGGATACTTAATTATTTTTATGGTCTCTTCTAGGTTCTAAATTGATTAAATTTATCACTAAACTGGTCAAGTAATGAGTCTAAAACATGCTGGTACTTTATATGCAAGAGTTCCATTTCATTTTGTACAGCTGCATTGGCCTTCTCAAAATACTTTGTTACTCGAGAAAAATACTTATAAGTTTTAGTTTCTACATCTCACTTGAAAAATTTACTTCCAAAAGCTTTTATGTATCCAAACATAACGTCAATATATTTGCCAAAATCTTGTAACTTTAAGTTCAGTTCATTAATATGAACAGAGAGATCTGTAAAAAATATCAGGGTGTTGACCCACTTATCATCATTGAGCTGAGAAAAGTTTCCCAGATCCTTATGCTCAAGAAATACCTTAATTTCTTCAAAGCACTCCACAAAGTGCTCAAGACCTTTGCCTCACCTCAGCTATCTTACATTATTGTATATCAATAGTCCACTGTAGGTGGACTCAACCTCCAGTAAAAGTGCAGAAAATTCTTGCTTGTGAAGGGGGTAAGCAGCTATTAAGTTAACTATTTTTGTAACAACTGACATTTAGTTGTTTAAGTCGGTGAATCCTGCCTTGGCACATAAAACTTCCTGATGGATAATACCATGACAAGGTACAATCAGATGTCTAATAGCTTCTGTAAACAATTTGACAAATTCGACTTTTTCCCCCGCCATGTTTGGTGCCCCACCTGTCATCACTGACACAAGTTTAGAGATATCAATTCTTAGGTCACGGAATGTTTGTGTAACAACCTTACATATTTCATTTTCTGATGTACTTGGTGGCACTGATACTAACTCTTCTCTCATTTATCAACTCTTCGCTCATTGTGAGACAATCAGAATATCGATCAATAATGGCCAACTGAGCATGTGATATGACATCATCAGTAGTTTCATCAAGAGAGATCGAAAAATATTTACAATTACTTATGTCTCTCTTTAATTAATGTTGTACATTTGTGTTCAGTCTCATTATTCGATCTTTTATGATATTTCTACTGACTGGTAACTCAGATATTCTCTTAATAATTGCATCTTCTGCATATTGTGAAATAGAAGTGGTGCACATCTTAGAAGAGTTTATTTCATAAATTCCTCCTCACTGAGTGCTTTTCCATGCTGAGCTATGGAGTGAGCAAAGCTCAAACTTGCAGATGTTAAATTTGTAGAGCCTTTTATAAATTTAAGGATGAAATTAGATTGGCTCTTATAAAGGTGTAGCTGCCTGGAAATCTATTCCTTCCTTTCATCCTCAAGTTTTTTCAAGATCTGGGAATGATTAGTTTCAAAATGTCTATTTATATTCCATGTTCTGCTTACTACCATTTCAGTACATAGAATGCAAAATGATCTGCCATTTTTGTCTATAATGCCATATATCTCGATCCATGTCTCTTGAAAGGGTTGGCTACTGCTACTGCCACTTCCTTTACTTAACTTTGGTTTTTTATTTTTGGGGGTTTTCCATCAGGGGGGCAGTGACAGAAGATAGAATTATAGATAGCCTGTTAACCCTGCAGGCAATTAGGGGTTAACTAGCCTTATTGACCACAAGATGGAACATGTAACTGTCTTTTAGGAAAGGGCAGGGTTAGTAAACGGAAATAGGGGTTAATAAGGATGCACAACAGTAATAGTGATGAAATGGAGTCTGCACTAGGCTGTAAAATAGCACTCCTTACATAAATTAAGATGGCTGCTGCTATTTCTAATGGCGGGAAACAGCACCCATAGCACAGGCCCTCATCTCTCCTAGCCTCCCCCTCACTTATCTCAGTAATGATGGTTAATTAGAAATCCACGACACCCTAGAACAGAAGATTCTGATGGTTGCTGTGGTTATATGGTTGCTGATTATGGTGATCACAGGGCCCAAGAGATGCACCCCTCATGGCATTCTGCTTCTCCCTGCCCCGCTGGCAGGAAGTGAGGTCAAAGATCCCATAATGGCCTAACCGGAAGTCTGAGAAGTTGATGCTCTGTCCTGGAGTTCTGTTGTTTTGGCCTACAGACCTCTGGCATAAAGTGTCTACACTACACTACAGCAAATGTTTCATCCTCGGCTACTGCACCTGGCCGTGCAGTAGCTGAGGATCAAACATCCTTCACTGCATACAGCCCCGTACTTCTCTCTATGCGACCGCATGTGGCCGTGTGTCATCGAAAATGGCTATGTGTGTCAGTGCTGACATGTGTGTCATAGGTTTGCCATCACAGCCTTAAGCTCTCCTCCTATTTTTTGAGTTTTTATTTTTTCTAGATGCTGCTCTGCTTGAGTATTTTTTCATACCTTGTTTTTTAGCTAACTGATGTTGTCCTCCACTTCTTCTAGTCTACTGTGATGCTTTCTAATGAGTTCTTTATTGCAGTGATGTCATTTTTTATTTCTTTGTTATTCTTCATTTCCTCTTGGTTCCTATACATATTGTTGAATTTGTCTTTTAACCTTTTCAGCGACCTTATGACCATTTCTCTGAATTCTCTCTCTGACAAATTTATTGCCTCCATTTCCTTTTTTGGTGATGCCTCCTTTTCTTTTGTATGTGGACTGTTTCTTTGTCTCTCCATGATTGATCCTCTCTGGTGTCTGCTTATGTAGCTCTCTCTCTCCTGCGTTGACTTTCTCTAGGTGATATTTGACCTTTCGGAGAGAAGTTGCAGGGCTCATCCATGTCTGCATATTCATGCTGCTTGAGATCCGGTGTTTGTGGGTTTGCAGCTGGTCCCTGGATGTTGTGGTTGTAGGGTCCTGGGAGGTATCTGAGTTCTTCCCAGTTGAAGATAAGGCTAGGCTTTTGATCATAGCCTTTCTCCCCTTCAGGATGACAAGGTATCTGTAGCAGAGCCAGGCACTCTGGGAAAGATTTCAGCAGAAGTTAGGGGCTGCCTGGTCAGGGGAGCCCAGTCCGGCAGTCCCCAACAGTCCCTTGAAATATAGTTGTCCCTCACTCACAAATAGACACTCCCTGCACATCCATACTCTCTCCTTTTGTTCTTTCACTCACACACTATATTGTAGCTTGCCTTCCCATCAGCAGCCATCTTCCGATTCCCCCCCCCCCCCCTCTCTCTCTCTCTCTCTCTCTCTCTCTCTCTCTCTATATATATATATATATATATATATATATATATATTTAAGTACTGTGTTAAACCTTTTCATCCTAATTTGTTTCCCCCCTTTTAGTGATTGCACTAATTATGTTTGAGAGCTTTTATAGTTGGAATTCAAGACACATGTATCCATTCACTCCTTTAATATACATTTATTTAGTCCCTACCAAGTACTACTGTTGCACACCCTGGGGAATAGAAATGGATACAACAGATGAAATAATCATGGAGCTTGCATTTTAGTGGGAGAGAAAAACAATCAGGAAGCAAGTAAATATGCAATAGAAAGGTAGGTAATAATCAGGACCAGGGGGAAAACCCTACGGATAGTGAGGGAAATATTTGGAGGAGGCATTGTTTTGATATTCCTGGGGATCACTCTGAGGATGTGATGTTTGTACAAGGATCTGGAGAAAGATAAATATGTCTTGTGAAGAGCTGAGGAACAAATTTTCTCAGATTAGTTTCACGTGGTTTCCATATCCTAAACTATCATAAGTTTACCCTGTCTTAACGACCGTTAATACCTTCTCTTGAGTGTACATATTATGGTTATAGTGATCATTTTTGGGACCTACATTGTTAGTTTCTATTATGTTGATAATAAATTCATTAGGTTGCAACTTGTGTATTTCTCTCTAGTTCTGATGATGGGTTAAAGTAACTCTTCTAATGATGTCTGTAATTTCATTTTTCTGAAAAAATGATTCACAAAGGAAGTAAGAGCATTGGGTAGCATGGTAAAGATGTGTGTGCAGGATGAAAAAATATACATTCTCATGTCACAAAGCTTGCATTTAATTCCAACTTTGAATTATTGGCAAAGCCTAAGATGGGTTAATTATTTGGTTTGCAAGAGGGTTGATGGGTTCAAAAGGCCAAAAGTCAATGTTTTAACCGCCCCCCCAAGACAAATCATTATGCTTTCAATCTCATTTCGTAAAGAAATCCTAACTATTGAGAATCCCTCAGAAGAACTGTTCTATTGAAAACATTAGCATTCTATTGCAATTTTGTAAATTCTTTGAAAGGTTGCTGGTCCACAGCAGCCAACATAGCCTGGCTCCATGCTGCATAGCTTATAGAAAAATCAATACACTTTCATGATCCCCACAAGGAGATCTGTCCTTTCAGAAATAGAGACTCCCATGGTCTGTCTTATGTGGAACTTTATTCCAGAGGCTGGTTGTTTGAATCTGTTAAAAGTTTGAGGAAAGCAGTCCAGCTCTTACTTAGCTAGAAGATAAATCCAGGAAAGGGAGCCAGCTGTATTTTATGTATAATCCATATGGACAAGAGGTATGAAGGAAACATTATGATCCAAGATCATTTTCTCTTTAACCAAAGTTGCTTGGTTATCCCATACTGGTGGTGATGTATGAATTTCTAAATGGCACAGTGATGTCGAAGCTGAGTTCTATTCTCAGCAAATTAAAAAGTGTACATCTGTTTGCCACTGTAATTCTCTCCCACTGCGTCAATCACTAAAATTAAAAAGGAACTTGTGAAAATAAGAGTCCCAGCACAGAAGCTGAACTTTAGTTCCTTTGTAATTTAAGGCAGTCCTCTAATCAAGCAGATTACTGCCTCTGGTTGCAGCCCATGGGAATGCAGAGATATTGCATTAGCTTGGGAAGGACTCCCCTATTGTTTCTTTCATATATATATATATATATATATATATATATATATATATACTATTTGTAATACTTTAAACAGTATATATATTGTTTAAAGTATTACAAATAGGAGTACCTATGTTTCCTTCCCCCCCCCATTGACCTTCCCCCGGCCTCCCCTACCCCCCAGCACATGCTCTCACCTGCCCCCCCCAGTGTCTTATATCCATTGGTTATGCTTATATGCATGCATACAAGCCCTTCTGTTGATCTCTTACAGCCCCCTGCTTTCCCACTATAGTTTGACAGTCTGTTCAATGCTTCTTTGCTTCTATATCTATTTCCCTCCCATTTCTTTTCTTTAAAAAATCTTGCATCTTAGACCAAACCAGAGATTGTGGGACCTGCATTGCCACCATTTGTCCATCATCCAGATATCATTGCTGATATGTACACATAAGGAACTATTTGACATTGAAACTGAGACTCAAACATTTTTTGTTCTTATATTGTTTCTTAATGGAAAAGTAGACCACATAGAGATCTGCATGTGTAAAATAAACATAAATTAAATACAAGAGATACTGAGCTTATTCTAAGCATCAGCCTTTAGTTTCCTGAGCATGCACAATTCTATGCCAGTTGAGCTTTCAGATGTGGTTTGCTATTTTATTTCAAAATAATGCACCAGTTTCAACATTTTAGCTTTAACCTTCTCTATAACTAGAGGAACTATTCAGATGCCTTTGATGTGATAGTAGAGTGATTCTGTCTTTTGAGAGTAACAATCAACGCCTTTGTGATTTATGGTATAAACTATTTGAAAGCTGGAAATGTGGAGGTGAGCAGCCTGTGATGATATATTGAATCACTTGGGTGTGTTTTGGAGCAGTCAGGAACAGAGAGGAACTACAAAGCCAGACTAGAAAGAGCTCTTTTTACCCTAGGGATTTTTAGAATTTCTTGGTGCATATGGATTTTAGAAAAAATTTAATTGGGTTCCATTTATTCTTTTGACCTTGACAATACAAAATGAAGGACAGATTTAATCTTCGAATAGCAGAGTTTTGGTGTTAAATTGTTGATGTTCATGCAATGTTTACAGAGACCAAATTTTCTGGGTTATTTGTAGACCACTGACTCAATAAAAATTCAGCAAGCATTTCCAATCTATTGTTATTCAGTAAGGCCTAAATGAAATTATAGCATAGATTTATTTTGTCAATAGAATTGTGGCAAGCAGAATAGACTGATTTTGGTACCATTGTTTCAAAGACTTATTTCAGCATGTGCCTATAGTTTGATATTTGAAGGACAACTACAAAGCCATCACCTTTTTAGCATTAAAAAGTGGCAGCCATTCAAGAATGCCAGCCTTCATGAGTTATACTTCTAAAAAGACAATGTATGAATTAATAAATGAATGAATGAATACATGAACCAACTCATGGGTATTAACAGAAGTGTGAGGAACAGTCTGAGTAATGATCATGAGTTAGAGAAAACCTCGTCTTATGAATTTGTTTGATGATCCCTCAACTAAAAAAAAATCCCTCCCTTGAAAATGTTAGCTAATTTTTAAAAAATTAAAGCTATCTGAAATCACTTATTTTTTATCAGTTGGTTCTTCTATTGATTGGTACTGTTGTATCCTTTGTTGTCATCATTCTGACTTGTCACCACTTCTCATCCAACTGCTTTTCTGGAGAGATACTACTCTGATCTGCCTTAGGAGAAACATTAATCACCACAGCCCCCCAACGGCTAGGGAACATTTAGTAGGCGATAGGGGAGACTACCACCTCTGCTTTCATTTGTAACAGCCTGAGGTTTCTCCAGGAGAAAGTGTGACTGTAAGCAAGAAAGCCATGGGTTGAATTCAAATTTAAGACTTCATCTTCCTGAAATCTTGTTCAGTTTATTAAATGTCTTGCCTCCTGCTGTATAAGATATAGATGAAGAGATCACAGTTTTCCTGGGGGGTTGAAACTCAGGTTAAACAGACATCAGAAGGGAATTCTCAAATGAATTTTTGGTAAGTGCATTGACAGTCTCAGAAATTCCAACTCTAGCAAATACAACGTTCTTTTCAATTAATGTCAAAATGCTATCTAGCTTGCAGGTCTGTTGTACTAATATGGTGCCTCTGGTTCCATGATTTTTTACATGGCCCGGTTGGAGGTGAGATACTTTAATTGTAGCTAGTTACTATGAATATACATTAAATAATTTCAGAAATAGTTTTTACCTTTTTTCTTGCCCTGGGGTTATTCTGATATGAAACCTCATCTTCTTGGTTTGTAATATGCTGTGACTGCAACCAAAGTTGACTCAGTAAGTAGGTTTCAAAATCTTTCCCAAGGAAAGATATACAAATGTATTCTTTGTGGGAAAATCTGCTGGAAATTGGTTCCTTCTGAATGTGTCTGATGTGCTTACACAGTTTGTGAAGTATCTAGTCTTAAGGGTAGTAAACTGTGCCTGGGTAAAAGACTCAGGACAGCAGTTGTTCATTCTGTGATTTTAGTAATTATAGGCTATCAGCTTTCTGGGCTTTTAGATGATGATGAATAGAGGCATTGACTACATAAAAACAAAGAGGGATGAATACCTTGACACTCATATGATTGGTAAAATGCCTGCTACTTCTGAGCACAATTTTGGGATGACTGGGAGTTTGAGGATATCAGAGATAGAAGGCACAGAGCAAAGTATTTATGTGTATTCACGTGGTAAATGGACAATACATGTGGACAGTTGTCCCCCAAGGGTTTATAGGAGCATCTTCTTTCTTTTTGCAAATACTCAACTGCACCTGAGACGTTAGAATCATCCAGTTTCCTAAAGATTCCACTTGTATACGATATGTGGGTTATCTTCTGCTTGCTCCCCAGATAGAGGGTCTGGCAGAATTGCTTTCTTCCAGTTGCTGACATTAATGTGCCAGGACACAGAGTCTCTAAGGATAAACTCAAATTTTTTCAGACACAAGTTCATTTCCTTGGTCACGATATCAATCAAAAATGAAATGTCTCCTTCCCCTTAGAAGCTACTCATGACTCTCCTGACCAATTACCGAAAGACTTCTTAGAGCGTTTTTCTGCCCCATAGGATACTGGGCACACTGGATTGCTAACTTTACTGGACCAGCTGCTGCTTCCTCTAGGCTCATGAAAGCTGACACTCCTGAGCCCTTGCATTACATAGACTCATCAGAGAATGGTTTTTACAGCTTAAAGGACTCTCCAGTGATCATAAATCTTTCTTGAGACAAGTTTTGTGGAGTGGAACTTAACAAGAAAATGGACATCAGAGGTTCGTTGCTTATTATATCTTCACATTGATTTCACAGCAAAAGCCTGCCCTCCTGTTTGCACTCAGAGGCAGCAGGTCAAGGTCAACAGAGACCTTGCTGAATTAGTCTTAGGATCTCCACTTACTCCCATGGTCCTTCTTACCATTCAGACTATACTTTTGACGGAAAACACAGAATATTTTCTGTTTCTAGATTGACTTTCTTTGAAATCCTTTAGCTCTTAATTGTATCCATTCCTGGAACACTCTAAAACCTTCCATTTTTCTTCCTAACCTGGAGGAGAGAGAAACATTATTGACTCATATGAACTTCTTTGGGAGTTTTCCTTGCTCTCATACAACACATTTGAAACCTTGATAGACAGCCTACATTGTGAAATATTTGTGAATGAGTCCTGTTTGAGAATTGAGCAAACACACTATCAAGCTGGATACAGAGTCAGAACCCACTAAGACATCAAATCCAACTGTCTCCATGACACAAAATCTGCAGAGATGGTGTGATACTGGATTTTGTTTTATAACTGATGGAATTTAGGGCATTTAATTTCTCTCCCATAGGGAGGCATATAATCAGACATCTATTGGATTTTCTTGATTTGAGAGCTCAGACTATTTTGGTGAAGAAGGAAGAGGAGGAGGAGAAAAGAGGACAAAGAGGGGAGGAGAAGGAGAAAGGAGCAACTTTCACAATAAGAAATGTTCATAGTAGAATTAAATAAATTTTATTACTGTATTATGTTTAGAGATAATTCAACTTAGTTCATTTATGCAGTTAGAGTTACCACAAACTACAGTTTGCCCAAAAGAGACCAGATTTTTGCCTGATTGGACAAGGCATCAATTTGTGTATGATGTGTTTTTCATGCCCTTTCCAGAAGGAAAATTGGGAGCTGTCGTAACATGATGCTAAATGGAATAATAATGTCAAAACTTCTTATGAAACACTGTAGGATATTTCAATCCTCTTAGCAAGAAAGAGAACTGATTTAATTATGGATCAAAATGCCTTCTGCATCAAGTGGAGAGAGGTGGATATTGGAATTCCTATGGTGATGCTTATTTTTCAATATAACAAGAAACTAGAAACCTAAACATCCAAGTGGCCCAATTTATATTTGTTCCCATGGTTTCTAGTATGTGGGAATACTTCTCACAGTTCTGTCTGAAAACAAAAAGGTTAATGAATTTTCTGGCAATGGGCAAATAGATTTAAGCCTATTTTTGTGGCCTAAAGTAAGACCCCCTAGTATGTAGGCTTGTAACCCATGGGGTGTTGGCAATTTACTGTCAATACCACATTTTCTGCAGTGAGGTAAGATCTTGTCACAATTTACTTGGCTATGTCATTCATGGAGGTCTGGAAGTAGGCCCATTAGAGCATGGTGCACTAAGCCCAGAGGTGGCAAAACAAATATGGGACAAAGAATGTCCTGTCACTTATCTTTAATGAATACTCAACCTGTGGAGTGAAATGAAACCACAACATTGCTACCACCCACTGTTTTCATATGGACAACCTTTAATGAATGGAAGCTACTTTCACTGCTTTTAACATTTCTTGTCTTAGATTACCAAGAAAAATGACATGAGTGCATTTTCACATTAGTCAATATGAACTAATCTATCACACAGCCAAGGCATAGATATCATTGATGAGCGATGGGTGATGAGTTACTTTACCACTATCAACTTTAAGAATAAGGCTAATGGTACAGTATGCTAGAAACTGGATTCCATTTCTAGCCATGAATGAGGTAGGAAGGAGTATCTTCCCCAGAGCTTCCAGAGAGATATCTAGGCCCTGCCCACACCTTGATTTTGACCTTGTGAGACCAACAGAGGAAGGAGCTGGCCATGCTGAACTTGGATTTCTGATAACAGAAACTAGGAGATAAAACCAGGTGTGAGTTAAGCTACTACATATTAAAAATTTGAAAAAAAATTGAGCAAAAATTAATGTGAGTAAGGCAGTTCCAAAATGGACAGGAGGTAAGGAAAAGACAGAGTTGAAAGTATGGAATCAAAAAAGGAAATTAATTGATTGGCTCTAGCCTAAAGCCTAGGTACGGTTTGTGATTGGTTGTCCTTGGTGTTTTGATTTTGTAACCTTGTGACATTTACAGGCTTAGATTTTGGGTTGCTTCTATATGCTACCACAACATCAGAGCCACCTCTGCTAAAAGGTCTCTTTGATTAACTAAACATATAATACCCTTAGCATTTTAAGACTTAATATCTGATTAACTGTGGTAATATATAAAATGTTTTATGGAAGCCACTTATCCACATCTCTTTTTGTTTATGGGGTAGATTTTCTGTGAAATGTTCCATTTTCTCAGTTAAAAAAACACATACCCAGAAACAGAATGCTTTGAACTCTGTTGAAAATCTTGAAGAAATGTGTTCTGAGATCATTTTAAACCTGGCAGAACGTGTCTTTCCATCCTTTGCCTTTACTTTCTTGCCTAACCAGGCAGAAAAACCCAGCCTGGAAAATTGGAAGCTGTGTGTAAGCGGTCATGCCTCCACTCATTTAGCACCTGCTGCTGCCGAGGCCTGTGTTCTTATTACTGCTGCACCACGTCTGCCCTGGACATTTTGTTCCGTGACAGTGTAAAGGAGGCAGGCTGTCGACACAAAGGATTACTGCTTTTCTGAGTCAGTCCTTTTAATTTCAAAGGAGTTATGGAGAAGAGAGCGATTCCTTTGCCAGATATCCCTGCTATCCTCTGGCTGAACAATACTAACGTCAGGGTCAGATCACATGCCTCAGTTTCCAGCCCTTCCTGATGTGGGACTTTGAATCTCATAAAGGTTTGTAGAATGAATGAATAATGGCATGAGCAATCATCTTACCACAAGATTTTGGGGCCATGTCACCGAGTGCTAAAGGCAGATTTCTATGTAAAATTTTCTCCATCCATTTGCACTCGTATTGCCCTGTCTGGGCAATATATACCATATATAATAATAGATCATGTAATTCAAAGGACTGCATCTGTGCATCACCAGAGAGAGGCCATCCTGAGTTTCCTGTCTCTAGAGACCTGCCTCTCTCTTGGTCTACAAACAAGCCAGACTTCTGATGTGACTAAAGCCGAAGAAGCAGTGACTCTTGGAGCAGCCACCAGTGTTGCAGGCTGTGGAGTGGTTCAGTGATTCGCCGCTACTCAGGGAACTGGCGCTGGGATTGTGCTCGCTGGACCCCTGACTCCCAAGGTTTGCCCTGAGAGAACCAGAGCAAGATAAAAAAAACTGAAGAACCCTTCCAGCTCAAGAGAGAGGAAGGACATGCAATGCATTGCTTTGCCTAGGAATGATTTAATTTGGGGACATTCACATCATCTTTAGTTTTTCTGATAGTGAAGAAATAGATATTTATTTTGGAAAGATTTGAGACCAGACTTCTCACATTCCAGGAATAACTAACTGGGAAATTTGACTTATTAATTTTACCAGAACAATTATTTTTTGAGGAGTAAAGGAGAGGGTCCCTAAGATAGTTATATAAAAATATATATTCTATATTCTTTATTTTTGGTTCTTTCTCATGACACAGAATGCTTAATATGTATCTGAAGAGTTACATTGTGAAAATGTTTCATACTTAATTCTTAAAGTTTGAGAGAAAGTTTATGAAGTTGTTAGAGGCTGACTTGTGTCCCCCTCAAAGTTCATACACGGCGGCTCTAGCCCTCAATACCTCAAAATGTGACCTTATAGATATAAGGTCATTGCAGGTGGAATTAGTTAAGATGAGGTCATACTGGAGTAGGGTGAGCCCTCAATGGAGTGTGACCAACGTCTTCCTAAGAGAGAGAAGCATAGACACAGGCCAGTATACAGGGAGAACACCGTAACAGCATGAGGACGGCCACAAGGGAGCTAAGGAGACAGCCTGGGACACATCCTTCTTTCACATCTCAGCAGGAACCCACCCTGCCCACATCTTGATCCTGGACTGCTGACCTTCAGAACTGTGAAGCAATAAGTTTCTGTCGGTTAAGCCTCCCAGTTTTTGGTGTTTTATTATGGCAGCTCTAAAAAACAAATGCATAAATTTTCAAAATCACTTATCAACTTGCTATAATAACTATAGGTGTGGTAGGCAGAGTGGCATCCAAAGACCTCCACACCCTTAAGGCAGACCTATGAACATGCTGTGTCACATGGAAAATGGTCTTTGAAGATGCAATTAAGGTTATGAATTTAAAATAGGAAATTATTTGGGTTTTTTGGTATATTCATATCGACCATTTGATATTCATATCGACATTCATATCGTTCATTAGATAGCTAACTAATGAACACAAAGCCATACAATAAGCATTAAGTTTTAAAGTAGGAGAATGGAATCTCCTCTTACACATCACTCAAGTCAGAAAATCCAGAAGCCTCAGGAATCCTTGGAAATAATGTCATTTGAAGTAAGAACCAAGTATATTTCAAGTTTCAAATGAGACTTTTATCTTCTATTATCATTATAGATAAAAAAAAAACATTTTTTTGAAGTTTCAAAGTAAATTGAGGACAGTACAAGATTTTTGTGTTGGTCAAATATAGTTAAAAATAAAAAAAGAGAACTGCCTTTTAAGGTTAGTCTCATGTTTTCAAAAGGACTATATATAATTAGAAAGGCCACTCTGCTAATTTTAGGTAGCATTTAATTCTCTATAGCAAATGAAATGACACATAGAGCTTTATTTCTCTTCAACATAAATAGTGGTTTTTTTTGTTTTGTTTTTACTTATTTATTTAGAGGCTTTTCAAAGTGATTGCTTTCTCTTAATTCAGCTGTCCCTTGTTTTTTATTCTCATTGGTTTGTAAATGCATCTAACATTTATATTTTTGCTTTGTATTCTAAGCCCAGTAATTGCCTATACTCCTTCTTCCCTCTCTGTCACAGTGGCTGTTATTTTCAAGTCACTAACCCACACGTGTAGAAATGACCTTTGACATTTCCTTAACGCCCTGATGTCTTCCCTCATAAGCCTGGCACATATCTTTTGAAGCACATGGAATATCTGTCATGCCAGGAAGTGGGTTTACTGCTCACCTGCTTGGCACCATAGAATGCTAGTGAAGCTCTCTCAATGTGTATGCACATGTGTAGATGGACACACGCGGCCCAGGATCTCAGTATAAGAAAGGATTCCTAAGTGACATCTATTTCCATTACTTTGCCTTTTGTGAGCAATGATTCAACACAATTCTGTAAGCTTATCCACTCCTGATTATGTTTTAAATCTCAAGTTGTGTCTAAGTCATTGCAAATAAACGGCATAATTTTCTTAAAAAAAAAAGTTCATTTCTGTATAATTGTTTCTGACTCCATAACTGAAAGCATGTTTGCTTAGTTATCAAAGTGATGAATTTAACTTTTTTTTTTTGTCAAACTAAAGACTGTCTTTGGGAGTGGTGGAGACATACCCTCCAGTCCCAGCCTCTGGGTTAGGAGGCATCTGCACAGAGACACCTGCTGCGTCTAATCTCTTCTCAGCTCCTGGCCACACTGCATTGATGAACTGCCCAGAAGTCAGGCCAGGAGGCTGCTGAGCAAAAAGGAGGGGCTCCCTCTGTCTTGCCATCCACTGACAAATTAATATTTTGGAGTTATATAAAGAAGGTTTTGTGGCTATCCCACTGATGGGAGAATTAATTCATTATTTGGAGATTAATAATGCACGCTCAGCAAATAGGTTTTCAAGATTGTTTTGAAGAGAAAAATATAGTGGCTAATTAAACTTCCCATTTACTTTCCAGATTTCAGTTTGTAATTTTCAAAAAAAAAATGTGTGCTTTGGCTGAAAAGGGCTTTTTTTAAAAAAATTAAGATTTAAAATCGACAAGTTCACAGAAAAATAATCACTCTGGAAGCCTCATTATTTTAGTGCTGGAGAGGAGACTGAAGAACGGACTTGCATGTTCTGGTGCTCTCAGAAACTAAGGCGGTCTAAAGAAGAATTCCTCGGGTTCTGCAAAAATGTCATTTAAAATGCATTTTCCATGGGAAAGAAAGAAAGATATCATATGCAAAATAAAGAGGAGAAATTGTTGGTATAATTTTATTTACTCTCATTAGAACTCACTTTATCTTTCAGCTACCTTTGGGATTTGAGGCCTTTTAATTCCCCTCTCAGTCATCTATTGCCTAATACCCCAGCATGCCTGCTGGTCCACAGCTGGTCTATAAGACATTTTTATTAAATTGGTTCAGGCTTTCCCTCAGTGGAATCAACACGCAGGTCAAGAGCCTGATTCCTGTGTGAGAAGAACACCCTCCCCACTCCCCACCAGAGAAGCATCTCTCAGTGTGGATGGCTCTGTGGCAGAATGGTCTCAGCCCTGCTTACACTTAGGTGTGGTCACCTTGTCCATGGGTGCCTCTGGGCCATGCAAGGCCAGCCAGTCATGATATGAGTATGTATCTTGGTTTGTTATTATTAGGACCATTCTTTTGTGTTGCTGCCAACCTTCTTATCCTTAAGCAAAAGTTCTATGTGATCTGTAGCTCAACAGCCAATTGTATGGATTCCTACTAGAGCTCCTATCAGAATCCTCTCTCCCAAAAGAGAGCCCAGTAGAAATAGGCCTGTTTATATTATCAGCAGAGGAAATCCATGGTAGCTCTTAGGGATCCTTGGACACATGAGGGGAACCAAGAGCATGATGGAGGAAAACAAAGACAAATGAGCAACTAAGTTGGCACTGGGGAGACAGAACAAATGCAGAGAGCTCAAGGGAACTAAATAGCACAAACTGAAAACACTGCTTTCATTAGTAGATCCAGAGAGATGTAAGGAAAGATTACAATCAATGTAAACATTGAATAATATGGAAGGTGAATAATTTAAGAACAAAGACCAGTTCATATAAGTTAAAAAATAAATTTGAGTAGCTCTCTAGAATGTAGTACAACAGGTAAAAATGAAACATATTATACCATCATGCAGTGCAAATGTGAAACAGGCTGTATTGGAAGGTGGGAAATTTGACCATGAGAGAGGGAATAGAATGCAAGCATCCTCCAACCTCTCATTATGCCAAGTCTGAGGTGGGTATGGGAGTTCTGTGTGATGTTGATCACACTGTGGCCTAGAGGGGCTGACTCCTAATGTTTCCTGTGCTTATGGGTGAAATCTATGCAAATCACCAAAACTGACACATCTATTTTCAACTTTATACTCTCATGGAGTATATGATAATGCCCATTTCCTTAAATCTTCACCTACAAGGAGAGCAATTAATATAATAATAGTAGGGGCCTGGTGCATGAAACTTCATGCACTGGGGGGTTGGGTCCCTCAGCATGGGCTGTGCCCTCTCACAGTCTGGGAGTTCTCAGGGATGTTCTAGTGATGGCTTAGGCACTGGGAGCAGGCCTACCGCCGCCGTCTGGCCTCCCTCTGTGGGATGTGACTGGGCTGGCCAATCAGGGTGTGGCACTGCCCCCATAACCCTGCTCCTATGTTTCTGTCATTGGGCTGATCAGGGGACAGCACTACCCCCAAATTTCCCCCCCTCCCCCGCATTGACGCCCAGCCTCCCTCTGTGGGAGGCGACCAGACGGACAATCAGAGGACAGTACCGTCACCCCACTGTTGCTGCCTGGCCTCCCTCTGTAGGAGGCGACTGGACAGGCTGATCAGGTGATGGTGCCAGCCCCTGCTGCCGCCCTTCCACCATCACTGGTCGCTGCTCCCCCCTCTCCCATCGTTGTTCCCTCCCTCTGCCCACTGGCACATGCCTTGGCTGGCCTAGCACAGCCTGCTCACTGGCCCTGCCTCCGGCCAACTGGTCGTTTTGCCATTCAGTCAATTTGCATATTATGCTTTTATTATATAGGATATTATATATTACTGTTTAATATAAATTTCTTTTTAAAAATGTATTTTTATTGATTTCAGAGAGGAAGGAAGAGGGATAGAGAGAGATAGAAACATCAGTGATGAGAGAGCATCATTGATCAGTTGCCTCCTGCACTGCCCCCACTGGGGATCTAGCCTACAACCAGGGTGTGTGCCCTGACCAGGAATTGAACCAGGACCTTCTGGTTCATAGGTTGATGCTCAACCACTGACTCATGTCCTGCCAGGTTAATATAAATTTCTTGATTCATTTGATTTACCTCTCATTTTGCTGGAGTACTTACATAACTTTATGAGCAAAGGCATGAGGGGGGTGGGAAATAAATGTTCTGGATACTCAAATGTCTGAAATCTATGCAAATCACCAAAACTGACATACCTATTTAAGTAGTTGAATCTATTTGAAATGGAAAATATTTCATGGTATATTCTGGATAGTAATTTTTTATAACACATGTTTGAAATAATTTCTATCCAATTGTCGCTTGACTTTTAATACTGTTTACAGTGCTCTCTGATATATTGAAGTTTTAAAAATTTATGGAGAGTGAGCAAGATGTTACTATTGTTCCCCAACATATCTGGCTCAGTTCTCCTCCTGAGAAAACAGAAAATTACTTGCTCTGGCTGCCTTCAATTTCAGCATGGCCATATGACTGCCTTTGCCCAATGACATGTAATAAGAAGTGACATGTCACTTCCAGGTGGAAGACTTTAAGAGTCAATTTACAATTCTCCATGCCATTCTTCCCCTGAGCATCGACCAGGAAGGTCATATGTCCCAGATGGTCCAGATACTAAATGGGTGAAGAATTGATACAAATAGAAAACAACCAGTATTTAAGCACAATTATATAATGCAGATTTAAGTCCAGTTACCAGTATATGATTAATTACTTTATGTAGAAACAGATTAAAAAACTGTTGCATAGGGTGAAGTCCAACTATATGCTGTTTACTAGAGGTATGTCTTAAATAAACCAGAAAGGAAAAAAAAAGAAAGGACGGGGAAGCATATTCAGGCAAGCCTAATTAAATTAGCTGGCATGGATATGCCAATATTAGATTAAGTGAGCATTAAGTCAACAAGCATTACTGGAGATAAAGATTCACATTTCATCATGATTAAAGGATAAAACAACCAGGAAGATTAACAATTCTTGATTAAAATAAAACTAATTACGCTGTAGCACAATGGATAGCACATTGGACTTCTAAAATAAATCTAATTATACAGCTCAAAAAACATAAAGATATAAACATAAATATGTAAAACCCTAATTGACCAAAATAAAAGGAAAAATATACAAACCCACACTTGTCTTGGAAAGTGGTAACACAAGTAAATAAAATATTGGAAAGGATATAAAAGAACTCAGTGTCTTCATTAACAACATGATTGTTATATAAAGTGATATATAAAACATCCAGTAATTAGAATGTCTGCTACTTTCTGATTCCCATAGAATATTTAACCAAATCGACTATATTTAGGACCATAAAGCAAGTCAATAGATTTTAAACAATTAAGTAGATTTTAAACAATTTAAATCTTACAGAGTATGTTTGTCAGTTACAATGAAATAAAGTAGACATGACAAATGTTAAGCAGGAAATACTCAAATGTTTCCAAATTAAACAGTAAACACCTACATAGCTCAAGAAAATGAAATGACAGAAAATATTTAGAACTAAAAGATCATAGAAATCATAACATATCACAGCTTGTGATATCTAGCTAAAATTGCACTTGGACAGGAATTTATTTATTTAATTATATTAGACTACAAGAAAGTTGAAAATTGGTGATCTATGTATCTGTCCCAAGAAGTTAGAAAAAGGACAAAAAATTAATTCAAAGCATATATATATATATATATATATATATATGATAAATATATAGTAAAATTGAGAACAATCTTGCAATAGAGAAAAACATAAAAACCCAAACAAACAGAATTTGGCTTTTTAAATAGGATAATAAAATTGCTTAACTTATAGGCAGATAATAAAAAAGTTGGCAGCACAAATATTTGGAACTTGACATTATCACAAATCCTATAGAAATTACAAATAATATCAGATGAAATCATGATAGTATGACAACCTTATGACAACAAATGTTTAATTTAGGTAAAATGGGACAGTTCAAGAAGAATATGTGTTGTAAAAAATGACAGAAGAGGAAAGTTTGGATGATTCTATATGTAAGTAATTTAATCTACAAATGAAAAGAGAGGAAGTGTCTAGAAGTTTAGTAGACTTCATGATAAATTGAAGGGTCACAAATGTTAAATTTGAGAATAGAGGAAATTTTTTTTTCAATTAAGGAAAAGGGTAGAGGCAAATGCCACTAAAGAAGTTTAGGATTTTTGTAACTATCTGAAATTCAGAAACTTACATGTTAACTATGAATACACATTATCAGAAAATTTCAATACAAGTTTGTTAAAGATAGCAGCAAGGAAATGCTATGTCTGAATAAAAAAATTGACCTTACTCTTTTGATATTTCTTTTGATGATTTTTTAAAAAAATTGTGGGTGGCAGTGGGTACAACAGACATCTGTGACCATTTTAATCCAGATTCTTTCCTCTTCTTTAAGCGTATTCCATCTAGAAATACAATTATTGAGGAATACTGAGTCAAAGTGTGGGATGGGATGCTGGTGTCTTTTATTTACATTTGCAAGGTAATAAATGTTTAAAAAGGCTAATTTACATTAAAAATAGATTGTGTAAAAATATCCACTCACCCAATGTAAACACCTCTGTGAATATAACCATGTCAAAGTAGCTCTGACAAAATTTCAGGTATCCTGTTGGAATACACTATTAAGGCAGTGGAGAGGGACGTGTTAAACCAGCTGTCCTACTATCTTTATTCACAATTTTTCTACTGTGTATACTCCTTGGGGAAAGAAACATGACCTGGATAACTGTCAATATGACAACTGCACTTCTCAGTAACTAGATTGATGATGTTTATTATAATATACTCATCTGTGGAATGTCTCTGTTTAAAGGTTGCCTATAGTAAGTAAATTCCCTAAAATATGGTCATGTGGCTGGGTACAAAATGTATGCGTTTCATACACTAAACATTGTCCCTAGAACACTTGTCTGTACCTGGAAGGACAGACTTGGGAACCATCACCAATCCCTGGACATCTCCATCTTTACTTTGAGCCTCTTGATTGAAGATATCTTTGAAATAATTAGTAAAACTCTAAACGGATTAACCCTTTGGTTCATTTGAGTCTGACATGACAGTTTGATCCTGTATGTTTGTTTGTTCAGGTATGTCTATGAGTCTGGTTTCAGAAAAGGATTTTTGGAAGATCTGAGTCCAAATGCTGAGCACAAGTTGATTCATCAAGTGATAGACCAAAGGAGTGTGGACAAAGTGAAAAATAAAAAAAGAATAAAGTCTGGGAAGGGTAGTGTCCTTGGGAGGGACAAGGTTCCTTAAATAGGACATGGGCAAACTATGAAATGCTGTGGCTATGGTAAGAGGGAGCACTGTTAGGTTTTTACAGCTGAGCTATATCCAGACTTGTAGCAAGAACAAGGTGAAGACCCTCAGATGCTCTTTTGAGGGGAGGCAGTGAGACAGTAAGAAGCCCTTGGAGTAGCTCAGATACACAGGGTGTGACCAGGTGGTGCTAGGGATACAGCAGAAGAACTGCTTTTAGGAGAAAAAGTATTCAGGACTTGCTGGTGGATTGTATATGGAAGTGAAGCAGAGACTAGAGTCCAATATGTTTAACTATCACGGCAGCTTAGATGGTGATGCTGTGATTTGAATGAGAGCATGCAGAAGAAACAGACTTGGGAGCCCACGTGATGAGTTCTATTTTAAAGAAATAAAGCTTGAATTGTCGAAGCTGATATATCCAGAAGTGGCTAGCTCCTAAGAACCTGGGGAAGTTTAGGGACAAGGTTCGCAGCAAATGTGTAGGCATTGTCTGCAAGTAGTTTTCAGTTAAAACTAGAGGAGTAGATGAGGAAGAAAGAGAATAAAAAGGACAGAGCACTGTCAGCTAATTTATAATATTTATTGAGGACAAATGTCTGTTTATCACTAGATTCTTCAAGACTATAAGTAAACAAGATAAACTTGTGATTATTCTGTTTAAGAATACAGAGGAAGATTATCTTCCTGGATTACTTGGAGAACGAGTATTATTATGTGATGATATTATACAATTTCCACAGGCAGCAATTTATGTAATGTACAAAGATGATATAAATTCATTTACTCATTCCTGTAATGAATAGGAAGTCCTGCTAGCCACAGATAAGTGATGAGAAAAGCCTAACAGTTACCACTTCTCTAGTGCTTTCTTTATGCCAAAGATAGACAGGGGCCAAATTACGCCCATCATTACATATTCATTGTTTTGTACTCAGTGAGCACTCAATGATTGTTTGCAACACAAATAATATCAAGGAATATAAATATCTTACCTTCCCAAAAGTTTTTCTTGTGTGTAAGTAGCCCCAACTATTGTATACTAGAGGTCTGGTGAACAAAATTTGTGCATGGTGTATGTGTTTGTGTGTGTGTGTGTGTGTGTGTGTGTGTGTGTGTGTGTGTGTGTGTCAGCCAGCCTGCACCCTCTCAAATCTGGGACCTCTTGAGGGTCTGACTGCCCATTACTGAGATTGGGCTAAACAGCAGTTGGACATCCCTCTCACAATCCAGGATTGCTGGTTCCCAACCACTCACCTGCCTGCCTGATTGCCCCTAATCACTTCTGCCTGCCAGCCTGATCACCCCCTAACCACTCCCCTGCCAGGCTGATCAATGCCTAACTGCTCTCCTGCCAGCCCAATTTCCCCTAACTGCCCTCCCCTGCAGGCCTGGTAGCCCCAAACTGCCTTCCCTTCTGGCCCAGTCACCCCTAACTTTCCTCCCTTGTCAGCCTGGTCACCCCTAACTACCCTCCCCTGCTGGCCCAATTGCCCCTAACTGCCCTCCCTTGCCAGCCTGGTCCCCTCTAACTGCCCTCCCCTGTAGGCCTAGTTCCACCCAATTGCCCTCCCCTACAGGCCTGGTTGCCCCCAACTGCACTCCCCTGCAGGCTTGGGTCCCCCCAAACTGTCCTCTCCTGCAGGCCTTGTCCCCCCCAAATGTCCTCCTCTATCAGCCTAGTCACCCCCAATTGCCCTCCCTTGAAGGCCTGTCTCTCCCAACTGCCCTTCCCTGCTGGCCCGATTGCCCTCAACTGCCCTCCCCTGCCAGCCATCTTGTGTCCACATGGGAGGCGGCCACCTTTGACCACATGGGGGCAGCCATCTTGCGTGTTGGAGTGGTGGTCAATTTGCATATTACCTCTTTATTATATAGGATTGTCAATTCATCATTTTATGAGATTTCTTTATTGTTAAATTGGGCTGATTGCTGCCTTTATTAAACTCAGTGTAATATTGGATTTTCAGTACATATTTCCATTTCCATAGGTAATGATGTTTTCTACCATGCAGCACAGCTCATTTATTATGTAATTTTCATCCACTGAGCTTCTGTTGTCATGCACCCTCTAAAGTGAAGGAGCCTAAAGAGAGCCTCTTGGGACTAAAAATGTCTTATATTCTAACCTTTTGCAAGTTCACAGAAATATTACACATCATACCATTGCAATATGGGCATATAGGATTTGATTCTCATTTTGGAAACTATTTTGTCACAAGAAAGGACACTTCTGCTTTCCTTACTGTATAATATTTCATTAGTGATGATGAGAATATGACATATAAACTAACTTTCACATATGGAGAAAAATAAGTATGAGAATGAACCAAAGTTCACAATGCCGAAATCAAGACATTACACACGGCAGAGCTTCTTAATTATCATGCACATTCATTATCATTTTTTCTATCTTAGGAATTGCTTTCTTACTTTTGAATTTCTGATTTTCATGATATTTCCTTGGCTGGTACTTAGTGTTTTATGTTGGGTCTTTGCTTTACCCAGAGATATTTATGGTGTAGTTCTCAATTGCTGTTCATTATGGAGACCTTTCTCTTTGGGAATAAAAATTCTCTTCATTTAAAAATGTACTGGGTTTAATGCAGTCTTATAATGACTTTTCACTCAACAACAGCGTTTTGGATAAAATGTTAATTACACCATGAAACTTCAATTATCATAAGGATGGTAACACTTGAATTTTTTCTTCAGTGAGTTAACTCTTTCTGTTATGCTCATGAGCTGTGATGTGCTTGACTGGGAATTACTCAGGTGAGCCCTGTGACTTTGGAGCAGTCTTGGAAGCCATCTCGGTCTCACTTTATGCAACTGACTAATAAAGGGACTTAATCTCCTTCCAGCTCTTAGGTTTCTGATACTAATTTTTGTGCATGCTTGGTTTTCTCTTTTGCCTCTCCTGCACCCCCCTCCCCTGTTTCCCACTTCTTTCCTTAACCATTTTCCATGGTCAACCCTAAGAACTCACCTTGAAGACATTAAGAATTAACAGCCATTGTAGTGTTGACATATGGTCTCATAATCCCTTTGGGAATTTACAAAGACAGCACTGTTTGTGTGAGCTGTAAAAAGACATGCTTGACCAGTAAGTACAAAATTGGATGCTTAAAGCCTAGAATGAAAATATTGTGTTAGATTTTGAAATATTAAAAATGCTCTGAATTTATGGTGCCTTTAAGGCTAAGCGAATTCTGTGCAGCCTGATTTTATATGTGATACTGCTATTTTTGTCAGTCGGCACAACAAGATAGCATCTTTTGATCAATGTCTATGAAACTGTGGGATGGCAGCCTTTAGGGGTCACCAAAAGAAAGACAGTCCTTTAAATGTCAACAAAATGAAAGAACACTGTTATTTTCCATTGGTATTTATTTATATGTACCTGTGTATGGGGGACATTTTCTTTTCTAAGCCCTCTCATTCTTCCTCCAGATATTTCTGTAAAAATAAGCCAATAGTTTTGGAATAGAAGGATCACGTTTGTGGATCCACATGTATAATGTTGGTGCAAATATCAGAAATAAATAGAATGCCAGAAATACAAAGGCATTTAAAACACAGATCGGGAAGAGCTAGTTGTTCATATAAATGCAGAAATACAAAGATTAATATACTGATGGATCAGTGCCAGCAGGAGATAGCTGCTGTTCATTACTTCATTGTCAAAAAAATTGAAATATGAAATCTTTATGAAAACCACATTCCTCTTTTGGGGACCTAGAGAACCGAGCACCAAGTGGAGAATTCGGTGTGCCTGTCTGGGCTTTGTGAACATGGCAGCACACACTGGCTGTGCTGGTTGGCAGTTCCCCATGAAGCTTTGTTTCTTGGCTGGAAACGCAGGCAATCTTAGTTGTGGTTTGTGTAATTCAAGGATTAAGGGGAGTATTAGAGTGGGATCATCAATATAAAAGTATCAAACACTATGTAAATATAGTGGTGCAATAATATTTTGCAGAAAAATCATGTTTTTTATACCAATTTTCTTTTGTTTTATACACTGTTTTATATCATCAATAAATTGTGGGTAGTTTTAGAAGAAAATGATAAAATGTAAATGTGAATAAAATTACAATTTGGAAAAATGTAAATTAGAAAAGTAAGTAGATTTCAGGGGCAAATTGAATCCCAGTTGTGCCACACACACCTAATGATGGTCATAGTTGAGGCATAAATTTAGTTCTGAGCCGCTTGCAGACCTAACAAAAAAAAAGGAGGCATTTGTTTCTACAGATCTTATTGTTTAATAAGCCACACTGAGCTTGTTTGAATATGGAATTTGAATAGCTTTTTCTGACACC
This sequence comes from Antrozous pallidus, assembly GCA_027563665.1. NCBI lineage: Eukaryota > Metazoa > Chordata > Mammalia > Chiroptera > Vespertilionidae > Antrozous > Antrozous pallidus. The sequence continues at coordinate 52,788,310 of CM050518.1, forward strand.
TCAAAAATGAAAATTTGGGGCCTTCATAGAGGAGATGGTAAGCAATTTAGGAATAATGTCCTGCAAACAGAAAAAAATAAACCCTCTACTGAAGAAGGGGCTGCTGCTTTTATTGCCTTTCCATAAAAACCAAGGATATAATAATTCATTGCCATTCTGGCACAGATAGGGAGCATAGCTTAAATGGACATCTTTCTGATGGTTTTGGTGGACACAAAGATAAAACCTAGATTATCAAAGGTTTCTGTTTGTTTGTTTTGTTTTATTCTTAGTCTGCATTGGATCAACAAACTCATTTCCTAAATATTTATTGAGTGTCCGCTATGTGCAAAGTATTATGATAAAACTGGAAGGGGATGTTTACTTACTTGGGTTTCAATGTTGGTGACTGTTAGGGGCCTCTTTCACATCTCAAACCCTCATCAGCACCACAGTCACCTTAATCTAAGCTGATGACTTAGTTTCTTTTAAAGCAGTCTAACACTTTTCCAACTAAAAGCTCTAGTCTCTGACCACCCAGCATCTATATGGTATACTCTGCCAACCCTCCTCCTATGCATGAGCTGTCACCGAGCCATCTGAAGCCACTTAGATATGCTGAAGGATATTATTCCAACAATGCCAGGGCCTTCAACTTCTACACCACCATTCTTTCCTCTTTTATGGATCATTCTTATGAGCATGTCATTTCCCCTCTAAAAACATATTTTCCCTGCTGCTATATCTCCTTAGTTTCCATCCCATTTATCTACTCTTTTTATAACAAGAATCCTTGATTTTTAGAAAATGTTCATTTTCCCCATTTTTGCTTAAATAAATCTAATCAAATGTCCTCATAGGTCACCCCAAACTGCTTTAGTCAAGATTATTGGCACCCTCTCTTTTGCTAAATTTAAAGGTCAGTTCTCAATCTTAAAATTCCTAACATTTGTCCTAGGTAACCACCCCCTTCTCCTTGCAGCACTTTTAATTTGGTTACTTGGACCACATCCTCTCTTGGTCCCTGGACCTCAATCCTATATATGTGGCAGTTTCCTTATCTCTCTGACTTCCCTACCTGCTGGAAGACCTTGGGGCTCACTGTCAAGATCTCTTCTCTTTCCTATCTATAATCAATCTCTTGATGACTTCCTGGTTGAACATCATGTACACTATATTCGTTACTACACGTTCATTCTCACTACTTCTCAACCCAGGGAGCTTCTGTAAAGACTGTCAGGGACCAGTTGAGTTGTGTGGATTGTGATGAGGGCCAGGTGTTGGCACATTGTAGAAGCTCTCCATTCCATTCTCTGGTGCACCCAGACTTAAGAAGAATCACACAAGTTAGGAGGAGACTGAAACTCAGTTCTGTGCAGAAAGAAAAGACCTGTCCCTTTATAGGTCCATCCAATCGGTCACCTCTCAGTCCTCAATAACTTTTAAGTTGATTTCTGCACTTCCATTCATGCTTTATTTGGTTAACTCAACGAGGTTCATAAATAGAACTGAGAGATCAAATAGAATGATGAATAAAGCAATAAGCATTTTCTAGTGTTCCTGCTCCCACTAACCCTTGCTTTAAATTCCTTGCACTCATAAAGATGTATTATCTTGCATAATAGTTTTCTTAATTGATGCTTATATCTTAGAGTAATCATAAATTAGAAGACAGTATTTTAGGAGAACAAAGTATAAGACACAACGTGCAATGTGATTCAATATTGAACTCTGGGTATCTGTACAGGTTATCACTAGGTATAATGATAAACCTGGACTTTAGATGGTTTATTTTCTTTGTCCTAGTTCTTATTTTTTATTAAATAGGCTTTATAAACATAAAATATGATATATGACAATTTAAGAATATATTTTACATTAAAAACAACACCCAATAACATATTACTGTGTATGTACTTTTACAGTTATAATACTTTACCTATTTTTATTTTATATATTTTAATATTTTATTTTACATAGTTTTGCATATTTGTTTAAATACTTTGCTCACCTTTTGATTCTTAGTGACAACAGTATTTGTTTAAGTGTTTTGTATATTAGAAAATGACACAAATGAAGAAATATTAAAAATTTATTAATTTTTATTAATTAATTCAAAATTTTAATTAATTAAGACTCCAATTAAATAACACAAATTAAAAGATACCAAATTAGTAATGTCCTTTGCTTTTTACACAATCATAATCTGGTGCAGTGCTATGTTAGTTTTCATTAGCTGTCATCACGTTTTAAGTAAAAGGCATCTTTTCTACACAGATTAGAATGAAATCACGTATGTAATTAAATCTGAAGATCCCAACTTTCAGAAATGCAGATGGGCTGCACTTTTCAATCTTGACCTATGATAGTAATAATATATCTCTCCTGCTGGGCTAAACATTTTCACAGTTTATCACAGGGTAATTTAAGAATTAATTGCTTCAGGAATCAAGATTAGGCAAGTTGTTTTATTGTATTAAAATCAAAGAGCATCTTGTCTGTGATTCTGTCAACACAACAATCACCATTTATCAAAATAATGCAGTTTTTAGTGTGACGGGGGTGGAAGGGGAGGATGGAATGATTGAATCTTGCTCTTTATTTTCAAATAATGGTGCCACCTCCTTGATAGGATCTTATGTGTGTTTCCAGCACTTTACTGTGATGCAGAGTACAGGAGTTGGAGTGTGCTATAGGGCTCTTTTAGCTCTCCACTTTCAAAAACCATTGAGGACCACATTTACTGAATTACTGACACAGTTGGTCACAATGCCTTAAGACAACTTCCAAATGGTAGGACATTACATTTGTTGGACAGTAAACGTACAAAAAAGAAAACCCATGAAATGCCTGGAATACTGAACTGATATTTAGCTGTCTGTAAAGTAAAAGTGACCTTTTTTGATTATAGAATTTATTCATTTGGATTGTGCTTGCATGTGCCCCACTTAACAATTCAGAGAATTTCTCTCTCCTCAGGGAGGCTTTGCCTGTTGTTTGGGATTCTTGACTGTAGGTGGCGATATAGGGTGGATAATCAAGCGCTCTGAGCCAGGACTCCTAGAGACAGCTTAATGGTATTTTAGAAGTATTTTCAACTTTATGTACTACATGAAACAGAGATTAATTAGTCATACTGCTCAATTTACCTGTTAATGGCATGCCACTTTATGAATTGTCATGTAATAGCATTTGTTGTCTTTTAGTGTTTTAAAATTAAAGAAATGATTATGCCTAGACAAAACAGACTGGGGCATAGACCCCAAGCAAAAGTGCTTTTATTAAAATTTTTTGGGTTTAATTTTCACTAATGTCTGCTTTCTGGTGAGCTTATAAAAGAGGAAGTTGTCCGGAAATTTTCTGAATTGTATTTGGTGATAACCCCCCCTTACCTAGACTTGCCCTAAAATTTACTATCTTATTCATTTCCCTTTTCCTAATTTTTAAGTTGGGGGAAGGGTTATTTTTCTTTGGAGTATGTACCAGGTACACTTTAAAATAATAATGCCTGTCTCTGGCAAAGAAAGTATTTTATAGCTGAACATGTATCCTTTTTCTAGCAGTTCATGACTGTTAATATTTATTCTCCATCACCCCTCTCTTCCTTTATCTGTAACTCCCACTCCTTCCTTCTCCTCCATCCTATTTTTCTTCCCTGGAGTGTACTGACAAGAGTGCAGGCTTGGAGATCAGTCCTGAGCTGAATTCTACTGAAGCATCATGCTTCTTGATTGAGCTTGGAAAAGTGACTTAACTTCCTTGAATATTATTTTTCTCATCTGTATAATGGGGCTAATAGCATTTTCCTAATATAGCTGAAGGGTGGCAAATTAATAAACATGTGAGCATCTGCTATATCACTCACCAAGTGAAGTTAATTTTATCTTCATTGTAGGAGCTGAATAAATGGTAGTTATTGCTATGTGAACAGTCTTTGGACATTTTGGCATGATCTTTTCATGGAACATGCTTATGTTACTTTAAATAAACACTACCTACAATTCCTGAGTAACTTAAGGTCATTTCATCCTCAAGTTACAACTTCACATATTCCTGGATATAATAATGGGGCTCACATATACTCCCTGGGACAACAGTGAATTAGGGCTCAACAAGACATCCAGCGACCTGCTTTTGCTTTGTGTTAACTAAACTCTGGCACTTAATTGACTCTTTTCTTTAATCTGTAGGGCACTTCATTTTCTTATGGACTTTGAAAAGGAGACTACTGTATATTTTCTGTCTTCCCAGGGAAACTCCCAGATTGGGCCAGCTCCAGAAGGAAGCCAGGAGTCAGAAATGGGGGTGTGATCAATTTCTTCTTCATTCTCTTTCATTTATTTCTCTTGTCCCTAGGTATCTCTTCATGCTCTCTGACTCCTCTGGGACTAAAAATAGAGGGGGAATTTGGTGTTGGAGATGAGAGGAAGGGAAAGAGAAGGTAGTTAAGTCAGATATTTATCATGATGTTTGTGGCTTTTTCCCCCCAGAGATGCCAGCTGTCTGCTCCTGATGTTGCAGATCTCTCACAGAAATGTCCTGGGTCCTACAAAATGCCTCTCCTCTGGCTCATTCTAGAGTTTTCACTTGACCCCTAAGGTCTTGCTTCTCCCCTTAGCTGGTTCCCTTAGACAACCCCAGGCCAACACCTGGGTCATGGGATAAATGGGTATTGAACATCTATGGCATGTGGGATGGGTTCATCTAAAAATTGTATGATTCTCTTCTACTCCCTCACAAGTACATTTTACTTAAATGGTCTACATATCATTTGGAAGGTAAAAGTATTATCATTTGTTGCTTTGATCCTTGAACCCCATGTGAAAATGAAATAATTAACTCTAATTTTATATCCTATTCCATTTGGATTGGTCAAACGACACCAACTTTGCCATTGTGTAGTTCCAAGCACCATTTCATGAAAAGTGGAAAGTGTAACTGTGGTACATCTACACAATTAAATACTACACTGCTGTGAAAAAGAAGGAATTCTTACCATTTGCAATAGCATGGACGGTAACTGGAGAGCATTAAGCTAAGCGAAATAAACCAGTCTGAGAAAGATAAATGTCACATGCTCTCTCTCACTTGTGGAATATAATGAACAACATAAACTGATGAACAAAAATAGAACCAGTCATAGAAGCATTAAACCGACTGTCCAACCTATGAGGGAAGGCAGGGGGTGAGGGGTAAGAGATCAACCAAAGGACTTGTATGCATGCATATAAGCATAACCAATGGACACAGACAGTGGGGTGGGAGGCACCTGGGGCAAGATCAATGGGGGAAAAAGAGACTTATGTAATTCTTTAAACAATAAAGAATTTAAATAAAAACAAACAACCCTAAAGGTCTCTTTAAGATTTTCTTTTCATTCCATGTGTTAACTGATCCAATTTGTAATTAATTCTTTCTATTTAAATTTTAAATTATAAAAATTAGTTGGCTTTGTAATGGATTTCATTTGACTGTTTGATTAATGATTGATACTAATGAATTAATTTCTTATTCATCCTTGGCACTTTCAGATTTTGTGATAAGGAGGTGAACCCCAAAACAGCCATCTGAGAGTGACATTTGAAGAGCTGAATTCCTTCAGCTAACATGTGTTACCAAACCCTTAGCGCTAGTCTTTTCTGCAGAGTCAGAAACCCATTCTGATAACACACTATTTGCTTTATTGTTTGCCACGTAAATTCTGTTCAGACCTGAACTATAGAACAACGGAGCGATAGAAAAATGCAGCAACAACAGCTTGAGTTGCTGAAACCTGGGCTGACTGAGAAATAAAGACACTCTCAAGGAAGGAAGTGGTCATTCCACAGCTCAGAGCCACAGATGCCTTAGATATGCTAACAAATAAAATGGAAGTACTTCTGAATTAACAGATTACAGGAAGTCTTTCTAAAAGTACATGTCTTATATACTCTTTTGATCATAGGGGTAGTATAAAATATCAGTATGTTCTTTAATATTTAATAAAAAAAGCCTTTAAAATGTAGCTCTCAAGAGTGGACAGTGGCCTTAAAATTGGACTATACAAATAAATCACATCCCACTAGCAAAAAGATTATGCAAAATAATTTATCAAACTTTAAAAGGTTAATAAATTATATTGTACTTTATTGTGATGTATGCTAATTGACAGTGAAGTTTATATATTTAAGTTTAGTTTTTCAGGTATCTTGAATAGAAAAATAATGTTTTCTCTTCAACTCCTGTCAAACACTGAACATGGAGCATCTAGATAGGCAATTCCCAGTGTAAGAAAATAGGGAAGACTCTTCCAATGGACAGAGGCACCTCATAGCATCCATGACAATTTCATAGAGTGTAAAATCCAAGTGTGATGAGTTGCTTGTACCTCATTCTGGATGCTCTAAGCTGGACTTTTGTTGAGGCAAATAAGGTTGGTTTGAAAAGAAAATCTGGTTTCTAAATCTGCAATCATCCTCCCCATTGACTCCGGAGCCCCTTTATTCTATTCTGGAAGCAAGAACGACAATTCATGGTGTTCTTTGACAAATGGGAAGATTTAATGAAGTATTTTATTAAAGGATTATATTCTCTACTTTCCCATCTAATTTGCTATAAGGTAATTCAACCTGTATTTCCCCATCTCTTAATGAGGATGAATAGGTGCACAGTCTGTTTTAGGGGCTTTAATGGCTTGCTAGACACTGGAGATTTTTTCTTATAGTGCTTATAATGGGTGAGATTACATTCCCATTTTTGGAGAGTTTCTGCCAAGGTGACTTTTTTAAAATAAACTCTAATAGTAATATTGTTGAGAAGACCATTATGAGGATGCCTTTAAAGCCTTGAAGTGATTGATAGGTAATAGGAGGATCCTAAGGGTGGGGAAGAAGGAGGATAGAGCCCACAAGAGTTCTGACAAAATCTGTCATGTTCTTAGCTTTTGTGAAGTGGAATTGCTTCTTTTTCATATTGTTCCAGTTAAAAGCCTTGAGCAAAATGCTAAGTACCACCTCATGGCAATTTTGTGATCTCTGAATGGAACATAGCATTCATTTCCCCCATCTGGCTTAATAACTTGCAGCATACTTCCTTGATAAAATGTTCATTTCCCCCTCTTTTTATCATTTTCCTTATGGTCACTAGAAATATTCCACACAAGAAAAGTGTATCTCCAAACTCTTATCTATCTACTTATCTATCCATCCATCTACTTATCATTAATGAAATGTCTTCCCTAGAAGTTTCTATTAGCTGCCAGGAATGTGCCTCGTGCTAATTATGAAACCTAGTGGGAGACAAGGAGAAATAATTTCAGAGGAAGAAGTGGTTAATGTAGAGAAATGTGGGTAAGGAGAAAGTTAGAGAAAGAGTTGGACAAAACAGGGCTGTGGACAGTCTCAGGAACACCTTTCCCTGGAGCCTGTGACTCTGTACAGTAGAAGGATAGTTGGGACAGATTTGATGTTGGTTCCTGAAGCCTTGCGGGTCTCTTAGAATAGCTGAACAATGATTAAGAAAGGGCAGGACTGTGTACAACATTACTTAGCAATAAGGCTGAATTTTCTCTATGCTATTTGTATAAAATTAGCCACATTCATGATGTTCTGTAACACGTTTTCTTGCTCATGAATAATGCAGTGAAGATAAGTCACCGTTGCTGCTGGCTCATAGACTGACTCTAGAATCCATCCTCCCTTTATTCCAGCCAGAACAGCTGTGCTATCAATGGTTGTTTACACATTTCCCCTCACAAAACATTGCTTTTTAATTAAGAAATAATTTAGTATCTCAACTACATCTTTTCTGGTATTTCTTTTATTGGCTCACAAAAAGTAGCTTTTCATTATTGAAAGAGAATCTATAATATACCAGAATACTGAAGATTGATGCATAAGCAACATCTGTATTTTCAGCCAACTATGGAAAGTTTCCCAACACTACATATTTTTGTAACATCGTGTTTTCAATTTTCCAGCAATGTTTTTCCATGACTTCTACCAGTATTTGCTGACAGAGGAATGGATTTTATTCTGCTGTTATACTTCTTTCATGTATTAGTTCAGTCACTTTTAATGCATCCAAAAGAGCAGGTGGTTCCCAGATTTGTGGGTTTTGTCTTTTATTTTAAGTAAGAAGCCTCAAAAAAGGCTTCTCAGCATTTGCTATTAAGGTAATGAAATTTTTAAAAGGCACTGTATTTACCATTTGCAGAAAAATGGAAAAGATGTGTTTTCATGTTCTTGATACTTAACTTTCAAGTGAATTACTATTAGCTAATATTCCACAATGTATATTTAGAGAGAAACATATTGTAAATGCTAAATACACATTTTTTTGCTCTAATTTTTATTAGACCAATAAATTTTTAAGCCTTTATTGTTGAGAGTATTACAGATGTCCCCCATTTTCCTTCCTATTACCCCCCCCCCCAATCCAGTTCCTGCCCCTTCCCAGGCCTTCATTATCTTATTGTCCGTATCCAAAGGTAATACATATATGCATATAAGTTCTTTGTTTAATCTCTACTCAGCCCCTCTCCCCCTTCCCTTTGAGATTCATCAGTCTGTTCCATGTTGCCATACCTCTGGTTCTATTTTAACCATTAGTTTATTTTCTTTGTTTATTTTGATTTTTAGATTCAATTATTCATAGATATGCACTTATTACCATTTTATTTTTCATAGTTTTGATCTTTTATTTCTTTTTTTTCTTAAAGAAGATCCTTTAACATTTCATGTAATACTGGTTTGGTAATGATGAACTCCTTTTATTTATTTATTTATTTATTTATTTATTTATTTATTTATTTATTGTTCAGTTTATTAATTACATTGTTTCCCCTTTTTTATCCCCCTATATCTCCCCTCCACCCTGTACCTATCCCACCCTCTACCCTCCCCTCCCCCTCCCCAATGTCCTCTCCCATTGTTGCAAGATTTTTGTCCAATCTCTTGCTGTACTTCCAACAACACTTTTCTCCCCAAGAATTATCAGTCCATTCCCTCTCTATGACCATGTTTCTGTTATAGTCACCAGTTTATCTTGTTCATCAGCCTATCAATTCACTTGATTTTTATGTTCATTTGTTGATAGATGTGTATTTGTTGTTCATAATTTATATTTTTACCTTTTTCTTCTTCCTCTTCTTAAAGAATATCTTTCAGCATTTCATATAATACTGGTTTGGTGGTGATGAACTCCTTTAGCTTTTTCTTATCTGCGAAGCACTTTATCTGATCCTCAATTCTGAATGATAGCTTTGCTGGATAGAGTAATCTTGGTTGTATATTCTTGCTATTCATTATTTTGAATATTTCTTGCCACTCGCGTCTGGCCTGCATCGTTTCCTTTGAGAAATCTGCTGACAATTGTATGGGTGCTCCCCTGTAGGTATCCAACTGTTTTTCTCTTGCTGCTTTTAATATTCTCTCTTTATCTTTTGCTCTTGGCATTTTAATTATGGTATGTCTTGGTGTGGTCCTCTTTAGATTCCTGTATTTTGGGGTTCTGTGTACTTCTTGGGCTATTAAGTCAGTTTCTTTTACCAGGTGGGGGAAGTTTTCAGTCACTATTTCTTCAAGTAGGTTTTCATTAACTTGCTCTCTCTCTTTTTCTGGCACCCCAATAATTCGGATGTTGGCATGCTTGAGGTTGTCCCAGAGGCCCCTTACGTTATCTTCAATTATCTGAATTCTTTTTGTTTCTTGCTTTTCCAGCTGAGTGGATTTTGGTTCTTTGTATTTCAAATCTTTGACTTGGTTCTTGTGGCCCTCTGGACTGCTTTTAGGACTTTGTCTAATATTATTTATTTCAGTCTGTGTATGCTTGATTTCTAGTTGGTCCTTTTTTTTATCCGTGAAGGTCTGGTTCGTATCCTCAGAGGTCTTGTTCATTTCCTTGAGGGTCTCATTCATTTCCTTGAGGTTCTCATTCATTTTCTTGTAAGTCTCATTCATTTGCTGGTTGGTCTTGTTTATTTCCTGGTAATTCTCATTAAGTTGATCGGCCTTTTGTAGGAGCCTCTTGAAAAGCCTTATAACTGTTTTGAACTCTATGTCTTGTCGTCTTTTCTCCTCCATTTCTTTCACACCTGATTTCTTTCCATATCTCTGCATGGTGGCTGCTTTATTTGGTAGATATCCTCAAAGGGACAGTGGCTCAGCCTCCCCAGTTACCTGAGGTAGGTACTCTTACTGCAATCCTTTATGGGTTGTATTCAGTATTTTTGAATTTAAACCCAGCTTGTTGTTGTTAGCCCTAGGAGGGTTTGACCTTCAGGCCAATTGGCTGTGAAGGGAGACTGTATTCAGGTTGGATGGGCGGAGTCTGTGAGCTGTGCAGGCAGCATCAGCGTCAGCTGCGTCCTATGCGGCGGTCACGCACGCGGGTCTGTGTTGGATGGGGATGGCTGCAGACACTTCCAAGAGAAAGCCGCTAGTCTCTTCTCCTTGCCAGACAACTCTGCCTTTCCCCAAATGTGCCTGCACACCAAAAGTCTAGCCCAAGGTTGTAAAATAGATGGTTTCCAGAACCAGGAGACAAGTTTCCAGGGGGCAAGTCGCGTGTTTGCGCGACCCTTGCGACTAGGAGCTTCTGCAGCGCCCCGCTTCCAGGGTGCGTCACCAGGACCTCGGACCTCACCTGGCACTGGGGAATCTGTGCAGTGGGACGTCTCCACGTACTCCGGATCTCGGACCTCGCCTGGCGCTGGGGAGTCCGTGTCTCCGCCCTCCCCGTAGGAGAAATCCGGCCAGGGGTGCTGCTCCAGCCCCAGCCCGCGCACGCGACCAGGGCAGCTCCTAACCTGTTTCCGTCTGAAAGGCTGTGCTCCCACCGCTCCTGAGTCTCAGCGTCCCACCTTTACTCTTATTAGTGGAGTTTTCATTCAGCCAGCTTTCTGGCGATTCTGGGTGCTGTCTGTTCTGCTGTTACATTGTAGTTCTTAAATCATTGCGCGGGGCAGAACAATAGGTGTTTACCTATGCCGCCATCTTGGTGCTCCCCCATGATGAACTCCTTTTGCTTTTCCTTGTCTGGGAAGTCTTTATCTGACCTTCAATTCTAAATGACTAGTGGCCTGGTGCACAAATTCATGCACATTGAAAGAAAATTAATTAGAAGAAATATTTTAATATGGCTGTTTGCTTTCTTTATAATAGAAGTGTCAACCAAATTCACCATTAACAATGACAGATTGAAACATGAGCATGCAGTTGGCGCCAGCAAGAGCTTTATATATATCGCGCATGTGCGAGTCAACTTAGCCTTTTATAGATATAGAATAAACTTGCTTAATTTATCTGCTTTCTGATTTAGCTAACCTTTTTCTGCCCCGTTAAGCACCCCAACTTTTCTTTCTGATCTTACAGTGCATACTTTACAATTCAGATTCTTGGATCTTCCAAAAATTCAATGAATTCTGCATGTGACAGCCAAGTTTCTGATCTTTAAAACCAGGTGTCCTAGGTGAACCTTGATAATATTTCAATACATATGAAGTCTGAGGACTGCAAAGACATAGAAAATAATGGACTGAACTGATTCTCTGAATGCAGTGTAACAGAAGTTGGTGAGGGAACTTAAAAAATGTGACTATTTTATCCAAGGCCGTATTAGAATCAAGGAAGGAGAAACTGAGAATAACCAGACTGCTTTGCTTTATGTGATAGCAGGTGTCAAAAGCTGCATAAGTAAAATGTTAGCTTACTTCAAAGCACATGTTTCTGAAAAAGAAATAGATCTAGAGAGTTGAACTTCTCTTGAAATTCAGCTCAGTGTGCGATTTTTTAAATTCCACGCGGTGAACAAGATGTGGTTTCTGAAGATGCCAGTGTGGTCATTGGTGCAGGAGTTCTCCAAGCCGAGATTTCTGGAAGGATTTACACCAGATTGAGAAGAGGCATAAGAAAGGCTGTGTCCTGAATGAGCTGAGGCCAAAATGCTAACAACACAAAAGTATTAACTTACTTGTTTATCTCTTTAGTTTTACAAAGATCAGAAGAGGAAGACCTTGCTATTCGAGTTTATGATTAAAGAACAGGGTTTGACCTCTTAAACAGTTAAAGAAGTCAAAGTACATCACGTGTTGGCCATAGCACAGATTTCTCCTTGCTCAACTAAAAGGTAATCAAGGGCTTTCCTATTACCATGAGCAACATTGGCAAGAGAGTTCAGGGATTTTTGTTGAGTGACCATTACTTTTGCAACAGATTTTGCAGTGTCTTCAAGAGTTAAGGAAAGGAGAGGTTCCTGATCATTCTCTCACTTGCACTTAGCCAGGGCAGTAGCGAATTCTGAGGAAGCTAATTCTGAGTTATAAATGCTTCCTGATAATCCCCGTGTGAGCAAACAAGATCCAGAGCCCTCCAAGGTAACAGAAAGAAAGAAAGAAAGAAAGAAAGAAAGAAAGAAAGAAAGAAAGAAAGAAAGAAAGGAAAGAAAGAAAGAAAGAAAGAAAGAAAGAAAGAAAGAAAGAAAAAGGAAAGAAAGACTCAGACAATTCCTGAGAGCTGTCACAGACTGTAGAATCCTATTCACAAATGGAGTGCAACTCACATTGCTGTTGGCCCATATTTTTTGGGCCCTCAGTCAGATGGTTTCCAGGCCAAGTTCCCAGAACACAAACCAGACAGACAAGAAGGTAATATCTGTCTCTGGGAGAGAAAGGACAACCAATGGGTACCTGAAAGCAAATTCATAAGTCACTGTTCAAAGATAGAATTCTTACAAATGTTTTTCCTGCCCATCTAAATTTGGAAAAGAAGGGACAATATGAAATTCTGCATTCTTTTCTCTATCCAGACCCCACAGGGATATAGATGACATTACTTTAGTGAGAATTGTCAACCCCATCGGCTTCTGCCAGTTTTCCCAAGATGCCACCTGCAGGGCCCAGAGCAAGCATGTGTTACCATGGGCCTGATCCTGGTTGCCAGAAACTGTGGAGGAGAAAAAATAATTCTCCTTTGCCTTTTATGATGAATGCCTGGCTGAGGACCCTACTTGTCTAGGGCACCTTATAAATGGATGAGCTTATCTAGGTTGAAAGTTCTCCACTGTGCCTACTGTACTTCAAGTTAATATTTTGTAAGGCTCATCTGCTTGTTCTGCCTTAAAACAAAATTTTATTCACCTGGAAGTCTCACACCGGACCTACTCTGTTATCTAAGCCAAAACCAGTCTGACCCTGGACCCGGTCCAGTGTCTCAGTCAGACTTTCCTACTCCTGCACAGTTCTGGACCCAGACTGGAAATATAAATGCTTAAATAAAGTCTGAAAACCCTAACACAAAACCTTCTGAGCTGGGATCCAAAATCCTGGAAGAACTTACCTTTGACCCCCAGAAGTTACAAGAAAGCAGCCAGTGCAGGGGCCTGACAGGTACCTACACATTTGGTTACTCCTTTCTCCTGGGGGTTGTAAAGATGAGAGTGTTTTCTGGGGTTCCTTCTTCTGACATAGAATTGTTAGAAGATAAACTGAGCACATTAAAAATTAACAATTTATTTGAGCACATAAAGATTTGAATTGGGAGGCATCCAGTATAGCAGATAGGAGCTCTGAGGAGCTGTGCAAGATGAAAGACTTCTATGGGTAGAAGGAAACAGAAAAAAGGACGTTAGACTGGGATTGGTTATTGTGAGCTCACTTTTCTTGAAGGGACCACAGTATATCTATGAGGCAGAGGACCTAGCTAGTGTTGATCAGGTAATTCCTGATTGACTGGCTGAAGATTTCTGGGAGAGCTGAAGCTGTACTTAAATCTTGGGTTAGTGTCATGGAGCTTAATATTAGCATCTCTCTCTTGGGCTAGTTGTCTTGTTTTTAACATGTGTGGTTAATTTTCCTCAGCAAATTGGTGATCGACCTTAAAATTTGTTACCATGACAGACTCAGTGAGTCTAGCTGGTTCCCATGGCTTCTTTGCACCTGTGTATCTGCTTTCCTGAGTCCATTTCTCTCAGAGGGCTGCTTCCCCCACTCCCTGCCCTGTACCTCCCACCACAGCATTGGATAAAAAGTCCAGAGTTTTCCTCAAGCTTTGCTCTTTTGTCTTGGGCTTGACAACTGCATTAATTTGCTTCCTACATTCCACTTTTTCTTGAGAGTGGATCTCAAGTTACTTTCAAGAAGTTGAAATTTCTCTCTATTCTCCACATTTCCTGGGAACCAGGAGAGGCAAGCGCCTACCTGGCCAGCCATCTATAATAATAAAAGGGTAATATGCTAATTAACAGGACATTTCTGGACGTCATTCTGGACATCCTCCCTGACAAGCCAGAGCCAGAGGGAAGCCAGCCTGGGTCCGGGGTACCTGCAGGCGGCCAGAGGAGGGAAGCTTGGGTCCCGGGTGCCAGAAGGAAACGTGCTGGAAGGAAACCAGTGCCAGCAGCAGGGGGAAGGAAGGCCTATTCTTGCTTGAATTTTCATGCATTCGGCCTCTACTCATGAATAAAGCTTTTTAGTAATTTGTCTGTGGTCTGGAGGAAAGGGGCAAGGTAATACCCACCAGGCCAGCTGCCAGGAATAAAGCTTTATGGTAATTACCCTGTCCGTGGTCCCAGGGTCCACACTTGCTCTACATATTTGTTGCTTCTGTGCTGTAGCTCATTCAGAGGTTGTTGGGAGAGAAGTCACTCTTTCCTTGGCTGCCTTGGGTGAGTGTTTCTCCTGGTTTTCATTTTCCCATAAGGCTTTATTTTTTTCATGTGTTTCTCCTGATTTTTATTTTTTTCTCTTGTCCTGGAATATTGTTTTCTAGCCTAGTCATGTTTTTCTGCTTCCCTTTATATTTTATTTTTGCCCTTCTTGTGGGACCTTTAGAGCTATGTGAAGGTTAATATAGACATACCAATTGTCTTCTTTTTATTATGACATTTTTATGTAGTTGTTTCTTTAGAGCAGTGGACGGCAAACTCATTAGTCAACAGAGCCAAATACCAAAAGTACAACGATTGAAATTTCTTTTAAAAGCCAAAATTTTTAAACTTCTTCTAATGCCACTTCTTCAAAATAGACTCACCCAGACCGTGGTATTTTGTGGAAGAGCCACACTAAAGGGGCCAAAGAGCCGCAATATGGCTAGAGAGCCGCAGTTGGCCGACCACTGCTTTAGAGGAATAAAACAAAAATAAAACAAAAATAAAAGAAAAATCTTATTAGTCATGTTGACACTGTCATGGAAAATTCTGCTATAGAACTTTAGAGAAATGAAAATACTTAACTACTGAAACATTGTAAAATATGTTATTATATCAACTTTAGAGATGTAGAAACTAAAGTTTAAAGTGGTTTAATTCCTTGGCCTCAATTAGTGAATGAAAGAGCCAGGGTTGACCCAAGTTTCACGACTCCAAAGGCAAAAGTTTATAATAATAATAAATTAAGTAAAGCATTACATGATATTGGATGACTTAAACTTTAAAAAAAATTCACTAAAAATCTAAGATAATATAATAAGAATATGCATGTGTTGTCATTCTTTTTCTACCCAGAATTCTGTTTATTGTGCCAAATTTAGAAAGAGGAGACTTAAAACCATGGAGCCAACAAAATAGTAGTAAGGAAAGGTGTATTGTGCACACACCAAAGAGACCGTTTGTGAACAGAGAGCTCTCACACCAACTGAGTGAGGCTCAGTTGTATACTGTTACAAAGCAGCTGATAGAGTGAGGAGGCAGAGTGTTGCTTCTTTCAAGGATTAGTTATAATACAGTTTTAGCATTTTCTTGATAATAGGGAATTGGTTAGTGGTTACTTCTGATTAATTTGGGGGAACAATTTACTGGTAAGCTTAGTTTATGATTTTCAGAAGCATTAACAAAAAGTAACAAGTCAAGTGTTGTTTGTCAGGATAAGTTAATTCAGGCTTGTTTGTTAGGATAAGCTCAAGTGGTATTGTCTGCTCAAGGAATTTTAGAGGCTGGTCTCTGTTTATGTTTCATTTCAAAAGTTGTAAGTACAGTGAATACCTATTATAAATTTTTTAGGTTACATTTTCACACAAAAATATTGAAAATATTGTTGTTGCACACATCTTTCTTCCTTTTCTTTCAATATTTCCTGAGGACAAATTTCTAAAAATGGAAATTTTAGTTCAGAAATTAAGAGGTTTAAACACTTTTATGTTTCCTATTACATGTCAACAAATTGATTTTCAAACGTTTTGTTCTAATCAACCTCAGTCTCATAACAAACCCTGTTTCAGTTGTTGACTCCTTGTCATTATTTACCTTCAGAAACCACTTTTAATGAGCTTACTCTTGCTGTTGGTCTGTCTTAAAGAGTCAGAGGTTGAGGGGGGGTGGGTGGTGAGGGTTGGCAACGACCAACATTAAGAAGACAAAAAAATATTTACTCTTAATTCCAAGCTTAATATTAGGAATGGTGCATAAATGCTGGCAGAAAGATAATGTGATCTTGAGCTGCTAATGAAAATTGGATTTTTTTCTCATAATTTTAGTCCATTCTCCCTCCCTCTCCCTCTCTCTCCTTTCCTCTCTCTGTAACTAATAGCACGAGAAATAGCTGTTTGGAAAGTGAAGATGCAAATGATTTGTTGATCCCATAATCTTTTATATTTTCAAAGCATCTTAGAACAACCTTGGGATATTGCTTACCTAAATAAGGATTTTACTGGCTACACCTGCCAGGTCTCTCCCCTTCCTAACATTCTTCTGTAACTTCCCATCTCCTGACAAATGATGTTCAAACACGTGAGAATGGGTTAGACCCAGAATCCTCAAGATTTACCAGGCATCAGAATCACCTGGAAGGCTTTAAAGTACAGAGTGCTAGGCTGTACCCTTGGTTTCTGTGTCAGCAGAAATGGTTTGCACAGTTAAAAGTTCCCAAGTTATGCTGCTGGTCCAGGGTCCCCACAGGAAGAACCTTGTAGCACTTCCTCATAGTCAGGCTTTATCAAACTATTTTTGGTTTCCAAATGCCTCTGCTCCTAGTTCTGCCTTTAAAGGTCTTTTAGCTGAAGTCTTCTTGGGACTCATTTAGGTTCCCCTCTTGCTGTTCTAAGCCCTTTACTATAGAGTCCTTTGCTAATTGATAATGAATTCCTGAGGTGTCTAAATTTTATTCTGTAAATTTTTGTTTCCTTACTTTTTGCCACCGAGTTTTGGGCTTTCTTGGAACATTTGTAATCACTTGTCAGATTCATAAATGTAAACTTACCTGCTGTGGTGTAGGGGTTATGTGCAGGCACTTCCAAATCAGGTTGCCTGGAGTCAGAACTCTTTTCTACACCTTTCTGTCTGTGTAACTATGGGCAAGTGTCTGAGCCTCGAGGAGCCTGAGTTTTCACATCTGTATATGGATGATACAAGTAATCCCATTCTTTGAAGTTGCTTTGTGCTAAATGAATGAACACATGTAAAGATTTTGGAACAATAGTTGACAATTATGTCAGGAAAACACAAATGTGTGATGCTGTTGTCATGAGAGTGCATTATCCATGAAGGCATGGACTTACACTTAAATTTTTTGTATCATTGGATAAGTAAGTCAGGAGCCTTGGAACTGGCCTCACTAACTTGGATTGAATTATAAGAAAATTTGCAGCTGAAAAATTATGTCAGTAAGAACTATATCAACATAATAATGCTTTTCTTGTTAAATATGCAGTGTTTACTTTTTTTTAAAAAATAGCCTTTATTTTTTAGAGCAGTTTTGTATTCATAAAGAAATAGAGCAGAAAGAAATCCATTTACCCCTTCTCTCCAACATGGTTTTCTGTATTAACAACTTGTGTGGTATATTTGTTATAATGGATGAACCAATATCAATACATCATTGTTATCTAAGGTCCCATAGTTTACACGAGGGTTCACTGTTGGTGTTGTACTATTCTATGGGTTTTCACATATCATATCATGAATCTAACATCACAGTATCATATGGAATAACTTTACCATCTTACAATGACCTCTGTTCCATCTATTCAATCCTCCTAACTCCTCCTGAACCCATGGGAACTACTAACCTATTTACCATCTTTGGAATTTTGCCTGTTACAGAATTTCATATAGTTAGAATCATACAGTATGTAGTATTTTTCAGACTAGCTCCTTTCACTTACCAATGTTTATTTAAAGTCCTCCCCCTCATCTTTTCATGGCTTGGTAGTTCTTCTCAACACTGAATAATATTCCATTATCTGAGTGGGGCCACTTTTTTCTTTTTATTGAATTTATTGGGGTGACACTGCTTAACAAAATTATACAGGTTTCAGGTGCAAAATTCCACAACACAACATATGGACACTATTATGTATTCACTACCCCAAATTAAGTTTTCTTTCATCAGCATTTATTACCTTCCTCCACCTTTACTTATTCAATTACCTACTGAAGGAAAATTTGGTTGCTTCCAAGTTTTGGTAATTGTGAATAAGCTTCTGTATATAACCATGCGTGGGCATAAGCTTTCATCTCCCTTAGGTAAACACCAAAGAGCGTGCTTGCTGGTTTGTAGGATAGTAGTATGTTTAATTTTGTAAGAAAGTGCCAAACTCTCATCCAAAGTGGCTGCACTGTTTTGCATTCTTACCAGCAGTGAATGAGAGTTCCCATTGCTCCATGTTCTCTCCAGCATTGGGTGGTGTTAGTGTTTTGGATTTTAGCCATTCAAATAAGTACCTATGTTTATATTTAAAAAAATCTTTCCCATACTTTTCCTCGTGACTCATGATTGGGCATGTGCTTGTATGGTGGTAAAATGATGTGACTGACACATTGGAATGTCCAGTGCGGAGTCTGCAGCATTTGTAACAGGAAGCCAAATTCAAGAGAAATCTGCCAATCCAACCACATGAAATAAGCTCTGGAGCATCACTGAGTGAGTTACATGAGGAGCTCCCTAATTAGTCTTGGCACTAGGGCAGCCCAGGCATGGAGCTGACCTTTGACTTACTCTCTCTGACACTGTGCATGGTTTCCTGACACCAATCCTCCAAACTCAGCATGGGGAAAGAGTGAGCCAGGGACCAGCAGCCTTGGGTTATTGTACCTGATTTTCCACTGCTTAGTGTGGGGACCTCAAGCAAGTCACTTAACCTCCAGACCACAGGGAGCTGTACTCTGATTTACAAGATCCCTTTTAGCTCCAAAATTCTGACTCTAAAGTCAATGTTGATGCGACTCTATCCAAACAGAACAAGGGGAAGAGAACCACATAGCTTGCGCTTTGAGGCAGACATGGTTTCATGGAGCAGAAAATCCTCATGAGTAAGTTGTTAGTCTTTGAAGTGGCTGAGACTTTTGACAGGCGGCCTAAGGTAAAGTTCTTTGGGGGGCGGAGGAGGATGCTGAACATTTCAAAGCAAAGCGTGCCTTTTGATGACCCAAGGGGAGATCATGGAAAGCAGATCTTGTGATTAGAAAGTTCATGATGAGCAGCAGCCAGCAGGGAATTTGGGAAAAGGGGTGCAGCACACCCAGTTTAAGAGCTCTGCTGTCCATCAAGTGATGATGTCGCCAAGATCTTTTTTATTTTTTTCATTTATAGGCAAGGTGAGTGTGATTGTATGACAAGCCAATTAAACACTGAAAGGGGTGAAGAGGGACACAGGGACATGCTGGGGATGACACAGACAAGCCATTGTCAGACAGTGTGGTTATATATCACTGTGCCTGTGGCCAAGCACATTTTTAGGAACCTCGTCTCCCTCCCTTTGATACTGAAACTATTGCTTCAGAAAGGGACATTGAACAGAAAGGGACATTGCACTTGCTGGAAATGAAAGACACCTCTCATTTTTTTTTTTGGTCACACTTCTATCTTTATTTCCAGTTACATCTCCCACAGAGCTAATTGGTTATTCTGAAAAGTCACTGAGGTGTAGGGAGCCCAGACCATTTTTTCCTAACTCCCATGGGTCAGAGACCTATTCTCCATGATAAGCATTGGCTTTAATGAGTGCCAATGTTAGCCTAAAATAGTTAGGCTATTTTAATATTTCGGGATATCACCCTCGAAGCATTTCTAAACTTCTTCCATATATTATCACTGCTTGTGCTGGTGACTCAGCAGGTGAGGCCTCATCACAAAGAAAACAAAGCCCCAGTGGAGTGGCCACCTCCCCGTTTGCACCTGAGCACAGAGGCAGTCCACATGCATTAGGGTGTCATGTTATTCTAGGTGTTTCTATTAGTTAGGGCTAAATCCAATAAGATGTTGATCTCTGAATGACAAGTGGCTCAAACATAATAGAACTTATACTTTTTTGCTTAAAAATATTGGGAGGTTGACTAGCTCAGCAGGGCATCCTGGCACTGGAGTATGAGGCTCCAATGTCTTCTACACATGGTTTCTTAGGCAGTCTAGAGGGTGGATTTATTCCAGCCGGGGAGAGAAAAGCATAAAGTTGGATTGTATGGGGCACTTGTTGAGAAAGATCAGAAGCTGGCTCATATCACTTCTCTGGTCATACCTAGGGCCTAAATGTAGTCTCTGGCTGGGAAGCTACTCCTCAGTGTCATTTCATATGAAAGACAGATAGTTTTGCTGGACATGAGCTGACCACAGCAGTGTTGTAGGAGTCAAGGTAGTTACAGGTTGTGCTATTCTGTGGGTGGGGCATTTTATAAGACATTTGCTCCAGAAAGAAGATGAATGTGGAAATATGAGAGATGGCATAGAGAAAATTTCCTTATATGGATATCAGGGAAGATTCTCGAGGGATGATAGCTCCTTCTATGGCTAGTGGTATAAATTGCAGGGAGTCCACCTTTGGTCTTCCCTTCCCTGTTTCATCATATAAAGGACTGGGTTTCTCAAAGAAATTTGGACCCACCTCTCTATGGAATTGGGGAGATACAGTGGAGGTGTCCTCTCACATGGAGTCATGGGCATATTCTCTGCACCGATTGCTTGCTGGTTTCACTATAGACAGAAAGGAAGCCCATTGTGATAAAATCTAGCTCAACAGTGTTTTCTATAGTACTAGATACTTTTATTTCCTTTGAGCTAAGTTTTGATTTAGAAATGTCTACCAACTCAAACCCTTCTTATACACATTATCCCAATGCTATATATATATTATGGAGAGGAGGGGAAAGGGATAGAGTTAGAAACATTGATCAGTTGCCTTCTGTACAACCCCTACTGGGGATGTGCCCACAACCAAGCTTTATGCCCTTGACCAGAATCGAACCTGGGACCCTTCAGTCTGCATGCCGATGCTCTATCCACTGAACCAAACCGGTTCAGGCTATCCCAGTGTTTTTTACCTTCAGCAAGGCATAAATGGTTCTCCTTGGTCATGATAACCTGTGACATGATGTAAGTGTTTTTTTCTCCCCACCCCCCAACCCCGATGGCATTATTTACTTCTCAAACATAAAGCCCACTTCACTTTCTTTTTCAAAGAGCTCATACCTCCAGCAATATGGAGAAAAGCATTAGACTGAAACAATAATTGCCAGCAAGGTGTTAGTTTAATGTGTGTTTTCCTGCTCATTTTATAAGCTGTCCGCAGATTAACCCAAAAGGACCACATCTCTAGACTTTTAATCAGGTGACTATCTCTGGACCCTCATCCTGGTTGTGGGTTCCTTGGTATTCCAGTGAGTTATAGATTTTCATGTGCTTCTGTGAGTCTGGGCAGCAATCTGGGGGTGATCCCAATGAGTGCAACATTGAGGTCAGTCTTATTAAGAACCACCAGTGATATTGTCCTGAGTCCCAGTGGTTTGTGAATTTTGGGCTGCATCTGTGGCTAACAGTCAAGGAAGCTGTGTTTGGGTTTTCTGCTTTCTCTGAAACTTGTTAGCAAGCACTGTCTGTCCTCTCCAGTTTTCCCAGCGGGGAGACTTCCATGTATTTTCCTTTGCTTTCCAGGAGGCATTTATATCTTCCTGTTATTTTTCTCACCAGTTTTTTCCCTGAATGTATACATACTTACTCTTCTCTGAGTCCCCTGCCTGTCTCTTTTCTCCACATTCAAATACCATTTTGTCATGTGTGATAAATTTTGATCTACTAATGTAAATCTATTATCTTGGAAATTTCAAAAATTTTGTAAGTAATTTGAGAAATATTTTATAACCAGGAAATTTTGTTTAAATTATTGTCCCAATTTAACTGTCTAAAATGACCTTTTTAAAAAAGAGAGAGAGAGAGAGAGAGAGAGAGAGAGAGAGAGAGAGAGAGAGAACCAAGGACTGTGGTCAAACCTGATCTCAAAATATGTGGAAATGCTATTTTGCCTTCATAGAAAATACAGCTGTTTTCTAATGACAATATAATGTCAACATTATCGGAAACAAAAATTTCACTGGTGCCATTTGCCCTGCTCTTGAGTGACTTAGGGCATTTGCATGAGTTCTAAGATGATTATCTAATATTTGATATACACATTGATATATATAATCTTGGGTCCTAGAGTCAGAATTTATTTTTTTCAACTGTTACTAGATATGTGAATTTGAGTAAATTTTAAAAATATTTCTTTTCTTTAGTTTGCTAATTATAATTTTGGGAGAATATTCTAATGGAGTTGTTAGGAACAAATGCGATAATACATATAAAGTAATTGCAACACATTTTAGTACAAATTAGGCATGCTTAAAATATTAAATTCACTATTTTAAGTATTGTTATGTTTCCTCTCAATTGTATAAGAAAAAAATCTTAAAATTTACCATTAATATATTTTAAGCCTATATCTGTCTCATAATATTTCATGGGGGTAGGTTTCAATACTTGGGGGATGAGTGAACACTGAAACATGTAGAGTAAAATGACTCTAAAGGACAAAATAAACAATTGCTTATAGAAATAAAATTGTCAAAGTTCTCAGTGTGTCTTGAAGAGCTATTTGTATTGGAATATTTAGTGACTAAATAAATTGTTTAAAAATTGTGGAAGAGCCCACAAGTACAGAGGGAGAAAGTCATAGGCCAGAAGATGATGAATGAGATGCAACAAGGTGAGAACAAAGCATTGCCAAGTTGGGGAAGAGAGTGCCAAGGATGACAAAACAATGTCAAGTCACAAATATTTATTGAGCACCTGAGGTGCTTTGCATTCTGCTGCTCTCCAGGGTAAATGCAGAACTATTATCCACATTTTTCTCCTTTAATGTGCATTAAATCTACCTGAGAAGGAAAGTAATGCACATAAAAAAATCCAGGGCACATGGATACCCATTTTGGGGACTGTTGTTCATTATCAACTGCTAATAAAAGAAATGTCAATGTGAGCTGCTCCAGTTGAGGTCACTGATAACTTCCTAACTGTGACACATAGAGAAGGACTTTGCCAGTTTCTTCCTTGGACCCTGTGCTTCCAATTGTCAGAGTTCTTTGCTTCTTTCATCTTTAAATTCCACAACCCTGGCTTCTGGATGCCATCTCTTCCCAGTTCTCTTAGCTCTCAATTGCTCATTTTCTAACTCTTCCTTAGATTCTCTAACACTTGAATAGGTATTGATTGACTAAATATACTACAGTACAAAACCTTGGCTTCCAATGGGGACTGGGCTTTCCACTGTAAACTGGCTACCTCTCTCACATCATCACTCTCAGTTGAAGCCACCACCATCTTCCCAGTCACGTTTAATTCTTCCATTGCCTTGAGACCTCCCCTACTCCCTTCAATCACTGATTGAATTATTTGTTTCACTTCATAAATTATGCTTAATCTTACAGAGTCCAATCAGAGAAGTAGAATGCACACACATTATATATTATTATATTACTAGAAACCCGGTCCACGAAAATCATGCATTGGTAGGGTCCCTAGGCCTGGTCAGCTATCGGGGCCAATTGTGGCCTTCTAGCTGCTGGCTGGGGCCTGCCTCCCTGGCTGCTGGCTGCCAGCTAGGGCCTCCCTTTGTTCCGCAGCATCCCCTGGTGGTCAGCATGTGTCATAGCGAGTGATAGAACTCCTGGTCTCCCAGTTGAACTCATGTGGGGACACTTTGCATATTAGCCTTTTATATATATAGATTTTTCATACCAACAACTGTAAACCTACTTTTGCCCCATCCAGTAAATATAATGTCTCTTCCTCTGCCTCTCCCTCTCTGTTTACATGTAGCAAGTGAAGGATTGGTCACAGGAAATCTGAGCTTATGTACCTGTGAGAGGTTGAGCAGTCTCTGTAAGGCTGTCTTCACTTCTGATGTTGGAAATACAAGTCCACTATCTGGTCTCCCTCCTCCCTCCCTTTTTTTGGCTTGGTCTTTTTTCTTTTCCCTTTTTCCTACTGTTATCTATTCTCCACAGAGCCTCCAATGACTCCGTTCATAATGTAACTCAGATTGCTGCTTAAGCCCAGTGCTTCCCATTTCACTTAGACTGAAAAACAAAGTGCATCAAAATGATAGTGGTTAAGAGGCTGCTGTGTGTATTATGTCAGCTGTGATGAACTTTGAGGTGATAACTGAAACATAGTCGTGGAAACAGAAAATAAGTGGGATAGTTACAGTTGCCATGTTACACAGAATGGTGTTACAGAGAATGGTCATCCTGCAGAATATGACAGATAGCTTGAGAGTCCCACACAGTCACTCTTTTTTTTTGACTCAGAATTTCTTAGTTTTAACATTTCAAAATATTTTAGTATCATTTCATTTTCAAAACATAACCAATAATGGAACCGAGTTTTGTTTCCTATATTATTACATATCCATGGAGAAAGAAGCCAGTTTTATGAAGTCTAAAATTTACTTGTATATTTTCTAAAGGGTTTAAAATTATTTGTGTAACTGACAAGTCATAACTGAAAAGAATTCATGCTTGGCCAGTATCCATCCACGCTTGCCAGCCAGGAAGAACTGCTTCCCATTCATTTACAAATACATTGCATTAGGAATAAGTTCGGCTTTGTAAATGTAGAGCTGAATTATAGTCATATTACTGCTCATTTCAGTATTACTCATACACTTTTTTTTCTTTAAGTACACATTCTAATAAAATAATTGGTCACAGTTATCTTTCTTCTCTTTGTATGCTGGTTCATAATGAGGTCTTGAGAGAGAAATAGAGTTTTGCATAATTGTTCATTCTCATTGTTTGGGTATTATAGTTCAATAAATATTTATTGCCTAAATAAAATTATAAATATTTTTTATGTTCTGTATTGCTCCAGTTTCTCCTTTAAAATATTTACTTTATATTAAGGCACGCCTGCAAATAGATTTAAAAAGTAAAATCAGGACAAACAAACACCAATATATTGCACCTATTTTATGTAATGTATATGATTCTTCTATTATATAGTTGAATTTGGTTTGCTAATATTTTGTGGATAATTTTTGTACCTATGTTCATAAGGATTATTGGTTTGTAGTATTCTTTCGTTGTGTCTTTATATGACTTTGATATCAGAGTAAACCACAGAAAAATCTAAGTTGAAATGTTTTCATAGGAGAAAAGTCATTGGAAAAATAGAAATCTGACATTTAGTTGCTGAAATACTGAGAAAAGTAAAATGAATTAAAAAAACATGTATAATGAGAAAAAGGGAAAGGAAACAATAACATAATCCTATATAATAAAAGCCTATATAATAGGCTATAATAATCCTATATAATCCTATCATAATATAATTGATATAATATAATAATCCTATCATAATATATTTATGATATTATAATAACATAATCCTATATAATAAAATTGACCTAATGGGGAAACGGCTGGTCGCTATGATGCATGCTGACCACCCAGGGGCAGATGCTCAACGCAGAAGCTGCACCCAGTCCACAGGCCCTAATTGCCCAATGGGGAACAATGAACCAGGGATGGTGGAAGCAGACGCAGGTGTCACCAGGCCAAGGCCCCCACCCTGCCAGTCACCCCAAATACAAAGGGTGACCAGCATTGGGGGATGGCGCTGGTGAGTGGGCAGGAATGGCCAACCTCTTGGTCCCTCCCCCTGACCAGCAGGCTCCGGTTGCTTGATGGCAAATGGGAACTGGGGGTGGGTGGCAGTGGGGGGGGGGTGAGGTCGGCAGCTTGGGAAGTTAGCCCTGATCTCAGGCTAGGCCTAGGGACTGTACTCCATGGACAAATTTCATGCACCAGGCCTCCAGTATAAATATATCCTCCTATCTAATAGAAGAGTAATATGCAAATTGACCATACCTCCAATCAAGCCATGCCCACCAGCCAATCAGGAGCTGGGGCAGAACCAGCTGGGGCTAAGGCTGGGGTCGGGGGGGGGTGGAGCCAAGGTGACCAGCAGTGAGCGTGTGGCCTCCAGGGCTGGGCGGTCTCAGGTGGCCAGGGCTAAGGCCAGGGCTGAGCTGAGCAGGGCAATGGCTGGGTGCCCAAGGCCTAAAGTCTCAGACAGAGGCTTTAGGCCTTGGGCAGGCCAGGGGTGAATGGTCAATAGGACATCCCCTGAGGCATCCCAGTATGTGTAAGGGGGCAGGTTGGGCTGAGGGATCACCCACCCACAGTGCACAAATTTCATGCACCAGGCCCCTAGTATCCAATAAATGTAAATGCAGGAATTTTGGAATCTGTTTTACAGAAATATTCATGTGTGTGCAAGGATGGAGTTAGTGGATATTCTGGGGCTCATCCAGATTCTTGCTGGCAGTGTGGGATGTGGAGGGCTGAGAATTGAGTCTGTCTCTGGTCATCTCATCTTTGGCTAGAAGGTTCCATCCTTGGATGGCCCACCTCTAATAACTGGTCTGTGCATGAGACAGAGACCCAGCCCATAGCCTCTGCTGGGAGCAACTTGAAAGGACCATTGCAGCCCCTGGGTTCCTGTGATATCAGTGGAGGTCTCATGGTGCCTGCATCACTGTGTCCTCTCCTTCTGCCCAGTTCTGCTGCCCTGACCTCTGTGTGGGTTCCTTCTGAGGACATAATCCCATATTAGTTTCTAAAGATTGCCATGACAAAGGACCACACATGGGGAGGCTTACAGTAACAGTAATTTATTCTCTCAGTCCTGGACCTAGAAGGGCCATGCTCTTTCTGAAACCTCCAGGAGAGACTAAGCCCAGAAGCCTTTCTCTTGGGTTCAGATGTTGTCATTGACCCTTGGAATTCTGGTTTGCACATGTGCCACTTGGGTCTCTGTGTTGATATGTGGCTTCACGCCATCTTCCCTCTGTACATGCCTGTCTCTGTGTCTCCTTTTCCTTCTTTTGTATTAGGACCCATCATAATGACCTCATCTTAACTTGATTATATCTTCAAAGACCCTTTTCCCAAATAGGTCACTTACACAGGTATAGGGGGTCCTAGTACTTCAACGTATCTCTTAAAGAAACACAATTCTATCTATAATCTTCCCCAATAAGCCTCCTATACACACATCAGGCCTGTGAATTTTTGCCTTTCCTTTCTGCTACACAGGAAATTAATTCCACTTTTCCTGCTTTTCTGATTATTTTCCCTTTAAGAATTTACAAAATATTATTTTGGAGTAAAATACAAATCTAAACATGTAATAATTGAAACAATTTAAAATTTCTTTTCATTTAGACTATGAAGAATGGTTATTTGGAGAAAAGATGTATTGATACACAGATAAAATTATCATCACTAACTCAAAATGCAGTTTTAAAAACTTTCTTGCTCATTTGAATCTTCTAGTGTTTACATTTTTTACTCCTTTGCTGGCACAGTCCTGAATTTGGAGACTTCCAGAAAGAATTACATACATGAGCTACTATATTACTGACTGCCAGCTATAGTTTTGAGCCAGACTGCCTAATATAATATCACTATTATCTTTTGTGATTTTTCTTTTCTTTTTTTTATTTATTCAGTTTATTAATTACATTGTTTCCCCTTTTTTATCCCCCTATATCTTCCCTCCACCCTGTACCTATCCCACCCTCCAACCTCTCCTTCCCCTCCCCAATGCCCTCTCCCATTGTTGCATGATTCTTGTCCAATCTCTTGCTGTACTTCCAACAACACCCTTCTCCCCAAGAATTGTCAGTCCATTCCCTCTCCATGTCCATGTTTCTGTTATAGTCACCAGTTTATCCTGTTCATCAGCCTATCAGTTCACTTGATTTTTATGTTCATTTCTTGATAGATGTGTATTTGTTGTTCATAATTTATATTTTTACGTTTTTCTTCTTCCTCTTCTTAAAGAATATCTTTCAGCATTTCATATAATACTCGTTTGGTGGTGATGAACTCCTTTAGCTTTTTCTTATCTGCGAAGCACTTTATCTGATCCTCAATTCTGAATGATAGTTTTCTGGATAGAGTAATCTTGGTTGTAGATTCTTGCTATTCATTATTTTGAATATTTCTTGCCACTCCCGTCTGGTCTGCATCGTTTCTGTTGAGAAATCCGCTGACAATCGTATGGGTGCTCCCCTGTAGGTAACCAACTGCTTTTCTCTTGCTGCTTTTAATATTCTCTCTTTATCTTTTGCTCTTGGCATTTTAATTATGATATGTCTTGGTGTGGTCCTCTTTAGATTCCTATATTTTGGGGTTCTGTGTACTTCTTGGGCTTTTAAGTCAGTTTCTTTCACCAGGTGGGGAAAGTTTTCAGTCACTATTTCTTCAAGTAAGTTTTCATTAACTTGCTCTCTCTCTTTTTCTGGCACCCCAATAATTCGGATGTTGGCTTGCTTGAGGTTGTCCCAGAGGCCCCTTACGCTATCTTCAATTATCTGAATTCTTTTTGTTTCTTGCTTTTCCAGCTGAGTGGATTTTGCTTCTTTGTGTTTCAAATCTTTGACTTGGTTCTTGTGGCCCTCTGGACTGCTTTTAGGACTTTGTGTAATATTTTTTATTTCAGTCTGTGTATGCTTGATTTCTAGTTGGTCCTTTTTTTATCTGTGAGGGTCTGGTTCGTATCCTCAGAGGTCTTGTACATTTCCCTAAGGGTCTCATTCATTTCCTTGTAAGTATCATTCATCTCCTTGTAAGTCTCATTCATTTGCTGGTTGGTCTTGTTTATTTCCTGGTAATTCTCATTAAGTTGATCGGCCTTTTGTAGGAGCCTCTTGAAAAGCCTTATAACCGTGGTTTTGAACTCTATGTCTTGTCGTCTTTTCTCCTCCATTTCTTTCACACCTGATTTCTTTCCATGTCTCTGCATGGTGGCTGCTTTATGTGGTGGCTATCCTCAAAGGGACAGTGGCTCAGTCTCCCCAGTTACCTGAGGTGGGTACTCTTACTGCAATCCTTTATGGGTTGTATTCAGTGCTTTTGAATTTAAACCCAGTTTGTTGGTGTTAGCCCTATGAGTGTTTGACCTCCAGGCCAATTGGCTGTGAAGGGAGACTGTGTTCAGGTTGGATGGGCGGAGTCTCTGGGCTGCGCGGCAGCGGCAGCGGCAGCAGCAGCTGGGTCCTATGTGGCGCTCGCGCGCACGGGTCTGTGTTGGGTGGAGATGGCTGCAGACTCCTCCAAGAGAAAGCCGCTAGTCTCTTCCCCTTGCCAGACAACTCTGCCTTTCCCCAAATGTGCCTGACCACAAAAAGTCCAGCCCAGGGCTGTAAAATAGATGGTTTCCGGAACCAGGAGACAAGTTTCCAGGGGGCAAGTCGCGGGTTTGCGCGACCCTTGGGACTAGGAGCCTCTGCCACGCCCCGCTTCCAGGGTGCGTCCCCCCGGACCTCGGACCTCGCCCAGTTCCGGCGAATCTGTGCAGGGGGACCTCTTCCCGTACTCGGGATCTCGGATCTCACCCGGCTCGGGAAATCTGGGCAGTGGGACGCCTCCGCCCTTCCTCGTCGGAGAAATCCGGCCGGGGGTCGCTGCTCCAGCCCCAGCCCGCACGCGCGACCAGGGCGGCTCCTAACCTGCTTCCATCTGAAAGGCTGTGCTCCCGCCGGTCCCGAGTCTTAGTGTCCCACCTCCGCTCCTATTAGTGGATTTTTCATGCAGCCAGCTTTCTGGCGATTCTGGGTGCTTGTCTGTTCCGCTGTTATGTTGTAGTTCCCAAATCATTGCAGGGGGCAGAACAATAGGTGTTTGCTTATGCCGCCATCTTGGTGTTCCTCTATCTTTTGTGATTTTTCTTGCCAGATTGCTTAATGTCTGCCTATATGCCCTTACATACTCTCTCTCTCTCTCTCTCTCTCTCTCTCTCTCTCTCTCTCTCTCACACACACACACACACACACACACACACACACACATAAATTACAGAATGGCACGATGACTTAAGGTAGCTTTCTCGAGGTTTTTGGACAGCTAAGAGCCTCATGTAAATGGCTAGATAACTCAACTGCCTGAAGTGCTTACATACTCTGAATAGATGTCAGCTTTCTGGGGTTCTGTTAAAATTGAAGTACTAAACAGTAGAGGAGCACTGCTATAAAAATAAAGGAGTCTGGGAAAGGAAAATCTACAAAATTATTTCCTTGACTATTCACACACTGTTTGAATATTTAAGTCATATGTACTGGCCATGTTCATTGTACTGGCCATGTTCATTGCCACCCTCCCTATCCAGCCACCACACCCTTAGTCTGGGATTTTTTGAGAGGGACTTAAGGATCATCACATCAAATATGCAGAAAATTGTTTTAAAACACCATTTATAAACCTCCGAAAGCCTGTGTAAAAATGGCGTAAAGCCTTCAGACACGCGGACATTTATCTTAACCCTCTATTGCAAATAGAAGCATATTGAAGTTTTTTTCTTTCATGAAACAAATTCTGCTGAGACTGCGAAAACTGCTCACAGTAAATGGTACTCTCTCTGTGCTCAATACCTGATTTCATATGTTGCCCTGCACAGGAGCCATCTCCCAGGATGCCTCATGAAGAGGTGCTGGGCTCAGCTAAAACAAAGCCTGTGGCTCTGACACACAGCATCTGGCAGGGTTGTTTATCTGTCCTGTGGCTTTCCCAAATGAATACAAAATGCCTGTCAGCTGTTCCAATAAAATTAGCTTCCTAACCATCAGTGCACAGCATAATTTGATAATCAATTCAACATTTTCTTAGTTTAAACTTTTAAAATATTTTGTTGCTAACATATTATTGGTAAAGGAAATTAATATAATTTTAATTTAACATCAGCCAGGGTGGTCTTATAAATTATTTATGCATCTCTTTTTGGAAATGGCAACCTGAAAGTGAATTATACTATTTATGCTCATTAAAAAAAAATACTATTTTGGGAGGAAGAAAATTAACAATTCCTGTACCTAAAATTTTAATTGTAATAATGGACTATATTAGTTGATTTGGTCTTTTATGCAAGTAAACAAACAATCTAATTATCATTATCTGTTTCTTTACTGGTAATTTTAGTTCTAAAGAAGTGGCCAGGTGCATACTTCATGCACATTGAAAGGAAATTAATTAAAAGAAATATTTTAATATCGCTATTTGCCCTTTCTCTATAATAGAAGTGTCAGAGTTGAAAGAAAATTAGTAACATGTATATTAAAATAATATATAAATTGATTAAAAAGTAGAAAATGACATGATATAATGATAAGACATGATATAAAAACAAAAACATGATATAAAAACATTGATAAAAACAATGACTGATAAAATGATTAAACTAATTCTAATATCTCCTAATTAGAATTTAGAATTTACATCAAGGGTATAAACACTTTCAGAGTGCTTGACCAATTTCCCCTGTGATGAAGTATTTACAACTTTATTTATTTATTTATTTATTTATTTATTTATTTATTTATTTATTTATTTTAAAATATATTTTATTGATTTTTTTACAGATGGGAAGGGAGAGGGAGGGAGAGTTAGAAACATCAATGAGAGAGAAACATCAATCAGCTGCCTCCTGCACACTCCTTACTGGGTATGTGCCCACAACCAAGGTACATGCCCCTGACTGGAATTGAACCTGGGACCCTTGAGTCCACAGGCCGATGCTCTATCCACTGAGCCAAACCAGTTAAGGCTACAACGTTAACTTTAATGTCACACTATTTTCAAACTCAAGAGAAAGCAACATATAACTGACCATGTCCAAAAACAGGTAGGGCTATTCCTACACTGTCTAGTTTGCCCTTGTGATTTATTAATAATCATCACAAATGCTGGCATCACAGGGAACTGTCTTCGAATTAATTTACGTGGGAGGCCAGAGACAGACAGGGACAAATATTGCACAAGTGTGAGTCAACATTTATTTTTAAATTGCTAGTGCTTGTCATATGTACTGGCCAGCTGGTCAATCAGATGGTTGGATGGACAGATGGTCAATCACTTAGCCTTTTATATATATATAGGTGATTTTACTAAAAAATCATGTTTGTATCATGATTCAATAGATGCTTAAAACAGTCTCAAAATCAAGAAGTTATTTTCTTCAACCATTTTCTCTGGTCTAACTTGAAATAAGGTTTAGAATTTCTACATTATACGTACAAATCTGTATATACAAATGAAATATGCATGAGGCCAGAGGCAAATTATCTCAGCTATTCCTCCTTCTTAAATCATCAATTTAAATGATGTTGACAGATTTTTAACTACCTTGCTATTATTGTTCCAATATACTTCCTCAGAAAAATTTCTCTTTCTAGTCTCAACTGCTAAGCCATACAGATGACATTCTAAATTAGGCCCTAAACCTAAAGCAGACCCTTAATATTGTTCAAGAATCTGCCATTGTATCTCCATATCGTCCTTCTCCACAGCCTTTCCATAGTTATACCATAAGTCTTTAATACACAGCCAGTCCAGACTAGATGCTGTTTTCATAGAACTAACAGTCTAGTACAGTGGTCAGCAAACTGCAGCTCGCGAGTCACATGTGGCTCTTTGGCCCCTTGACTGTGGTTCTTCCACAAAATACCATGTGGTCACACATGTACAGTGCAAGCAGAACTTCATGGCCCATGCACAGAAGTCGGTTTTCAGCTCTCAAAAGAAATTACAATTGTTGTACTATTGATATTTGGCTCTGTTGACTAATGAGTTTGCCTACCACTGGTCTAGTAGAAGAGACTGGCATCAAATAAAAATTGCACAATAGTTTCATTGCAGTCATAAGTCCCCATTGAGCAAAACATGAGGGGTAAGTCTAATTGGTAGACACTGATATGTTAGAAAGAGTTAATCAGGCAAAGTTGTGGAGCTCAGTTCAGGAATGAATGACCACTTATACAAAGCAGTTGAGGACAGAATTCAGAGATCGGTGGTGGTTGGGGTGCTGGTGGCGGTGGTGGTGACAGGTCCAGCAGCAGCCAGCAGCCAGCAACCAGCAGCTAGCAGCCAGCAACCAGCAACCAGCAACCAGCGCAAGAATCCCTGCCTGATAGCTTCAGTTTCTCTGATCATTGGTAGATGGAGCTTATCACTTCAGTCAAGCTTCAGGTGTGCCCTGAATTCAGGAGTGATTAGAGACAGGGAAGCTGGAGGTGGGCTAACTGGAAGCAGGGTATCCTTTGTGTCTGCTTAGGGGAGTGTGCTTGGTCATCCCTGGTTGGTTCTAAATTAGAAACTCCAGCAAAAATGAGGGAGGCTGCAGTTATTGATCAGATCTTGGCCATCTGGGGCTTCTTGCTGCAGAGGCTGTGGTTTGGCTGCAGGGTCAGAGTTCTGTTTTCATATGGTCTTATTTTTTCTTCAGTCTCTCATACCTGTTGTGCATAATTTCTCCCATTCTTAAAACACACTTTCCTTATTGTCAATGATACCATTACCCTCCTGGGGTTACTTTTGATCCTTTGCATATTCTTATGTGTGTGTGTGTATGTGTAGTGAGGGTAACTTTCTCTGCCTGTTCATTTAATTTTCATTTTCATATTCTTATATGTATGTGTGTGTGGGGGGTAACTTTCTCTGCCTGTTCATTTAATTTTGCTTTTAAACAAATGGTTCCCTGTTATCCCCGCCCCCTTTCTTTACAGTCATCTCAGATTCTTTGTGTTGAATTTTGTGTTCTAGCTGGACTGAACTACAGAAAGCTTTAGCTGACTCAGAATGGCTTTGATCATTTCCATCTGTGTAGCACTTTGAAACCTCAGCTTAGATATCTAGAAAGCTTTCTGGGAACCCCCAAAAGTTTGAGCTCCCTGAGTCCCACTCTTAGGATACTGTTTTGAAAACATTTATCACTTTGTATTGCTGTTGTCTACTAACTCACATTTTTCTCCTCCAAACTCAGACTATCTCTGGAGTACAGTGGTTGGAATAGTGCCCGGTAGAGCAGACAGCTGATACATGTGCGTTGAAATAATGAACTGATTCCTAACCGATTATAAGAAGGTGGAACGAAGCCCCAGAGGTCCATGGAGTCCTGAGTAAGTCCCAGGAGGAGGCAGGTGTACTTGATGGAAAGCTCTTTTCTGTAAGTTTCTGGGAACTCGTCTTCACTGAGATGGAAAACCAGGCTTTTAAACCTATATAATGGAAAGCAGATGATTTTATACTGTTTTTGACATATGGGAACAAAGTAAAGCTTAAGTGAATGATGTGCCTGGAGCCCATGTTGGGAATCAAGGTGAGCTGGGTTGGGGGTTTGGCTTCTTCAAGCTTCCTGGACCACAGGGAACTGCTGAAATTAAAGGCCCACAGTAACTACTCATTGACAAGCTTATTGCACAGCACATGGTAGACAAAGAACATATCTTTGTAGAGGGAAAGCAGTGTTTTTCTTCCATCTTAAAAATTTCAATTTCTAACGAATTTTTATCTTAAAAAAAAAAAAGAAACACTTACCCCGGTACAGAGAACACCTACGATTCATTATTTTCAGTGTCATTCTGGACAATGTGAATGGTTTCAGCACTCTGGTATGAGTTACTCTTGTCAAAAATAATTTCAATTTATTTTGTTTATACAAAAACAAATTATGTAGTCAGAGCATGCTAAACAAATTGCCTTTCTTCTTCCAAGAACTTAGTTTTAGAAAGGTTTTACTCATTTGAGGAAAAAGGGGCCTAGAGTATAAATTCCCATTTGAGGTAGACTGATCTGAGGACCTGGGAGAGTCCCTTAACCTGGTGTGTGAGGTGGAGAGGGAAGGTCACTTTCTGGGGTAACACTTAGGGAAGGTTTTACAATGTATTTCCTCTGCTCTGGTTGGGAGTGGACTTTCTGCTTCCCCTCAGAGGCCTGGGTTCTTAAGGTGGAAGGATAGGACCATGTCTTACAAGGTAGGAAATGGAAGTCAACTTCTTATCTGCCAAGCTGATCCTTTGTTCTTCCTTCCTCTGTATTTTTCTACCTTTTCAGATCCTGTGAAATCCTGACTTGTTTTCCCTGCTCTTCCAGCATCCCTGTTTTCTGTTCCTCAAGTGGAACGATGGCAGCTTTACCTGGACTTCTAGGACTTCTGTGTTTCTGAACTCAGTATTCCAAGTATAGATGTATTGCACAGTTTTACTTCAAACTCAGTTCTGAGGGCTGAATTTTGCTTGTTACTGTCTCTGACTTACTCTCATTCCAAAGCTCTGAAATGGTGTTGCCTGTAGTTCTCCCCATTGTCATCTCAACCTTGGGCACCCTTCACTGGGGTGTCCCATGTCCACCTAACACTCCCTGCATTGCTTGGCTCCTCCCAGGCTCAGCAGTGTGCACAAGCCTTGTCAGCATAGATTTTTCTGGATATAGGAATTTGAAAGTACTGGATGAGGACTGAATTAACAATGCCCTTAAAACAATTATTTCCTATTTTCATCTCATGTATCCCTTTTCTTATTGTTCTGTTATACATATTTGTGCATGTTTATTAATTTAACATTATTAAATATATGTTTTCAGAAATGCCTTGAAGAGGTTTTGAATTCATGTCAGTTTTATGTGATTAGATACCTGTCAGGAAACAAAATATTTTGTAACTAGTGGCCTGGTGCATGAAATTCGTGCATGGGGGGTTGGGGATGTTTCTCAGCCTGGCCAGTACTCTCTCCAATCTGGGACCCCTCAGAGGATATCCTATTGCTGGTTTATAGGGATCGGGCCTAAACCGGCAGTTGGACATTCCTCTCACAATCCAGGATTACTGGCTCCAGCCAATCACCTTCCTGCCTGCCTGATTGCCCTAACCACTCTGCCTGCTGGCCTGCTCAGCCCCAACTGTCCCCCCCCCCCTCACTGGTCTGCTTATCCCCACTTTTCCTCCCCACTGGCCTGCTCATCTCCAACTGCCCCCCTGCTGGCCTACTTACTTCAAACTGCCCCCCTCCTGCTGTCCTGATCACCTCTAACTGACCCCCACTGACAGCCTGCTCACCCCAACTGGCTCCCCTGCTGGTCTGCTTACCCCCAATGGTACCTTCCATTCCATCCTGGCTTGATCACTCCCTGGCAACCCAAGGTCCCAGCCCCTCCTTTCTTTCTTTTTCTTTTTCTTTTTCTTTTTTTTCTTTCTTTTCAGTGCCTCCTTGAGCAGAGGCCAGGGCTGGCTAGAAGCAAGTATCTAGGATTTATTTGTCTTCTATAATTGAACTTTATAGCCTTGAGTGGGGCCAGGGACAGCCAGGGTGGGAAGCTTGGCTTTCTCCATTGCTGGCATAACCAAAGCCTCCTACTTGCTCCAGCTCCATGGCTGGCTGACACCTTGGATGGGTTAATTTGCATACTCACTCCTGATTGGCTTGTGGGTGTGGCTTGGTATAGCAGAGTGATGGTTAATTTGCATGTTTCTCTTTTATTAGTGTAGATATTCCTAAACTTTTGATGTACTCAACAGACAGTGGAACATTTATTTCTGAGGGCTTTCCAAGGCATCTCTCCCTCTCTTTAAATGTATTATGATATTGAACTCAGGCAATCTTGAATTAAAAAATTATGCACACTCAAGACATACCTATTTTCATTTTCTGTATTCTAATTATTGGCCTGAGACAACTAGGACATAAAGTTAAATACAATTATTATAACGATATCATCAAGAAAGAAATGAAAATTGTTGAATAAAAGATACCTATTTTAGTAGATGAAAATATTGTTAGTAAGGGAAAATAATAAGTAGGGGATGTTTTGTACCTAAGCAACATAATTAAATTTGCCCTGAAGGATAGCTTTGCCTCTTGACATTTTTTAATTGGCAGTTTCTTTTTTGTATTGAATATTTCTTTTACACATTTAACATAAGCACGGCTACTTTAATTGAGAATTTGACTTAATTACAAATGAACAGATATCTGGAATCATATTTAATAACTTGTGTGCAGAAACCATCAAGGTTTATGTGAATGATAAGTAGTAAACATGATGGGGAAGAGGAAGGGTAAAAATTTCACTTATAAATCACTTGCCATATAAGCAATGTGTATGATAAATACTTTCACCCTAATATTTCCTTAAGTAAAAATGCATATGAAAAAAGTCAATAGTTAAGCTATAATTTTTATAAAGACCTTTGACATAACTTTCTATTAAGGTAAAATTCTAGTTCATACTTAAAAGATATGAAAATCTTTACTTTCCTACTTGGGAATGAATCATTTTGCACCCTTGGCAAAAGCTAGAACTCCAGAGCGACACCTATTAATTATATCCCTGAACCAGCTGAGGCCATGGTCCAATACCACTGGCAACCAATATGGCACCCACTGAGATGCTAAACAGCCTATTGTCAGTACCAAGCACTAAGAAAAAAGAAGGGCAGCATGGAGGGGCAAAGCCTTGGCCTATTATTTTTTGTTTTGTTTTCTTGTTGTTTTAAAGTTTTGAATTGACCACTATGCTTATTTTTAATAGACTTTAGAACTGCTTTAGATTTACAGAAAAATTGAAAAGATAGTACAGAGAGATTCTATATACCTCCCATTCAATTTTTCCTAGGTCTAACCCCTTGTATAAGTAGATGGTATATTGATTAAAATTAAAGTTTATACTTTATTCAGATTTTCTTAGTTTTATTTAATGTCTTTTTCTTTTTCATGATCCCATCCAGAGTATCATATTACATGTGGTTGTCATGTCTCCATGGGATCCCCTTAGCTCTGATGGTTTTTCAGACTTTTCTTGTTTTGTGATAACATTACAGTGTTGAGGAGCTACTGGGCATGGATTTCACATGATGCTCCAATATTGGGACCTGCCTGATTCCCTCCTCCCCCTCATGATTAGACTAGGGTTATAGGCTTCAGGAGCTAATACCCCAGAGGGAAAGTGCCATTTGTACCACTTCATATCTAGGATGCGTGTTATCAACATGGTTTATCCCAGTTGACGTTCACCTTGATTGCCTAGCTGAGGTGATGTTTGCCAGCTTTCTCTACAGTAACAATACTTCTCCCTCCCTCACCTATGCTGCCCCCATTGGAAGGAAGTCATTAAACACAGCCGACACTTAAGAAGTGGAGATTTATGTTCTAGCCTCTTTGAGGGTGCAGTGTTTACATAAAATATTAGAACTTCCTCTGCAAGGTATAAGGTTCGAGGCACGGGAGATGAAAGACTGAAAGACAGAGACATTTAAAAAGGGGGTGTTTATTACACAGGAGTTAGAGAAACCAGGATTAGAGGGAGAGGAGAAGAAGAAAGGACCCAGCTGGACCGGCCCCCAGACCAGGAGAGCAGTCTGGGAGCAGCATTGCCATGGTGCACTGAAGACGCCTTTTAAGGGCAGGAACAAGAAGGGGTTGGGCCCAGGGTGGAAGGGGAAGGGGTGGGACCCAGGACACTCAGCATGTGCCGATTTGTGGCTCAATGTCTCTGAGATGTCTCTGTGACAGATGCTGGTTACATTATAACTCCACCCACCAGTTGGGGGGAGGGAGTATCTGTCAGGTATGCAGGTACATCGGCTGGACTCTGGACTTCCCCGCCTGCATCGACCTAACACAAGGGACATTTTCCTCTGCCCCCTGTTTATTCAGTGGTTTATATCATTATGATGGAGTCATGGATTTTTTTATATTACTTTGTGTTATAATCTAGCACTAGTTTTTCTTACTAAAATTATTCCAGCTTTGGCCATTATGAGTTCTTTCAGTTGATTCTTACATCCCTTTAGCTATGATCCCCATCAATGTAGGGGTTTTATTTATTTTTGA
Source organism: Antrozous pallidus (assembly GCA_027563665.1). NCBI lineage: Eukaryota > Metazoa > Chordata > Mammalia > Chiroptera > Vespertilionidae > Antrozous > Antrozous pallidus. Next base: position 52,827,168 of record CM050518.1, read on the forward strand.
GTGCTTCTTTTCTGGTTCTACAAGATACTCCATGGCCTTCTTGTATATTTTCTGCCACAGTTGTGACTCAACCATGTCTCTAGAGTTACCTGATTCTTATAAAATATGAGCTGTGCTTGTTACTACTATATTGTCATTCTTTTTTAGGACCTCTCAGCTGACAGAACACAGAAATACATATGTGTCTATTAACCTTTGTATGTGCATATAGCCATAAAGGAATTTTCTGCCCCAGACCTGGGGCAGTTTCTCTCTGGAGCCCTGGTTCTTTTCTTTGGAGAATGAGTGTTAGAAAGCATGTACTGGGTGTTGTGTGTGGTTGTCGGTAGTGATATTGTTGCTTCTAGATCCTCTCATCTGGCAGAGCAAGGAACTCTATGTTCATTATACTAACCCATGGATGTATATACTTCTATAAATATTTCTATAGATGATTTGTATCTGTATTAAGCTAAATGCGATTTCATATTGATGTCTCCACTCTGACCTACTACCACCAGGATTGTCTGCCCCTTGCATTTCTCCAAACCCTCATTCAACAGTAACAAATCTGGCTCCATCTTCTATTGTCTATTTTTAATTCTGATCTAATTACAGGAGCAACCTCCCACCACTTTCCCATGTTTCTAGCACTTAACCCACCTCCCTTTTGCCTGAGCAGAGTTGAGTTCTGTCTCTCTCCCTAGTGCCCTAATCTTGAATAAAATCTTCTTTACTTGTTTAACTTGTGCAATTTTTCTTTGACAATAGGAAAAATACTATTTAAATCCCATCCTGATAGAAACTCCAATTACTGCACTGGGAGTCAAGAAATACAGTGTTAGGAGATATAATCCACCCCCCCCCCAAAAAAAACCCCAAATTAAAAACAGCTCCATAGTACTAGAATTCAAAATTATGTGCTACAAAGAACCAGAAGTTTTAAGTCTTAATATAAAGCAGTGGGCTTTTCTCTTTAACTTCACAAAGAGTAGCTACAGAATAAAATGATCAAAACTTTGTGGTTGCACATAATTAGGGCTAGCGCATTTTCAAAAACAAAGATTCTTGTTAAAAGGCAGCTTTTTAAGGTTCAAGAGAATTTAAACTTTCTCTTGTTATTTTTTCCCCCTATTTCTCAGATGGCCTTGGGTCATCTGTGTTACTAAGATACAGTTAAAGAAAAAGAAAAATCTCTAGAAAGGTTAGCTGAACACTACAGAGATTCTAATTTCTAGTCTCATTATAGAATTAAATTAGATTGAGATTGTTACTGTTTTTTCCTGACTGTAGAAAAAGGATGTTCCGTTAATCCAGAATTGCTGCTCATCTTCGGTGTTTTGCAAGGTCCAGGCATTGATATTCTGGTGGGATCTGAGTGACATTGTTAGGTTGGCCAAAGATTGGAGAGTGCCATGCAACCCCTACATTCTGATTAAAGTTGGCATTTGCTTGTTTTGCTCTTTCGAGCAGACAGCCTGCTGCCTGGAATTAGAAATATGAATGACAGAGGAACCTCACACTGTGCAGATAATGTTTCTTGTATTTCTAGCTTCATCAGGCAGATGAGTCGCCAAACTTTCTTTAAAAATAACTTGAATCACTTAAATGTGAATACAGATCATCTCAGTGCAATGGTTTTTCCACAGCTCTCCACCCTGTACTCCGGAAAGTCTTGCATGGTTATCTCTGTTTGGTTCTGTTAAGTGAAGGGATATTTCAGTTGCCCAAAGTGTTCAGTAAACTAAGGGTTTTGCTTGTTTTATTCAGTTGAGGTGTCACTCATTTATAAATTTTGTGGCTGGTCTGTGTTTTGAGATGATTTGCTATTGGTGAAAGGCAAAGCTATTTACTTACAATGACTTAGTAACAATACCATATAATTAGCCCTTTATCATAGCCTTATAAGGGGAACATAAATATTGGAAGTGCCTAATCCTATCAGTTTTTTGGTCATCTGTAATAAGAGGATCTGATGGAGTCTACTTTTGTGAGAAAATTCAATTTACGATGAATGAGTTCTGAGTGTTGTATGAAAATTCCTAGAAGTTTTTCATGCTTATATTCATACTATGGGCCTGGTGCATGAAATTTGTGCACTGGGGGTGGGTGATCCCTCAGCCCAACCTGCCCCCTCACACATACTGGAAGCCCTCATGGGATGACCTACTGACCCCTCACCCCTGGCCGAAGCTTTAGGCCCTGGGCACCCAGCCATCATCCTGCAATGGGGCTGATGGTTGGCTCTACCCTGCCCACCCCAGCCCTGCCCACCAGGCCCTGGCCTTAGCCCCGATGGTGACTGCCCAACCCCGGGGGCACCCGGCACTCAGCAGCCGCCCGATGGCCTTGCCTGCCTCTCATCCATGCAGCCCCTCACATCCCACGTGGCTCCCATTCCGCCCAGCATGCTGGCTGGCCCCTCCCGTCCCGCCCCTCTCGTCCTGCGCGGCTCCCTTCCCATGTAGCTCCTGTCCTGTGTGGTGCACCAGCCAGCCCCTCCCGTCATGCGTGGCTGCGGTCCCACACTGCTCCCATCCCTCCCAGCATGCTGACTAGCCCCTTCCATCCCGCGCGGCTTCTGTCTTGCACAGCTCCTATCCCGCCTAGCGCGCAGGCTGGCCCCTCCTTTCCCAAGTGGAGCACCAGCCGGCCTCCAGTGTGCCTTGGTCCTGCCCCCTGCCTCACGCTGCTTGACCCTGCCCCCCACTCCTGATTGGCTGGTAGCATAGCAAAGGTATGGTCACATTTCCATGTTTCTCTTTTATTATATAGGAAGTGTACCTTCATAAGATTTGTATCATTGACTAGGTAAAGCTACCTGCTCACTGATTATGAGAATAAAGAAAATTTGCTCACATCCCTTAAAATACATCTGTGATAGTTGGTGCTACACTTTACTATCTGCTCCAAGCTCGTGGCATATTTATGTGATTCCTGACCTGAAGCTGAGCTCAGTTTCTTTCCTGGGCTCTGCCTCAGCTGGATTCTCTATTGCCCTTTATTTGAGCACCTGCAGGGTTCAGCACCTGCACCTGATTCTTTAAGAGGAGGATTATCTCCTTTTTTATTCCTGCCTTATTCTGTGTGGACAGTGGCCATGGAGGTTGCAGACTCCTGTAGTTATATACAGATTCCCAGGAAGAGCCCATGGTGGAAGCTGGACAGACCACCATAGTCATCCATATCTCAGATAGACATTTGCACTGCATTTGTTGAGTTAATAGAGTAGATCCTTGGGTTATGATGGAGATCTGCTCCTACAGCGATGTAACATGATTTTTGCTGTAAGTTGGAACCCACCTGCATAAGCACCTATGTCACTCACATGGAGCACATACACAGCAGTAATGAAGTGCAACAGTAAAACAAATTTATAAGAAAGATAACAATTGCTGACCTTGTGGTAAATAAATAATAAGAAACACAAAGCACATATGTACATATGTTGAAATGATGGAACTTTTATTTTTAATAAATAAATGGGAGATGGCTACATAACCATGAAATGACATTGAGTCTTATGTTACCAGAGGACTGCCTGTATTGCTCATTAAATTAATACTGATACTGACAATAAAAACTTAATAGAATACATTTATTGCATGTTTTCTACAAGCCAGATACTATGTTAAGTGCTTTACATAATTACCCTTTTAATTTTTTCAGAAACTTTGAGATAAGTTTTATAATTACTATGATTTCCCTGATGAGAAAAACAGGAGGACTGGTGAGTCAGGCAGCTGTTAAGTAGAGGAGAGGCCCATGCTCTTCACTAGGTGAAAGGCCTTTAGCATTATGAAATGTGTTTTAGGTTACATTTGGAAATGCTTGGCAACTTAAGGTAGTATATGGGAATGCAAGTGATTTTGGGGGCAATGCTATTTTAGAGTTGGTCTTGAAGACTTTAATACACTAATTTACATGAAGAATAAATCACTTACTGGCAGTAGCACTTTAATAGCAATTACAGATTCTTTGCAACACACCTGCACTTTCCAATTCTGCAGGTGAGAACTGATATTTGTGGCCATCTCTTTGATGACTAAGCCAGTTATGGTGCTGGGTCTCACAGGGACCTTTCTAGATGCTGTGACACTACTCTGACATCCATTCTGTTTTCCTGATTTAACTTTTCTGATACTTATGTGTGGTCACTCATAACTGAGAGTTGTCTCATTAATTTCTCCCACCTGTGCCATTACTTATCAACCTGTTTCCTGCTGGCTCCGTCATGGAAGGTCTTGGAGAGGAAATGTCTGTGAGCCTCCTGATGGTAACACTAAGGCTGTGGCCAAATAGAAGGCTGTCCTGATAGCAAATTAAGCAAACTATCTCCCTATTCTGTTCCTTTCAGATGTACCCCTGAAATCTATCCCCTAAGTGTCAAGATTATAACGTTGATTCCCAGATCTAAAATCTGGCTTAGCATATGAATGACTTTAACTATTAATGGCACAACTACATGAGGAATAAAATTGCTCTTTCCTACTAAATTCATGATCATAAAGAGAAAAGCCCATTTAACCATGTTACTTAATATGTGCAAAGTCAACATTGTTGAAATCTGTTTTGCCTTCTATACTAGAGAAACACTGAAGGGACCTAGGGCACAGGTTTTATTATTTCCTCCGGTACTTCTCTAATCTCCTCATAAATTTATCATTTATTATAATTTTATAGACTTATTAACTGACCCATTTATAGTTTCTTAACCTGAATTCAGAAAGGGTCCAAGGATAGGTTTGGGTATCTGCAACCTCTGTAAAATTATATGCAAAATTTAATGACAGAGTGGTATCACAGAATCTAGAAGGGTCCCTGTGAGACCAAGCACCATAATTGGCTCAGTCATCAAAGCAATGGCCTCATCACTTTGGTGAGAATATTAGTTCTCAAATGCAGAATTGCAAATTACCGGTGTGTTGCAAAGAATCTGTAATTGCTAATAAAGTGCTATGGCTAGTAAGTGATTTATTGTTCATGAAAATTAGAGTGAATTCAAGACTCCAATTCAAGACAATTTCTAAAACTAGTGGTCCAGTGAATGGAATCCGTACATGGCAGGGGGAGGGGTTCCCTCAGCCCAGCCTGCATCCTCTCCAGTTGGGGACATCCCTCTCACAATCTGGGACTCCTGGTTCCTAATTCCTCACCTGCCTGCCTGCCTGCCTGATTGCCCTTAACTGCCCTCTCCTGCTGGCCTGGTCTCACCCCCATTTCCCCTCCCCTGCAGGCCTGATCTTGCCCCCAGTTGTCCTCCTCTGCCAGCAAATTTGGTTCTGATGGATTGGTTTCTATGCCAGTCAGTGTCAAAAGCTCCACCTCCTAGGCAGCCATTGGCTTCTCACAGTTCACCCAGATTTGGTTCTGATTGGTTGGTTTCTATGCCAGTCATTGTCTCCAGGCCTATCTCCAGGCCTGATCAGAGAGGTGGAGCTGATCAGCAGCCCCTGTGGAGACTGAGAGAGAAACAGAGCCACAGCTCCTGGGCAAGCCTGGAGAGAAAGAGAGAGACAATGTCTGATCAACAGCTGCCGTGGACAGTGCGGATCAAACCCTGCCTCTCTCTTCGGGCCTCTCTTTGAGCCTCTCTCCTCTCTCTGGGCTTGATCTACAGTCCCCTCGGCAGTCAGTGCTGGGTCGCCACAACAACCCAGCACTGATTGCAGGGCTGACTTCCTATGTTTGGTGGAGCCTTTGGTTGATCATTATATATTAGGATAGCATTCCCCTTAATTCACTTACTTCCAATATACTACCTTAAGTGGGCAAATATTTCCAAATGTAACCAACACAAAAACAGATTTAATAGTGCTAAAAGCCTTTTCACTAATCATATATACTTGTGTTTTTTGTTTGTTTGTTTGTTTTCAGAAAGGCATTCATGCATTCTTACCTGAATGACAGTGATTACAAAATATTAAAAGTCACTATAGTGCTCCTGGAATATATGAGAGAAAGTGGGGCCATTCTGTGAATAGCACCTCCATCAGATAATGGAAGTTAGGTATATATCCAACCTCTAAGCTTTCAAGAGACGAAAACTCTTCTCTTAGAAGTATGTCTGAGTAAATATTATGAAGACTCCCACTGCAGTACAATTAGACCTGATAAACTGCCCAAATACTCTTCAAAGCATATCAGGTCTCAAAAAAAGGTAGAGAAAAGTATCTCCGCAAAAACAATAGCAGTAAACTGTAAGAGTTGACAGTGGTTAAGTAGATGCTACAGTGAAGGTTATCTTTGAGGCATCTGTCAACTTTACCACTAGGATTAAAATATTGAACTTCAGGCCCACTGTAAAGTCGGGTTGACTTATCAAAGAACCAATATTCACTCAATATAATTTATGAAATGCTGATTAATATAGTGTCAGGTCAGTAGATAACCAGGGACCTCTGAGAAGCACACACAATTTTTATTTTTTTCTGGAGGAAAACAATCCACCTTTGTTTCACAGATTTCTAAGGATTAATTTAATCAAGTATGAATTAACAGTAAAAGAAATCACCCAAAACAAACTAATAAAATCATTACAAGTGAGAGCAGAAACAATAAACTGGTTAAGATTTACAAAGACTACATATATTACAGGGGAGAAAGCATACCATCCATGTAAATGGATGAAGAAATAAAGGGTGGAATTGAATACATGCAAGAAACAAAGGATTCCTGAAAATAACCAGGCAAAATTGGAAAATACTATAAAAGAAGTTTAAGAAGTAAAGATTGAAATAATTTAAAAAATATAGGAGGGACTAAAGGATGGATTAGACCAAACTTGAAGGTATTAGTAAGCGAATATTTCTAAGGATATTACTCAGGAATATCCAAGGAGTGATGACAGAGAGGCAGTGGGTCCTGGACTTTGCTCTGACCTCTCCTATCATAAAGAAGCACTGAAAACTAGGCTGAATCTTTTAGTGATTAGCTTGAGCCTGTTCATAGGATGTACTGAGGAAGATTATATTACTGAAGACTGACTAAAAGGCTATAAGGCATGGCTTATATATCATACTAGGAGCTGGAACAATGAAGTCCTAAGAATGGTTTACAAGAGTGATAGTGGTTAACTAGACACTTATTTTCTGCCTGCCACATTAGAATTTTATTCCAACATTATCATAGTTATAAACTAGTGTAATAATTTCACAACAAATTCTGTTTATAGATTTATACAAAATTGTTTGAGTCACTCTTGCATTTATAAACTTGCCTTGTCTTTTGATATAACTGTGAGCTCATGCCCACTAGAAGATGTCTGGGTTTCAATCCTGGTGCTAACACCACATGATTTTGGGCAACTCTTTAACCGCTCATTGCCTCAGATTATTTACCTGTCAAATGTGGCTAATAGATTGCTGTGAAGATTAATACAAATAATGTACTTGGTACAGTGTTTGTATCAAAATAAGCATTCCATAAGTATTTGACTATACTTTTTTACATTGTTAATAGTTTTAAAATGTTGTTATTTTGAGTGTCCCCATCCCTCTATTTTTTTTAAACTGGTTAAATCACATTGACTGTTAAGTTCATTTTGCTGCATCTTTTTCTTCCTTTTTGGTTGGTTATCCATGTTTCCCAGGTAGCACTTAGCAGTCCCTTGGTGCCCATCACCCCGAGCCATCATCAATGGAGTCCTTTAATTTCAAAAGTGTTCCTGTTGGGAGAGTGTTTCATGGTCTTTTGATTTACTGGTTACCTTCCCCTTTCCAGTGTTTATAATCATACATGTGTTTCTTTTCTATAATGAAGGAAGGAAATCACTAATTTCAGGATGGTTTTCACTCTTTCCTCTTAGCATGGAAAGGAGATATACCCTTCCAATAAGATAATTTTCCTGACTCCTTTCCGTCATCCTGTAAAAACTCAGAAACACGTTCCCTTCCTCCATGAACCTCAGATCTGCATTTTGCTCTGATACTGCATTTCACTTGAATTCAAAATATTATAAGAATGTACGTGTAATATGTCTTTAAGAAATGGCAGGAATCCTTATTTTAGCATAATATTAACTCCCAAACAAGATTTTCATCCTTATTAATGTAACCCAGTACAGTTCCTCACTGTTTTCTATCTTGCGGGTGCCAGTCCCCTTCTGAGCTTTTCTTAGAATTCCTCATTACTTCCTTGGTTGGAGTTTTGTGGGTGACCAAGTCACTTTGCAATCTTCACACAGCTTTCATTTTACCACAGGTGCTTTATTGTCATGTGCCTAGAGTTGCAGGTGAAGTTCTCCTGCTGGCATGTGTGCATTCATTTGCCTTCTTCTAGAAGAATCTCTCCCTTTAGGATTTTCTCCAGTTTCCTACTTGTTTGTCCCTCTGTCAGACAGATGAGTACCTTGGGCAGGTACCTTTTCCTTCCTGCCCCCTGAGGTCCCATGGATGGGACACAGAAGTGGAGTCTCTACTGTCAGGGCGGCAGCTGGCAGTTCCCTGGTTTTCTGCCCGGGCTATGACTCTACCACCTTGGAGGTTGACAGCAAGCTGCTCACCATTCCCTTCCTCTTTATTAACCAGAGGGCCAGGAACAAATCACTAGCAGACTTCTCTCTTCTTCTGTTTTTAGGCAAAGGCAATTGCCTGTTGTGAGTTCCCCTCAGACAACTATGATGCCATTGGAAACGGATTCCCAAGCATTTCATTCTCTCTGCTAGGGTATCCTTTAGAAGAGAATAGGGTTTTGTCTGTTCTGTTCACTGCATTATCCCCAGTGCTCAGAGTGGGCCTGGCATAATTTATGAATGGATAGGTGCACTTCAGAGGTAATATTAACAGTAAGCTGGCAACCGCTTTGAAAATTCTAATAGCAACCTTCCTAGCATTATATGCTCACTTAGTACAATAAGGCAATTTATCCCTATTTACAAAGGAGTACAAAAGTCTTACTTGACTTAGAATGATAGTTAACAGTTCCAATTTGTCATCTCATTTTTTTCCCCCAATGGAAGAGGGAGGTTAAGCATTGAGCATGTGATGGATTTTAAGAAGGCTTAACTCTGTAAAAGGGAATTTTACTAAGGGCTTCTCAAAGCAGTGACCCATTCAGGGGTACATAAATGCACCTTTGAAGACTGATCCCAGTGGAGAACTGTGTCTCTCTTAAGTAGGCGTTTGTGGCTGCTCCTTATTTCTGTGAGAATGGAGGTGATCTGTCCCACTGGGGATGATTCTCTGAGGTCCATAGGACTGTTAAGACAGAAATTAAGTCATAATCTTTGCATAAGGCTGGATGAGTGGTGACGTTGAAGAGGCTTTGGAGCAACCTAAGGTTCAAAAGCATTCTCCTTCATTTTATAATTTAGAATCCTTCCTATCTAATAAAGAGGGAATATTCAAATTGACCATCATGCTGTAATAAAAATGGCTGCGCCCACAGCGGAGGCAGGGATCCCGTAACACAAGATGGCTGCACTCACAGCAGAGGCTGAATTCCCTTAATGAGCCTTAATGAGCAATCAACAGGGATCTGAGGCTGCCTGGTACTGGGCCATGGCAGGGGACCTGAGGCTGTGCCCCTTGCCTAGTGGGGCTTGACAGATAACTTCAGGCCTCACCCTCCCCACCCTCGCCGCCCCCCCCCCCACCGGGGCAGGGCTTGATGGGGGACCTCAAGGCGTACCCCCTAGCCCAGGCCTGGAAATCTCAAGGGATATCCCCTGGCCAGGAGCCCAAGCCAGGTGACCTGAGGCCATGCCCCTTCCTGGAGGAGCTTGACAGGGGTGTGACCATTTGGGTCTAGATCTAGCCCAATGGGGGTGGGGCCACCCGGGTCTGGGTCTTGTGAAATATCAAGTCATACATGGTTGGGTAGGGCTATGATCAGGGAATCATAATCTCTGACTCTGTTTCCCCTGCTGTGCCCCAGACTCTGACAGCAGGAAGATTTTCATATATATTTTACTAGTTTTCTTTCATCTCTGGCACTTCTATTATAGAGAAAGGGCAAATAGCAATATTAAAATATTTCCTCTAATTCCCTTTTAATGTGCAGGAATTTTGTGCACTGAATCACTAGTGTGGAAATAGAAGAAGACAACACAGTACACTTTTACCCTAGGTTTATAATTTATATTAATGACATAAATGTTTATTGTGTTCTGGACACACATCCTAAAAGTAAGCCATAAAGGAAGGTCCATGGAGGTGGGTGAAGGGAGAATGGACCCCATTGTTAATCTGTGTGGAGAGAGACAGCCTGACATTTAAGAAATAAGGTCTTAGAAATTAAGCTTAGAGTGACCAGGTAATGCAGTTTATTTCTTCCTCTGGCTGCGTCTTCTCCTTAATCTTATTTTCAGGAAGTTTGGACATATTCCAGGTTTCTCCCAAAGCAGAAAAGAGCATTTTCCTGTGTACAGGAGAGCTGACTGCTAGGTTCTGGTGACCTTGAACCCATAGAACCCCATCAAGTTGTCTTTGCACCTGGAGTCACATTGGTCCATCAGGTAGTGTAGTTTTTTCTGTTTCACCCCTTGTGTATGACTGGATTCTGTTATCATTGAGATTGTAGTACATTGCTTATAACACATTAAAACCTGATCTCAGCTGTGCTCTGGAAATTAACGGAAAGGCTTCTATGGGAGAAGGAAGCCACATTCTCCTGATTTTCCTCTCAGCTCTCTGGATGCTCCTTCTCCTCTTTCTGACTTTAAATATTGGAGGTCCCCAAGATTTGGACGTGGACTGCTTATTTTATCTTCACTTCCTTTTGAGTGCTTTACATGATACAGTCCCTGATTCCCTAAAGGGTTTACTAGATCTCACTCCTGTGTTTTCTTTTGTCACCCTCTTCAAAGTTTTTCTATAACTTGAATAATTACTTTTAGAACAAGGAAAAGTGTTGTCATGATGGCTATAGAGTCCTTTAAATGTATCAGCACACGTGGTGTGAAATCATGTTGGTTACCTAGACTCTTACCAGGAAATCAGAGTTTGGGGTTATTCTGTTTATGAATATTTAAGAAGTGGCCACTCTGAGCATTTTTAGTCCATGTATCTTCATCAACTAGGCCACTTTGCTATTTGGTTTACTGATGATCAGAAATGAGCTATTGTTGAAAATGATGACCTACTCCTTAGCACTATGAATTTTAGAGATGAGCTCTTCTTGGTAACATTAAGAACACATGGATTGGTTTAAAATATTTTAGAGCCCAGCTGGAGTGCGTCATTGGTTGAGTGTCAACCTATGAATCGGGAAATCACAGTTTGATTCTCCGTCAGAGCACATGCCCAGGTTTTGGGCTTGATCCTAAGCGAGAGGCATGCAGGAAGCAATGAATTGATAAGCCTCTCTCATCATTGATCTTTCTATCTTTATTTCCCTCTCCCTCTCTCCAAAATCAATAAAAATGTATTAAAACTAATTTAGAGACATTGCTACCTGTACATAGATGGGGGAGCAAAGTGAAACTAAGGCTTCTATCTTTAATCTGAAGGAATGTTGCTCTAGGCTAAACTCCTCAATGGTTTAGTGTCTAGTCAGGTGATTTATGGGATTATGATTCCCTCATCATAGCCTTAGGGTGCAGGAATATTGCCTCTGGATTTTGATGATTGCCTTGAATAGATAATTAATGCTAACTGGTGACTAGAGCAGTTACAAGGATAGAAACCTGAGGCTTTATCCAGTTTACAAGAAGGCTGTAAGACTACATTTTGTGCTTGATTGCTAATAAGTAGTTAGTTAGTAAATGCCTGTTTGTCTTGCAGAATTATGTCTCAGGGTAGCATTCCTCATAACTTGGTAGATGGGAGAATAACCATCATTCAGACTGCTGCAGCAGGTGCCAGACAGTAACAAACACCATGTTTAGAAGGTGAGTGGCTCTTCTCATGCTAGTTATTCCCTTTTTATAGCTAAAAAAAAATTAACTTTTTGCAAAGACTCATTCATCAGGCTTTTATTTAAATACCACGAGTGCAGGTGAAGGAGGAAGCCTCCGAGTTGCCTCTTTTACCTCTACTATATTTTAGCACATTCTTTTGCATGTGCTTTGAAAATCAAAGCACATGCAAAATTTAGAAAGAATGTTTTTGGTAAAAGATATTAAAAATAAAGATATGTCTCAGATTCAATTTTCCACTTGCTGTTTCTTATGGAGCATTACATTCCTTGCCCTTAATTTCAACTGAAAATGTGATGCAAAATATAACCTGCAATGACCATTTATCTATTTTTCCAAAGACAGACTTTGTAGATGTTTTCACTCTGAGGTTTTCAAGCTTCACTTTACTAGTAATATATCTCCCTCTTTAGCACAACATGAAACTGGAAACATGAGTTCAGCAAGCAGCAGCTTTCATAAGTAAGGCCCTAGGTCAGTCATTTAATAGACGTAAAATATAAATCTATATCCTCTTTACCTTCAGAAGAATTCAATATGAGCTCCAATGATTCCTTCTGCATTCAGAAAGTATTTCACGTTTTTGTCTCCTTATATGTTGATCATCACTTTGTATGTAAATGAAAGTAACTATGTCCCCACCTTACTTTTATTGCCTTTTCTTGAGTAATTTGATATGATGCATACTTGATTAAAATTATGTTTCTACTTAAATTTTTTTACATCCTGCCTTTGGTAGATACAGTTTATTTGATGAAGGGCTATCCTATATCTCTGATAATAAGTATTTATAAAATTTATACTGTTGTACATTTTGAAGGTTAATGCAATGTATTATATAATAATTAGATTTAAATGGTAATACTGTCTTGATTTAATTTAAACTAAGTAGAAGAATTTTCTATACTTTTCAAATGTAAAATGTAATCACATCTTTACAACATCTTTTAGATACAGAGCATTTAAAATGTAATGGGGTTTGCATGAAGCTGTTACAGAAGAGATGGTCACTTTGTCTCTTTTCAGATTTTGCCATCTAATGTTTAATGATTCAAGTTTCTTCTTCTCTTCTAAGCCTTAGATGGCAAGACATAATTAAGTGTAACGGGACCATCATTTTGTACCTTGTTAAGACCTTATCTCAGTATAAACTCTTATACATTTTATATTATTTATTTTTTATATTATGATGTTATAAATAACTCAATGGCCTACATTTTCTCATCTCTGAAATGTGAAGCATCTTCATTGGATTACATTCAAGACCTAGCATACATTCATTAAATGATTATCAGACATTTATTGAATAGGGTTGAGCATTCACAAAGATGCAAAAAAGTTTACAATAATCAGAGCTTTACAAACTAGTTGGGAAGATTGGCCATATATGAAAGAACAGATAGCAATTTACATCATCACATAGTATCATTAGAATGAGTGAGAAAAATTATGTCTTCTGCCCATTTTAAAAGAAGATTGCTTATTTTCTTATTAGTTGTACCTTTTAAAATGTGTGTGTGTTTGTTTGTATTAGTATACACATACACATATATACTAGAGGCCCTATGCACAAAATTTGTGCAAAGGGCTTGACCCTCACAATCCCGGCTGCCACCTCAGCCCCTTGCAGCAGCCCTGGCCCCACCCACTGGTTGTCTAGGAAAGTCATATTGGAAGGTCATTCTGCCATCCAGTCTAGTTAGCATATTAAATATTATATAGGATACATATATATATATATATATTTAACTTTTGATTTTGAAATTATTTCAGACTTTACACAAAATTATAAAAGCATAGTACAGAGAGTTACCATATACATCTCATCTAGGTATACCAAACGCTAACATCTTGCAAAACCATAATTTGATAAAATCTCATTAACTAAGCTGTAGGACTTATTCACATTTCTCTAGTTGTTAGATTATTCTTTCTGTGGTCCAGGATCAACTCTAGTATCATGTGTTGCATTTACCTTTCATGTCTCCTAGTGTCCTTGAATCTATGATAGTTCCTCAATCTTGATCTTAATAGTCCTTGAGAGTTATGGAGATCACTGGCCCAGTTATTTGATAGACTGTGCCCTGTGTTTGGCTTGTTTGATGGTTCCTTAGTATTAAGTTCATGTTGTACATTTTTGACAACTATACTGTGAAACAGTAATGTGTTCTTCTCTGTGGATCATATAGGGAGACATGATGTTGATTTCTTTCTTTGATCAATGGGGATGATTGCTTTAATTACTTAGTTGAGGTGTTTTCTGCTAGGCTTTTCTGTTGTGTATTTGTGTTTTCTCTTTGTAATCACTATCTTTATGGGGATGTTTTTTAGGACTCTGTAAATATCCTGTTTCTTATACATTAGCATCCTCATTTTAACATTCACTGATGAATCTGTCTGAAACAATAATTTCTGTGGCAGTTGTCAAATGGTGAATATTCTGTTTTTATAATTTCTTATACATTTGTTACTTGGAATTATCCTATAAGAAAGAGCTACTTTCTCTTCCATTTGCTTATTAAATTGTTTATAAGAGTACCAGAGGCCTGGTGCATGAAAATTCATGCACTAAAGGAGGGGGGTCCGTCAGCCCGACCTGCCCCCTCTCACATTCCGGGAGCCCTCAGGAGTTGGAGCTGACCTAATGATCAGGGGAAGGAAACATCCCATCACATCTCTCCTGCTGCCACTGGTGAGAGCACAAGCCTCGGTTGGCGCTGGTTACCTGAACCTCAGGCAGCCCGGGGCAGTCGGGCAGTCGGGCAGTCACTATCTGAGACTTGCCTGTACCTCGGACTGGCCCTGGGCAGCTGGGCAGCTGCCATCGGAGGCTTGTCTGTGCCTCAGGCTAGCCCTGGGCAGCTGGGGGCTCAGGGGACGGGGGACTCTAGAGGCAGGCATGGGGAGTAGCCGGGCCCTCCTGGGGGTAGGCCTGATCTTGCTATGCACCTGCACAGGGTCCTAAAAAACATCCCAGGCAGGGCTGAGGAGATTGGGCATTGCCATCTTGTGGCTGTGGGCACCACCATCTTTGAGGGTGGGACAGTCAATTAGCATATTCTTTCCTTATTGGCTGTGGGCACCACCATCTTTGCAATGGCATAAGGGTCAATTAGCATATTCCCTCTTTATTAGATGGGATGCTCTAATGTTTTTTTCATCCTATCTAATAAAAAAGTAATATACAGAAGGGAGAACCAAGATGGTGGCATAGGTAAAACACCTATCTTGCCATCATACACAACAATTTTAAAACTACAACTTAACGAAAGAACAAACACCACCCAGAATCACCAGAAAGCTGGCCGAGTGAAAATTCCACAAATAAAAGTGAAGATAAGACACTGTGACCTGGAGGAGTGGCGGCGGACAGCGTTGAAGATACGCGCGGAGAGAGGTTTGGAGGAGCTGCGCGTGCCAGCGGATAGGGTCCGCAGCTGAAAACCGGACAGTTTTCTCGAACGGGGGAGACAAAGACGTCCCACTGGACTGATTCTCCAGCTCTGGGTGAAGTCCAGGGAACCCACTATCATATGGGGTAAAAATTGGACAGTGGGAGGGCACGCTGAAGCTCGAGTGATGCAAGGGTCTGTCGGCTTGTGGAGAAGGCAAGCTTGTGTGGAGTACCTGTGAACTTGGGAACAGCGCAGCTGCATGACCGTGACCGCCTAGAGAGTGCTCGCTACTCCCTCTCTCATTCGGGAAACTGTCAGACTGCTTTGTTTTATGACCCTGAGTGAGACCTTGGGTGTGCAAACTCATCTGGGGAGAGTCTGAATTCCCCGGCAGCCCATGGAGCTCGGCAGCGGCTCTCTCTCAGAGGTGCTGGCAGCCATTGCCCCTGGCACAGAGTCCCCGGGGCCACACAGGGTGGAGCTAACACTGTCTGCTTGGCCCGGAGACTCCGCCCACCCAACCTGAACAGAGCTGAACATCACAGACAATTGGCCTGGAGGTCAACCCCTCTAAGTGCTAACAACAATTAACCTGAGCTTAACTTCAGCAAGACTGTGCAACCCATATCCTCCTCAGGTAACTGGGGAGGCCGAACCACTGTCCCTAGTAGGATGTCTACCACACAAAGCTAATTGACCAACTCAGGGAAGCAGCCACCATGCAGAGACAGGAAAAGAAATCAGATGTGAAAGAAATGGAGGAAAAAAACCAATTGGACATGGGATTCAAAACCACGGTTATAGGGCTTCTCAAGAGGCTCCTAGAAAAGGTCAAGACCTCTAAAGAAATAAGCAAGATCAACAAGGAAATGAATGAGACCCTCAAGGATATGAATGAGACTGGCAAGGAAATGATCAAGACCAATGTGGAAATGAATGAGTCCTACAAGGAAATGAACGAGACCCTCAAGGATATGAAGGAGACTCTCAAGGATATAAAAAAGGACCAACCAGAAATTAAGCATATACTGACTGAAAAAATATTTACAAAGACCTAAAAGTACTCTAGAGCACCCCAAGAACCAAGTTAAAGATTTGAAATACAAAGAGGTAAAATCCACCCAGCTGAAAAAGCAAGAAACTAAAAGAATTCAAAAAAATTGAAGATAGTGTAAGGGGCCTCTGGGACATCCTCAAGCATACCAACATCAGAATTATAGGGGTGCCAGAAAAAGAGAGAGAGCAAGACAATGAAAACCTACTTGAAGAAATAGTGACCGAAAACTTCTCCCACCTGCTGAAAGAAATTGACTTAAAAGTCCAAGAAGTGCACCGAACCGCAATATATATGAACCCTAAGAGACCACACCAAGCCACATCATAATTAAAATGCCAAGAGCAAAAGACAAAGAGAGAATATTAAAAGCAGCAAGAGAAAAACAGTTAGTTACCTATAAGGGAGCACCCATACGATTGTCAGCAGATTTCTCAACAGAAACGATGCAGGCCAGATGGGAGTGGCAAGAAATATTCAAAGTGATGAACAGCAAGAATCTACAACCAAGATTACTCTATCCATCAAAGCTATCATTCAGAATTGAAGGTCAGATAAAGTGCTTCACAGATAAGAAAAAGCTAAAGGAGTTCATCACCACCAAACCAATATTATATGAAATGCCCTGAAATACCTTCAGGAAAGATATTCTTTAAGAAGAGGAAGAAGAAAAAGGTAAAAATATAAATTGTGAACAACAAATACACATCTATTAACAAAGGAATCTAAAAATCAACTGAATTAATAAGCTGATGAACAGGATAAACTGGTGAATGTAACAGAATCACAGACATAGAGAGGGAATGGACTGACAATTCTTGGGGAGAAAAGAGGTGTGGGATGTGCAGCAAGAGACTGGACAAAAATCATGTAACTATGGGAGAGGACAGTGGAGGGGGGTGAGGGCGGAGCGTGGGATGGGTACTAGGTGGAGGCGAGCTATAGGGGGAAAAACAAAGGGAACAATGTAATTAATAAACTGAACAATAAAGATTAAAAAAAAAGTAATATACAAATTAACCATTACTCCAAGGCATAAGATGGCTGACCCCATGTGGACACAAGATAGCCACCAGGGGAGGGCAGTTGTGGGCAGTTAGGGGAGACCAGGCCTGCAGAGGAGCGTAGTAGTGGGTGATCAGGCAAGCAGAGGGGGCAGTTAGGGGTGATTGGGCTGGCAGAGGAGGGCAGTTGGGGGAGACCAGATCAACAGGAGAGGTCAGTTACAGGGGACAGGCCTGCAGGAGAGAGCAGTTGGGGGAACCAGGCCTGCAATGGAGGACAGTTAGGGGGGACCAGGCCTGCAGGCGAGGGCAGTAGAGGGGGACCAGGCCTTCAGTTAGGGCAGTTATGGGTAATTGGGCTGACAGAGGAGGGCAGTTCTAGGAGAGCAGATCAGCAGGGAATGGCATTTGGGGGGAACAGGCCTGCAGGGAAGGGCAGTTGAAGGGTGACCAGGCATTCAGGCCAGGACAATTTTGGGCAATCATACCAGCAGGGAGGGTATTTAACAGAGGAGGGTAGTTGGGAGAGACCACATTTACAGAGGAGGGCAGTTGTGGGTGATTAGGCCAGCAGGGAGGGCCACTGGGGGGGACCAGGCCTTCAGGGGAGTGTAGTTGTAGGGGGCAGGCTTGTAGGGGAGGGCAGTTAGGGGTAACCAGGCCAGCAGGGGAGGGCAGTTATGGGTAAGTGGGCCAGCAGGAGAGGGCAGTTAGGGGCAATTGGGCTGGCCAAGAAACAGGTGTTGATCAGGCTGGCAATGAAGTGGTTAGGGGGTGATCATGCTGGCAGGCAGAAGAGGTTAGGGGCAATCAGGCAGAGGCAGGCAAGCAGTTGGGAGCCAGCAGGGATTGGGCCTAAACAGGCAGTTGGACATTCCTCAAGGGGTCCCAGATTGGAGAGGGTGCAGGCTGGGCTGAGGGACAGTCCCCCTATCCCCCGTGCATGAATTTCTTGCACCGCACCTCTAATTCTATTATATGGGCTGTAATTTATTGCTATCATTTTTTATCAAATTGGCTTATATTTTACCACAGGCAGCCCTTTTAAGTAGGCTCCTATGCCCTTTGCACATGACCTAAATTTGCTGTACTTTAAAACATATTAACAATGAATTAGACAATACATCTCCCTCATACCAATAAAAGGGAAAAAAAAACACACAAAATAACCTACTATACAATTCACAGTTAATGTATTCATATGATTCTATGTGAACATGCACATATACATTTATTATTGTTGTTGGTTAAAAAATCCTTAATATTGAATAATATATTTTTTGGAGTCCCTGACTATTGATTTTTTTTTTAATCGCTCAAGTTTTACAGTGTAATATTTTTTTACACAAACAAAATCTAATATTCTTCAACAAGTAGTTTTGCTAAACAAAGTTTCCATTCAAGCTAATAGGCCAATTTATACCTTTACTCCACAAATATAACCGAGAACACAAGTCGACCAGGTAGGTGATACCAGAAGAGCTTGCCTTTTCCAACATCTTTTCTTCTGTTGGCAACTGAGGGGAAAGGCTGCTCTCTAAAATGACGCATCTGAGACAACCCACATCATTTAGTGAGGGTCATTAGCTATTACAGTGATCATAAAAACAAGGATACGCTGGAGAAATGCAAGGTAGGTTTATCTGAATGCTGACACATTACTGGAAATGCTCTCTGGTTCCTTGCTCCATATGTATAGGAATAGCCATCACCTTTGCAGCATCAATGGACTCATTTTCTGCCTTAGAATTTTATGCTTTTATAAGACACTAGTGTCCTGGTGCATGGATCCGTGCACATTGAAAGAAAATTAATTAGAAGAAATATTTTAATATTGTTATTCACCTTTTCTTTATAGAAGTGTCAACCAAATTCACCATCAACGACAGATTGAAACAAGTGTATGCAATTGGTGCCAGCAAGAGCTTTATATGTATGGTTCATGTGCGAGTCAACTTAGCCATATATATAAAAACTTGTTTAATTAAATCTGCTTTCTTATTTAGCTAAACTTTTCCACCCCAACTTTTACTTCAGGTAATTATCAGCAAAACAGCAGCAAACATCAATATGAAGCAGGTTATTATTGTAGATTACTCAGAAAGAACAAAGGGTAAAATATTTAACTGCAGCAGTATTTGACTATATTCTGCAATTTGGTGGGGTGTCACTCCAGGGTGGTGGCAGGGCCTGTGTCCCACTTGGTGGAAGCCAAGTATTGGTTTGTTGGCACCAGGTCTATGGTGCCATTCTCTTTTAAATGGCCAGTGTGTATCATAGCAGCTCCTGCATTGAGCATCTGCTCCCTGGTGGTCAGTGCATATCATAGCTACTGGTTGGATGGACACTTAGTCTTTTATATACATAGATTGCCCTCATCTTTAGCCAGCCCCTGTAGAGGTTAATAGATATCATGCCCACAAATCAGGTCTCTCTTCTATCATTATAGCAGGCACAGAACCTTATAGACCTACACAACTAAAGTAAGACTTATAAAAGTCACCAAGGCCAGTAAGCTCAAGGTTCAATAAGTTTTTCTGAAAAGGAGAGGACATGTGGTTGTTACAATTCTTCATTTTCATTTAGTACACTACCATTAAATGTTAACAGTACTTAACGCTGCTGTTAGTCTTAAGTTATGGCAAAAAATGACTAGATTTTACCCAATTGAAAGTAAAGCAACTATATGGAAAGAAAGTATAAGTCCCTTGAGACAATGGTGTCAATAATTAAGATTCAGTGCTAGGAAAGGGACAATCCCAGAGCTGTTCACAAAAAATGTTTTTGAACTTGGTGAACCTTTTTTTTTTTTTTTTGCACCTCAACTGCTTGCTCTGACTTTAAATCACAGTAATTATAGACAATTTGTTTTTTAACTTCTCTTACATTTGAAACTCAGTTCATATAAGCACCAAGTAGTATATCCCGTCCTCTTTTAATCTTTCTTTATAACCTACCAAAGCTTACCTTTACTTGTGATTTTCTGTTTATCTCTGGAGGATTTTCCAAGAATATTTAACAAATATCATTATAAATAATAGTGTCTAATATATTGGCATTTATTTTTGTCAGTATCCCAGAATATGAATCTTTATTAATTGGTGTATAGATTCAATATACTCATATTTGTAATGAGATATCCATGTTCCATAGGTAGAACATATGATGTTGTGTTAAGAAATTATGCTGGAAGCAGCACCTGGGTTTCTACAACTGCTGAGCACTCTCTGGCATGATCACATATAACACTCATGAGAACTTTTCATCCATCCAATATATCTTCTGTGGGTGTGGCCCTGTGTGCTGAGTGGAAACTAGGTCAGAAGGACCATGCCCACTGCACTCATGGGATTTGAAATGCAGCAGGAGAAATGTATATTTGTATCACCCTAATAAATAGGTAATTGTGACTGGTACAAAGGGGTAGGAAAGTGTAGAAGTTGAGTAAAGATTCCACAGTCAGATACACTAGATCTGGGAACTGAGCAAAGTTCAGTGCACAAAGAGGCTGTAGTTAGGGAGCTACCATTTTTGAAGATCCAGGGACAAGAAGGAGTGTTGATGAATCTGAGAACAGGAAAGGTTCCTGTGGCTGGGACAAGGTGAGGTGGATAGTGAGCTCGGGCTCTATCAAGAAAAGTGGTAGAGCGGTGGACGCTGTTGGTCTTAGAAGAGCAGTAAGAGTGATTGCAGACTTTGATGTTAGTGGGCTGTGATCTATGGTCATCTTCACAGTTTTGAAAGAGCTGTCTAGTTTACAGAGTAGAAAATGGTGGAGTAGGGTGGGGGGAGGATGGGCATCCTGTGGGAGTCAGAGATGAGAAGCAGAGCAGCTGAGCAGAGAACAGAGCAGAGATTGGGATGAGGTCTGCCTTCAGACACCATCAACCACATCTCTGAAATCCCAACTTCTCTACTGAAATGGTGCACTTTTAGTACTTAACGAGCAGGCAGTTGGGATTTCTGTTATTGTCCTTGAAAAGCAACAACTGTACAGTAAAAGTAGAACATTCCACACTTCTCAGGGTGTTTCCTGATACTTTCCTACCCTCACCACCCCTTAGTCACCTGTAGAGCTTCTCAATCCACTGTCTGGAGCTTCACATCCAGGGAATCAGTAGATATTGACAGAGCACAGGCATTCCTATTTAGAAGGCATCCAGCAACTTCACTATGTAGTCCCAGCTGTGAATCCAGGTTCTGCCTTCTCTAGTTTTTTTCAGGAAGTTTGACACAATTATCAGCACTTAGGTCTTCAGCTAAATGTGAAATATTCCCAGAGGTCAGACTTATATTTAAAAAAATTGTGTTTTGCTCTGGCTGGGTGGCTCAGTTAGTTGAAAATCATCCTCTACACTAAATGATTGCAGGTTTGGTCACTGGTAGGGGTACATACTGGAGGTAACTGATGTTTCTCTCTCTCTCTTCCTCTCTCTCACTCTAAAAAATAAGAAATTGAAAACATATCCTCAGGTGAAGATTAAAAAGTAATTGGTGTCTTTCAAACTATATAGATTTTTATATGAAAATAAAAAATATAGAGAGATTATTATGTCTATAAATGCAGTTAGATGACTCAAATCTAAGGTTGGGCCATGTGATAACTTCTTTGGTGGTCACACAAATGTCCTCTGAGCACTCTGAGACACGGAAGAGAAATGAGGTGTCTGTGCTTGTCAACAAAGCTATTCTGGCTCATAACCATTCTACCTAAATCAGATTCCTCAGGAGAGCATGGAGCAAAATCCACAGAAGAATCCACAGCCCATCCTTTCCAGGAACATAATTATGCATTCTTGTGCGTGCTGTAGCCATCTTTCCTTCACTTGGATGCTCTAAATTACTGGTTCAAAATGTCCTTTCCTCAGTGAGATGAAAAAGAACATGCTATCTGGTTGCTGTTCTGCTGAACAGATAATAATGAGGAAATATTATGTCTGTAAAGACCCCAGGGGAGATCTAAAGAGCTGCTTCAACCAGCATCTCATTGGAAGTGGGAACCTTTATCATTTTAACTCACCAGAAAAGATTTGTTGTTGTTGTAGTATGATTTTTTTTGTAATATATTTTTTAATTGATTTTTTTACTGAGAGGAAGGGAGAGGATAGAGAGGTAGAAACATCGATGAGAGAGAAACATCAATCGGCCGCCTCCTGCATACCCCACACTAGGGATGTTCCTGCAACCAAGGTATATGCCCTTGATGGGAATCAAACCTGGGACCCCTCAGTCTGCAGACTAATACTCTATGTATGATTTTTATTGCCTTTGGAATTTTCAACATTTTTTGTGTGATCCTGATTAATCCCTTGGAGTTGAACAGCACCAGTGTTGCCTTTGAATGAACTATATATTGTAATCCAAGAGGAGAGATAGTTAATATCATTCATGAAAAAAAAATGACGCTTTTGGAGACCATAGATATTTCTTGAAAATGTTATTTTACCAAGGTTTATTAGAATTTATAGAAACTATATTCCAAATCATTTGTGATATTAGAATTGCATTAATTACATTTACTGTTAGAAAGCTATAGGGCCATATCTGTTCTCTATAATATTATGAATATTAGGATATATTTAACTGTTATTTCTGTCACATTTATTCTCTGCTGTAAGCTGCCTGTATTCCTTCCTGTCACTTGGCCATTTCCTACTCTCTTGTGAAGTCCACGTTTGTGTGTCAGCTTGGCTAGGTAATGGTTCCCACATAATCTGTCAAATGCTAATCTAGGTTTTGCTGTGAATGTGTGGTATAGATGTGATTACAGTTCATAATCAGTTGACTTTAAATAAGGGAGGATTGTGTCTGAGGATTTAATAGTAGGACCTGGAATTCCCTGAAGAGGAAGACATTCCTTCTTTGGAAGGAGCTCTGCCTCCTGCCTGGGACTTACTATTGCCCTTTTGATGATCTGCTCTCTATTGTTGAACTTGCCCTGCTAGCCCCATCATTTTGTAAGCCAGTTCCTTACCATCTTTATCTTTATAAAGTAGTTTTCCTCCTGGCTCTGTTTATCCCCTGGAGGCCACCTTCCAATCTTGTAGGATCCCACTGTGTCTCTCCCATCTAAGCAGGTATGGAGCAGAGCTTCTCTAACTTTCATTTGCATAAAAATCACCTGAAGATCTTGTAAAATACAAATTCTGTGTAGTAAGCCTGGGGTAAGGCCTGATATCTGCATCTCCACAGTCTCCTAAATTGGAGATTGGTACACTTTTTCGATAAAATGCCAAATAGGAAATACTTTAGGTTCTGTGACAATGAGGTCTCTGTTCACCACTGCTTATTTTTGCTGTTGTAGTGACAGTCACAGCCCATATATAAAGGAGCAGATGTGGTTTGTTTCAGTCAAGTTTTATTTATAAAAAAGAGGACAGATCAGGGACACTGAAGACTGCCAATACCTCTCCCAGATTCCGACAGTGCCATTATTCTAGGAGCTATACTTTCAGGTGCAGGTTTTAGAGCAGAATCCAGAGCAGTAGGTATAAATTTTTGCAAAGTCCAGGGCTGTGCTGGTGCCCTCTACTCTTAGCTCATAAAAGCCACTGTTGTCTTTTTAAAATATGTTTTTATTGATTTCAGAGAGAGAGAAAGGGAGAGAGAGAAAGAAATAGAAACATATGTGAGAGAGAAGTATCAACATTGATTGAATGCCTCCTGCCTGCCCCCTGCTTGGGATCAAGCCCTCACAATACAGTCATATGCCCTGACTGAGAATTGAACCAGTGACCTCTTGGTGCATGGGTCAACACTCCACTGAGCCCCACCAACTGGACAAAAAGCCACTGTTAAATACTCAGGAGTTTTTTGAACCAGTTATTCAATTGTTCATACACTGAAATCAATGCTGGTGGAAGAATTTACACCACAGAAATAAGAAAGTGTTAAAACACAACTTTTCATTTCCTCTGCAAAGGTGGTTTTAGCAGAAAAACACTGGTTTCAAATCTTTCAGGGTTATTTACAACTTAAATTTATCCAGGTTGATAAAATTATAGAAATGTATGTAGTACAATGGCCAATGAGTTATTTTAGCTGACATTCACTATTTTGTTAAAATTTGACTTTTGGGTGGAAAGTTTTGTCAAACTAAAGAACGAATAAGGGCAAAAGAGTGACTCTCTGTGCCATGGAAGTGGGGTCCCCTGCATCTCCCCTGTCATCCTTGAAAACTGGTGCTGGTATGGATTATCCCTGAAAGTACCACTCTGTTCTCTGGATTCCTTCACAAATTTGGAAAAATTTTCTGGTGCCTTTTCTTCATCAGTTTAAAGACATGCTTTAAGGGCTCAGAGAAACCTTACAATTTGACCTAGAATTGCTGTTAGCCTCAGTGCTCATTTGAAATTTTCAGTGACTTTAACTTTATTTCACTTTTTTATCATGCCAGATTACATCTTTTTATTTGATTTTTTATTTTATCTTTATTGTACAGTTTATTAATTACATTGTTCCCCTCCTTTTTTCCCCCTATAGCTCCCCTCCACCCGGTACCCATCCCACCCTCTGCCCTCACCTCCCCCCCACTGTCCTCTCCCATAGGTGCATGACTTCTGTCCAGTCTCTTGCTGCACCTCCCACACTCCTTCTCTCCCCAAGAATTGTCAGTACATTCCCTCTCCATGCCCATGATTCTGTTATATTCACCAGTTTATTCTGTTCATCAGATGTTTAATTCATTTGATTTTTATATTCATTTGTTGATAGATGTGTATTTGTTGTTCATAATTTTTCTTTTTACCTTTTTCTCCTTCCTCTTCCTAAAGAGTATCCTTCAGCATTTCATACAATATTGGTTTGGCGGCGATGAACTCCTTTAGCTCCCTCTTATCTATGAAGCACTTTATCTGACCTTTAACTCTGAATGATAGCTTTGCTGGGTAGAGTAATCTCAGTTGTAGATTCTTGCTATTCATCACTTTGAATATTTCTTGCCACTCCTGTCTGGCCTGCATCGTTTCTGTTGAGAAATCCGCTGACAATCGTATGGGTGCTCCCTTATAGGTAACCAACTGTTTTTCTCTTGCTGCTTTTAATATTCTCTTTTTGTATTTTGCTCTTGGCATTTTAATTATGATGTGTCTTCGTGTGGTCCTCTTTGTATTCCTATAGTTTGGGGTTCAGTGCGCTTCTTGGACTTTTAAGTCAATTTCTTTCACCAGGTGGGGAAAGTTTTTGGTCATATTTCTTCAAATAGGTTTTCATTATCTTGCTCTCTCTCTTTTTCTGGCACCCCTATAATTCAGATGTTGGTATGTTTGAGATTGTCCCAGAGGCCTCTTATACTATCTTCAGTTTTTTGGATTCTTTTGGCTTCTTGCTTTTCTGGCTGAGTGGATTTTGCCTCTTTGTATTTCAAATCTTTGACTTGGTTTTTGTGGTCCTCTAGATTGCTTTTAGGTCTTTGTATAATATTTTTTATTTCAGTCAGTGTATGCTTAATTTCTAGTTGGTCTTTTTTCATATCCTCATAAGTCTCATTCATTTCCTCATAGATCTTGTTAATTTCCTTGTATGTCTCATTAAGTTCATCGGCCTTTTCTAGGAGTATCTTGAAAAACCTTATAACTGTGGTTTTGAACTCTATGTCCAGTCATTTTTTCCCCTCTATTTCATTCACATCTGATTTCTTTCCATATCTCTGCATGGTGGCTGCTTTCCTGAGTTGGTCGATTAGCTTTGTGTGGTAGATGTCCTCTAAGGAACAGTGGCTCAGCCTCCCCAGTTTCCTGAGGTGGATACTCTTGCTGCAGCCCTTTATGGGTTGCACAGTCTTGTTGAAGTTAAACCTCAATTATTGTTGTTAAGACTAGGAGAGTTTGACCTCTAGGCCAATTGGCTGTGAGGATCAGCTGTGCTCAGGTTGGATGGGCAGAGTCTCTGGGCTGAGTAGACAGCCTCAGCTGTGCCCTATGTGGCACCTGGTTCTCTGTGACAGGTGGTAATGGCTGCAAGCACCTCTGAGAGAAAGTTGCTGCTGAGCTCTTCCCGCTGCCAGACAATTCAGCCTTTCCCCAAATGAGTTTGAATACCCCAAAGTCTCAGTCAGGGTTGTAAAACAATGCAGTCTGGTGGTTTCCCGAACGAGAGCAAGTCATGAGACCTCTCTGTTTCCTTGCGCACCTCTGCTGTTCCCAAGTTTACACACACTCTCCACAAGCTTGCCCTCTCCACAAGCTCGCAGACCTTTGCAGTGCCCGAGTTTCAGCCTACTGTCCAGTTTCACCCCTTATGAGTGTGGGTTCCCCGGACCTCTCCCAGAACTGGGGAATCAGTGCAGTGGGATGCCTTTGTGTTTGCAGCTGCCCTCCCTCTCTGCTTTCTTGTGTGCGCACATGCAGGGCTCCAAACCTTTGGCTCTGCATATATCTTCAAGGCTGCCCTCAGCTGCTTCTCTGAATCACAGTGTCCTGTCTTTACTTTTATTTGTGCAATTTTCACTCAGCCAGTTTTCTGGTGATTCTGGATGATGTTTGGTCTGTAGTTAAGTTGTAGTTTTGAAATTGCTGTGTGGGGCAGCAAGATAGGTGTTTACCTATGCTTCCATCTTGGTTCCTCCTCCCAGATTACATCTTAAAACGAGAATAAATTTAGCATAACCTCATTTTGCTTCAGTTTTTATTGTTGATTTTCAAATTTCTTCACTGGATTCCTTCTCTGTTTACCCAGTTCTTTCCAGATGCTCCTATCCCCATCTTTTATTAGTCTTTTTCTTTCTGTTCGAAATTATTCTTTGGGTTAGTTTGCTACAGCAAGGAATGTTTTGCCTCTAGGTCAAATAATAATGTAGACCACAGAGGTCTTTTGCTGGCTAGAGAGAGTCTGTGTATTCCTATTTTGGCATGTCCCTTTTCCTAACTTAATTCTTATTTTGCTTAAGGGACTCCAACAATGTCATCTAGGAGATATTAGAGTCTAACTGGACAAGTTTCTGTTTTCTTTCCTCTTATGTTGTCAGACACTGCAGGCCGGGAATGTTTAACCATAATGGGAGCACCCGAGTCCTGAGAAGTCTTCATCTTTGAATGTCTCCTCTGCCTCCAGGCAGCAAGATTCAAAGATAGAAACTCGCTACCTCCTGTGGTCCCAGGCTGACATCTGTATTTTCTTAATGATATTAAAATTGATTGTGCACAGATTTGATTTTTCAGTAATATAGTTTCATACAAATTACTAAAAGAGGACTTGTATTTTGGTCACTTAATTAAACCTCTCATACTCACTTCTTTATTTTAGCTGAAGTCAGAAGTGCCCAAAGCTAAGTTACTCAGTTGTAGACTAGAGAATGACTGTGCATTCTTAATCCTGGATAATTATTTCTCTAACTAGTTTTTTGATCTTGTAACTTATACTCTGAAATGTAGTCCCCTGAAAACCAGTTTTCAGATAGAGACCTTTCCTGAGTGTGATTTTGGGGTTGGCTCCAATAAACCTTTCAGTGATCTGATAACAAAATTATTCCCCCAAAACACAGCATCTGGTACTTAAACTCCAAGGTAAAATATAGAAATAAAGTTAGAATAGCTGGGAAAATATTCACACAAATACCACTTTGAATTTCAAATTCCCCAGGGTAAGTACATGAAGGTATACATGGAAGGAAATGGAACATTGTTTATTAGATTACTAGAAAGTAAAACAAAAGAAGTGTTCATTATAATATTTGTTAATTTCTTCATAATTAGAAATGTTTTAAACATGGAAAATCAGTTTTTCTAACAGACACAAATTTCAAAATTATGCTATCACCAGCAAATTACCAACTTAAATTTTATCTCTTAGAGGAGTACTACTCAATATGATTTTAAGTATTGGTCCCTTTTGAACTTTTTTAAAAATTGAGTTTGTTTGGGTGACATTGGTTAATAAAATTATTTAGTTTTCTGGAGTAAATTATATGATACATCATCTGTATATTGTATTATGTGTTCAGTACGCAAAATCAAGTTTCCTTCCATCACCACTTACCTCCCCTTTACCCTCTCCTACCTCCCCCCATCTTCTTTGCCTTCTGGTAATCACCACACTGTTGTCTATGAGGTTTGTTGTTTAATCCCGTCACCTTTTTGACTCAGCTTCCCCTCTCCCCTCTATTAGTCCCTTTTGTATTTTACATCTTGGAATTAGGAAATATATTTACAACATAGTAATCTATCATAATTTTATTTCTTTGAAATGTACAACAAGGTATTATTAAGGCAAGGATGAAAATTTATTTCCCTTTAAGTCCCATTATATATAGAGAAAAAAAGTAAAAATATTGATGCACAGAGAATCAAGTTAGATTAATCTGATAATATAAGTGAATTGAACAAGCTGTGCAGTATAAAGATTTTAATCACATTTTGATCCAGAAGTGCCACATCTACAAAATGAGCAATTATGTTCTACCTCTTGGGAGTCGACTCTAATTACAAAGCAGTAGGATATGACTAAATGTTAATATATGTAAATATCAGACATCAGGCCCTCGAATTTCCATGTGATTTTCAAAATAAATATACTTGATGTTTGTATCTTATAAATATGTTTGGACTAAACTATATGAGGTCAGGAGTTGAAGAGTATTCATTGTCTTTTTTCTCGCTGATTCTAAGAACAAATAAGATAGAAATAGCCAATGGAAATACATAAATGTTTAGAAAGCTAGAAATTTAGTGTCCTTCATAACTATGTTGGGGCATGTCTACGCTGGAATCATATGTCATAAAGATATCAGGGTGACATGTTTATTAAGAATTTAAAGAGAGACAAACATCAGGCTTTGGAAATCATAGGAATGGCTTTCAGACCTGAGAGTAGGAAGGCTCACCTGTGAATAGGGACTAAGTTCCTTAGTCTTAGAATCCTACAGGTATGTGCATCTTAGCCTGAGAGTTCTACATTCTCTATATGGTATTGGTTGTTAAGTAGGCGTTTGAATATGAGTAGATAGTAATTGGATAGAGAGAAAAATATTTTTTGCAAAACTCTGATGTGTAGCTGTAGCTAGTTTAGCTCAGTAGATAGAGTGTTGCCCTATGAATTGAAAGGTCCCAGGTTTGATTCCAGTCAAGGGTGCATGCCCAGGTTGCCCAGGTTGTGGACTTGATCCCCAGTGGGGGACTTGCAGGAGGCAGCTAATCCATAATTCTCTCTCATCATGGATGTTTCTGTCTCTCTCTCCCTCTTCCTTTCTCTCTGAAATCAGTAGAAATATATTAAAAACAAAAACAAAAAACCTTTGATGTGTATATGTGAAGATCTTTTGGTCCCAATCATTCTGCCTATTAGAAAAATCATTATTTTGATAAAATCTTTATTGGAAACTTCAAAATTGACTCTTTCCATTTTCTGACCCCCCAGTTATGGAAAAACTCTGACTCAGATCTCAACCAAAAGTTGTTGACTGTGAAGCAAAATATTCTTTATACTAGTGCTCATTCTTCATGTATAAAATACCCATGTGAAATTTGGAGGAAATTGCCAAGGAAATCATCAGTCCCCATTTTGTTGGAATAAAGCTAACAGGAAGATTACCTGGCATGTTTCACTTCTGTGTCTTTCATCATGCGCCAGGAGCTCTCCACGTTCACCCAATCAGTGAACACAGTGGGCATCAATGCCAATTTCCTGTTCCTGATGGAACTGCCACCAATTTCATTTCAACTTTCCATTGCAGGAAAGAGAACAGAACACTCATTCATGCTCTGCACACATTACCCACACTTCTTTTGCTCTTACTTCCTCAGATTTTGGACATTTTAGTTACTTTATGTGCTTTATTTTACATAGTGAAAAGTACTTCTGCAAGGATAGGCAAAAGTAGGTTTACAGTTATTCATATAGACAAAGGCAGGTTATTATTATTACAATAGCTTTCTTAACGCAAAAGAAGGTCACCATACAACTATAAACCTATATTTGCCTACCCTATGTAAATTTTATGAATAAATTTAAGAACATACTAAATCTATCCCCATTTTAGAGATAAGAAAATATAATATGTTCAGGACCCAGCCAAAATTCATAGGAATGATAGCTGAGTCCAAACCCAGGTCCTTAGCTACTATAACATGATGACTCATTATCATAACCTAAACAATTTATAATACAGGAAAAATGCTACCTCTTAAGTTTGAAGAATGTTATTTTAAAAATAATTTGATCATCTGTCCTTTTTTATTTCTCTCTCCCAAAAGAGTGCTTCATGGCCACTGAAAGGTCATAGATCAGTTCCTTACCAAGATCAAAACTTTCTGCTTCACTCATGAGCATCCAGTATGTTACCAGGTTATATATACTATTTCTCAGTTCATGGATGCTGAGTTCATTGTGTGCTATTCTCAAAGTATGTTACACACAGAAATCCATTTTCTCATACAGTAACTGATGATCTTATCCAAAGTTGCATTGCTAAATGCTTTATTTAGATTGAAGAAAACCTCCAGCAACTTACAAATGCCTGCTTAACCAATGCTGTCTTTACCTCAAAGTTTTATAGGCCAGTCAAACACAATCTAAGTTTGAAATCTATCTTATTTTACTTTCTTTAAAATAAAAAGTGCATTAACAATAAAATGACATTAATGTAGCATTTAAATTATTTAATTTTATAAAATTACTATTGATATTGTCCCAAAATTTATCAACTTAATGAGCTATTTGTTTTTTGAGAATTCTTTTTGCCTTGGTTTTTAATATCCTACCCTCCTCACTGTCTCAAAAAGTAATTTTATGTGGATATATGTTTGTATATGCTAGACAGTTTCTGTGGCCATGACTTTGAAGCTTACTCAAAACTTTTGGTGAATCTGGTGGGAAAGAGGACAAAGAATTTAGAACAAGCAGAACTAATTCAGTTGCACAATAGGTCCTTAACGGGACCAGCCAGTGTTCTCCCTATAGGGACTATTACACAATTTTTGAGAAAGAATAGAGGAAATATATATTTGTTGATATGATATTTAAATGTGATATTGAAGTAAACAGTACAGATTCCCAAGCAATGTATCAAATTTACTCATTTATGCTTTTTAAAGCTATATTCTTAATATACTGTAAGTTATTACATTACACTAGAGGCCCGGTACACGAAATTCATACACTGGGGCAGAGGGTCCCTCAGCTTAGCCTGCCCCCTCTCACGCCTGGGAACCCTAAGGGAATATCCTACTGGTGGCTTAGGCCTGTTCCCAATGGGGAGCAGGCCTAAGCTGCAGTGTGGCCTTCCTCTGCTGGAGGTGAATGGCTGATCAGGGGAAGGTGCCACCCCTACCACAAACAAATGAAAACTTTCGGTAGGCATTTTCAAGATTTCTCTTTCATAGGATATGGCATTTATTTCTTTTTTTTTTATCCTCACCTAAGGATATTTTTCCATTGATTATTAGAGAGCATGGAAGAGAGAGGGAAAGACAGAGAGAAACTTCAATGTGAGAGGGACACTTCAATTGGTTGCCTCATGCATGAGCCCTGACCTGGGCCCCAGCCAGGGAGGAACCTGCAACCTAGGTACATAGCCAATGATCAGAATCAAACCAGGATCCTGCGGTCCACAGGCTGAGGCTCTACCTACTGAGCCAAAGCAGCTAGAGCAGGATATGACATTTCTTAGCCCTCCCTCAGTGGGCCTTCATTTTTTCCTCCAGGAGTGAGGTGGATAAACCCTAGATCACCTTCTTGGATTGTTATTAGGCAAGTTACCAAGAACACTGTGAGCAGTATACCAGGAGCTTAGCCAATGAGCATCCAGAAAAGGTGTTTTCTCTGCAGCTGATATGCAGAAGTGGGACTACTGGTGTGCTGTGGCGGGAGCAGGCCCTCCTGCCTGTATCCGCTCTAAAGTCCAAGCTGATGCCCCAGGCCCTCCCCACTGCCACTGCCTGTGTCTACTCTGGGGCTGCCCGGAGCCAGTGAGGCAGCTCAGGCAGGCCCCCCTGTCTCTACTCTGGGCCTATCTCTGTCTGTGCATGAAGACTCCTCTTGACTGGTTGTGACTGTTAGGCATCCTGGACTAATTTGCATATTATCTCTCTCTATATCTATATATCGATATCGATATAGATATAGATATAGATATAGATAAGTACTGGTGTATGCATGCATATATATGTGTATTTGGAATATGCTGATGTTCAGGGCATGAACGTAGGGAATGGGAGCAGAAATGTCTATACAGTTGCTATATACAAAGTCTGTGTGGTGGCCATGCTCACGTAGAGCATGGTTTATGCAATGAGAGGATTGAGGAAATACACTTTGGATGCATCATCAGGGCAGTGCAGATTGGGACAGGGATCTAGCACCTGGAGGGAAATAGGAATGAGGGTTGGAGAGCTGAGGCTAAGTGCAGATCAGAAAAGCGGGTCAGAGAGTCTCATCTGGGGTGTGCCTGGCTGTGCACAGGGACACTTCTGAGACCACCAGAAATCGTTCTTAGCGCTAGATGGCTTGTTCACCTCTACCATCCTGGCATTGATGGGAAACGTGGAGAGTGGTCATGATGCTTAGTTTGGTGGCACTGGAACAGAGGAGGAGAAATGGGGGTTGTAGAAGCTCATTTATTTGAGCAGAGCTATCATTTGTAAAAGCAATTGGCACCCACTTGCTGAGGGTCACTGCAGACTCTCAGTGTTGGTAAGAAATGACATTACTGATACCTTGTGTCCTATAAACCTTTAAACTAATACATATTGTTCAACTACTTTCAGGGAGCTGTCCTGACAGCATTGATGGACACTGGGTTTTCTCTTCTCTATTAAGGCCTGTTATAGCTGGCTTATGAGAACTCTGGGGCCAACTGTTATTGATGACATGCTCCAATAATAACACCTATAATCCTCTCATTTCTCCAACATTTCACTGTTTCTTATACATTACATACTGATTCTACTGTACTGGTACAGTGATAACGGAAGCTATAATAAAGTGGAAGTTTTTAAAGGATCAAGTTTTAGTAAGACATAAATACAAGTTTACCAATTATTCCCTCACCCCAGAAATATGATCAGGTCTTTTCCTGGTGGCCACCGTATGTGGTGCCAAGGAGGTGAAACTGGGGATAAAGGCACCAAGAAAACCAAACTTGATCATCATGATACAGAGATAGAAAATCTAAAGACAAAGACAGAGAAAGTGAAACACAGATTATAGAATTAAAATGTAGCTGTTGGTTGATAAGGGAGGTGCCCAAAACTAAAAATTTCATGATAATTCCCCCCTTTTTAAAAATCCAGAATCATGTGGTGTGATAGTAATTGAATTTTCCTAGACACAGTATCTCACTGGGGAGCTGGCTACCATACAACTTCATATTCATGTTTCTATTCTTACTTTCTTTGTACCTTGTTTCAAACTCCATTTAGTCCATCATGTTGCTTTCAGACTCTTCTTGAGAGATTATATCCTACGTAATTTCTAAATATTCTCCCTAATCCTCCATAGAAACACACAAAAAATTGCCCAAAACCTCTTTTGATGATCATATTAAATATGTTGAAGAGACATTTCAGCAGCTTATTTTTATTACAAGTACTCTTCTTTTGTCGCTCTCAATTCCATCTTGCCTAAGCACAACCAAACAGAAACCTTATGTTGTGGCTGTACAAACACATTGAGGTTGTTTTGGATGCAAGAGATTGTAAATGCTTCAGCACAGGCTTTTGAAGAGTGATGAGGAAGAATCATGCCCAAAAGACATGTGCCAATTAGAGCTTGTATAAGTGAATTAATCACATTTCTATTTTTCATATTGAGAAATTTCAACATGATTTCAATGAACTTTTATAAATCACCCACTTTGGGTAAGATTGTATAAATTGAAGAAATATGCTCGCAATCCTCTCATTTCTCCAACATTGCACTGTTTCATAGATGGGATAAGGCAAATACAAAACAGCTTACAAAGGACGATTCTTTTTTTTTTTGCCATCCAAATTTCTGAGGAGATACTTTATTTTTATTTTGTCTTTATTAAGGTATTACATATGTGTTCTTATCCCTCCATTGCCCCCCATGCTCATGCCCTCACCTCCCTGGTGTCTGTGTCCGTTGATTAGGCTTATATTCATGTATACAAGTCCTTTGGTTGATCTTTCCCTCTTACCCCTTCCCTCCCCTATCTTCCTTCTGAGGTTTGATGGTCTGATCAATGCTTCATACATGAGTATGAAGTTGTATGATAGTCAGGTCCCCAGTGAGATACTGTGTCTAGGATAATTCAATTACTGTCCACACCACATGACTCTGCATAAAATGAAGTGTTATTAAGTTGTTTATTCCTTATTCTAAAAGAACCCACTAAAGACTGGATCTGTTTTTGTTCATCAATTTAAATTGTTCATTATATTCCACAAATGAGTGCGATCATGTGATATTTATCTTTCTCTGACTGGCTTATTTTGCTTAGTATAATGCTCTCTAGTTCCATCTATCCTGTTGCAAATGTTAAGAATTCCTTCTTTTTTATTTATTTATTTATTTTTATTTTTTTATTTTTTGCTCATTTTTTTTCGTGTTTATATTTATTTATTTATTTTTCTTTTCTTTTCTTTTTTTATTGTTCAGTTTATTAATTACTTTGTTTCCCCTTTTTTATCCCCCTATATCTTCCCTCCACCCTGTACCTATCCCACCCTCCGCCCTCACCTCCCCCTCCCCAATGTCCTCTCCCATTGTTGCAAGATTTTTGTCCAATCTCTTGCTGTACTTCCAACAACACTTTTCTCCCCAAGAATTGTCAGTCCATTCCCTCTCTATGTCCATGTTTCTGTTATAGTCACCAGTTTATCTTGTTCATCAGCCTATCAGTTCACTTGATTTTTATGTTCATTTGTTGATAGATGTGTATTTGTTGTTCATAATTTATATTTTTACCTTTTTCTTCTTCCTCTTCTTAAAGAATATCTTTCAGCATTTCATATAATACTGGTTTGGTGGTGATGAACTCCTTTAGCTTTTTCTTATCTGCGAAGCACTTTATCTGATCCTCAATTCTGAATGATAGCTTTGCTGGATAGAGTAATCTTGGTTGTAGATTCTTGCTCTTCATTATTTTGAATATTTCTTGCCACTCGCGTCTGGCCTGCATCGTTTCTGTTGAGAAATCCGCTGACAATCGTATGGGTGCTCCCCTGTAGGTAACCAACTGTTTTTCTCTTGCTGCTTTTAATATTCTCTCTTTATCTTTTGCTCTTGGCATTTTAATTATGATATGTCTTGGTGTGGTCCTCTTTAGATTCCTATATTTTGGGGTTCTGTGTACTTCTTGGGCTTTTAAGTCAGTTTCTTTCACCAGGTGGGGAAAGTTTTCAGTCACTATTTCTTCAAGTAGGTTTTCATTAACTTGCTCTCTCTCTTTTTCTGGCACCCCAATAATTCGGATGTTGGCTTGCTTGAGGTTGTCCCAGAGGCCCCTTACGCTATCTTCAATTATCTGAATTCTTTTTGTTTCTTGCTTTTCCAGCTGAGTGGATTTTGGTTCTTTGTATTTCAAATCTTTGACTTGGTTCTTGTGGCCCTCTGGACTGCTTTCAGAACTTTGTGTAATATTTTTTATTTCAGTCTGTGTATGCTTGATTTCTAGTTGGTCCTTTTTTTTTTATCTGTGAGGGTCTGGTTCGTATCCTCAGAGGTCTTGTACATTTCCCTGAGGATCTCATTCATTTCTTTGTAAGTATCATTCATCTCCTTGTAAATCTCATTCATTTGCTGGTTGGTCTTGTTTATTTCCTGGTTGGTCTTGTTTATTTCCTGGTAATTCTCATTAAGTTGATCGGCCTTTTGTAGGAGCCTCTTGAAAAGCCTTATAACCGTGGTTTTGAACTCTATGTCTTGTCGTCTTTTCTCCTCCATTTCTTTCACACCTGATTTCTTTCCATGTCTCTGCATGGTGGCTGTTTTATGTGGTGGCTATCCTCAAAGGGACAGTGGCTCAGTCTCCCCAGTTACCTGAGGTGGGTACTCTTACTGCAATTCTTTATGGGTTGTATTCAGTGTTTTTGAATTTAAACCCAGCTTATTGTTGTTAGCCCTAGGAGGGTTTGACCTCCAGGCCAATTGTCTGTGAAGCTCAGCTGTGCTCAGGTTGGATGGGTTGAGTCTCTCGGCCAAGCAGACAGCATTAGCTCCGCCCTATGCAGCCCCAAGGGCTCTGTGCCGGGGGCAATGGCTGCCAGCACCTCTGAGAGAGAGCCGCTGTGGAGCTCCACTGGCTGCCGGGGAATTCAGACTGTCCCCAAATGACTTTGCATGCGCAATGTCTCACCCAGGGAGGTAAAACAAAGCAGACTGACGGTTTTCCGAATGAGAGACAAGTCGCGGTGCGCTCTCTGTGCAGTCACACAGCCGAGCTGTTCGCGCCAGAGCTGCCTTCTCCACAAGCCGGCAGACCTGGCAGCACCCGAGCTTCGGCGTGCCCTCCCACTGTCCAGTTTTCACCTCGTGTGATAGTGGGTTCTCTGGACTTCGCCCAGAGCTGGAGAATCTGTCCAGTGGGACGCCCCTGTCTCCCCGTTCGAGAAAACTGGCCGGTTTTCAGCCGCCCGCCCTCTCCGCGGCGCGCACTCCAAACCTCTCTCTGCGCGCAAATCTTTCAGCGCTGTCCGCTGCCGCTCTCTGGGTCACAGTGTCTTATCTTCACTTTTATTTGTGGAATTTTCACTCGGCGAGCGTTCTGGTGATTCTGGAAGGTGTTTGTTCCTTCGTTAAGTTGTAGTATTAAAATTGCTGATTATGACGGCAAGATAGGTGTTTCACCTTTGCCGCCATCTTAGTTCTCCCCAAGAATTCCTTCTTTTTTATAGTAGTATAGTATTCCATTGTATAGATGTACCACAGTTTTTTAACCCATTCATCTGCTGATGGGCACTTAAACTGTTTTCAAATCTTAGCTATGATAAATTGTGCTGCTGTGAACATAGGGATGCATATATTCTTTATGATTGGTGTTTCTAGTTTCTTGGATATATTCTCAGAAGTGGGATCACTGGGTCAAATGGGAGTTCCATTTATAATTTTTTGAGGAAACTCTATACTGTTTAAAGAATTTATACGATTCTGTCTCCAGCCTTCCTCTCAGTCCAGTAGCCATGGCCCTGGTTCAGAGCAAGATGAGAGCATCAGGCAGAGGGTTTACTTAGCTGAGTAGCATCCTCTCCCAGAGGACCTCTCTAAATGGAGACAGATTAGCAATCATACCCTCTTGTGTGAGATCTTAGATTATATGCATTTAGACCCACCCCGTGGCCCTATGAATCATTTCTTAATCCCAAACAGTAGAATTGTCAAGAATTAAAAATACACTAATATTTTGCTTTACTGTCATTTCCTTTCTTTGTGGCTCTGTAAATCTGGACATCAAAAGCCTTGCACAGAATCATTTCTCAAGTTCCTAAAAATAAGTAACAGAGTTCAAAGGTGTAGGTGTGTGTGTGTGTGTGTGTGTGTGTGTGTGTGTGTGTTTGTTTTTTTGTACTATTAAGAAAATTATTCTACAACTTTTATTTTCTGTGTTTTTTTTTTCAGTTACTGCTGTCTAAAGTAAAATATGAGAAGGGCCCTGGAAGAAGTGTGACTAGTATTGTGTAGTCCAGAGGAAGAAGCCCAGAAACCATTCGGGTTTTATGAAATGAGTATTATTTGTGTTGAACCTTACAAGGCAGAAAAATGGATGAAAGTAGAATATGGAAGGAATAAATTCAAGATAGAATGACTAAATGTTTTTGTGTTTGTTGGCTTTTTTTCTTAATCCTTACCTGAGGACATTTTCACTGATTTTAGAGAGAGAGAAATGTGTGTGGGGGTGAGAGAGAGAGAGAGAGAGAGAGAGAGAGAGAGAGAGAGGGAGACTGACTGATCAGCTGCCTCTTGTATGTGCTCCAATCGGACCAAACCCATTTAGGTATGTGCCCTTACTGGGAATTGAACCTATGACCTTTTTGTATAGGAGACAATACTCCAACCAACTGAGCCACCTGGCCAGAGAGGAATGACTAGATGTTTTTGAGTGTAGTGTTAACCACAGAAAAAGGGAATGCTTGAGTGTTGAATTAGACATGCCTTATAGAAGGCTCTGAATGCTAGGGTGGATGTTTAACTTTCATTCATTAGGCAGAAATAAAAATGTTACAGCAGTTGAGCAATTCTAATACAGTTATATTTCAGGAATATTAACCTCACATTATTGTGTAGGATGACAACAGCATTGAAATACATGTTTAGAATATTAGTTAGATGATACTAAGAGTTATATGTCCAAGTTTGAGATAAGTGGGGACATCAACATTGAGGGGACAAAGCTGATGAAATGGAATAAGGAAGAATATTTGAACAATTGCTCTCAATTTGTCTCTAGTAATGTATCTTTCAGTAATGGCATCAGTCCCCCTCCTGCTTAAGGAATATAGATGAAGAGATGGAGTGGTGTGTGTGTGTGTGTGTGTGTGTGTGTGTGTGTGTGTGTGTGTGTGTGTGTGTGTTGGTTCGGGTGTGGGGAAAGGAGGTGAATAGCCATGGAAAGGAATGAGTTCCATCGTGAAGTACTGAGTTTAAGGTATCTGCAGGTGATTAGATTGAGTATTCAGGGAGGAATTAGATGTGAGTCAGAAATTCCACAGTTGTAGAATGAGAATTGGGAGTCATTTACATAGAAGAGAGAATTAAAACTTGAATAAATGAATTGCAAGGAGAAGGAATGTAGAAGGGGTAAAGAACAGGTTCAGGGGCAGGACCTTGTGGATTCAACCTTGTGTTATATTAAGCACTGTACTAGACATTGGAAATAGAGAGGTAATTGAAAGTCATGGCTGCTGCACTTATGGAATTTGAGTCTATATGAAAAAGAATTACACATGTAACAGTGACTGCCACAGAGATAGAGTACAATAGGGATGTATGACAAGCAGACAGAATATAGGAAAGGCGCTTGACTCCTACAAGTGAAGATGTGTTAGAGATTTTTGATTGCCCTTACATGATATCACAATAGCTTTTGCATAATCGGACATGGTACCGAATGAACCAATAACAGCATGTCTCTAACAGTTGTGACAGTCCATGCAAACAGCCCGGGAGAACACATTAGAGTTAACTGCCATTTGTAAGGGAGGCAGGACCGGCAACATTTTCTTCACAATGAAGAATTTGTTCCTATGGCAGCTGGAAGTATGTACTTTACTCAAAGTGGCTTCTTTATGCACCTTGTTCCAGAAAAGTAGTTCAGCATCAGCAACATAAGACTGACTGGCTTCATATTTACGGGAGGCGGCCAGAAAAATGAAGTGTTATTAAGTTGTTTACTCCTTATTTTATAAAACCCCACTAAAGTAAGTGTCCTGGTTAAATACTCAACTCCTGTTTCCAAATTCTTAGCTTACATTTAACATTGTAATTGGCAAGGAGGACACTTACTGTGTTCTTTCATTGTCAATGCCTGTGGCATTTCTTTAAGGATAACTAACTCTCCTTTTAAGCTGTTATTGTGAAATACAGGCTGTAATGGCCTTGCGGTGGCTGCTTCTGCAGGGCTGAAGTCTCAGTTGATATTTTTCTATTTTACTAGGATCATATATTTATATCCCCTTGAATCCCCCCTCCAGAAGGTTTGTTATAAATAGCGAAACACTTTAACTATATGAATAATTTGTCTTTCTCTTTGAACTGTGTATTGTTTTAAATTTATAGATTATTTGTGACCCAGAATATCTTCCCCTAAGCTATCCGAATGGTTCCTACTGTGGGCAAATAGGGCAGAGAAGGGTGCATACTCCAGGTAATTAAGCATAAATATATTGATGGCGCATGTGTCTTCATTCTCCAAAATCAGGTGTAGATGCTCTTTTGGTGGTGGTGGTGGTGGTTGTTAGTGGTGGTATGTGTATATATGTGTGAGAGCTTAGAGAAGCAGTATGGTGAGAAGATGAAAAGCAGAGCTCTAGAACCACACTTCCCTGTTTGAGTCCTGGTTGCAACACATCACGTTCTTGACCTTGTACACATGATTTCACCACTCAGTGTACTAGCTAGCTGGGTCTTCTCTAAAGGGAGCATAATAATAGTGCCTTGCTCACACTGTTGCCTTGATGATTACATGAGTTTATGAATATGGATTGTTCAATAAAAAGACTGGTATATTGGAAAGTGTTTTAATTAAAAAATAGCTAACTTCCAACTGGTTAAAGGGGGAAATGGGATATGAAGAATAAACTCTTTCTTTACAGCCTAGTACAATTGTTCAATTCACCCACTGACCTGTATAGGACTGTCTTTTGTGAGGAAGTCAATCATCTATGAAACAATTTTATCCAAATGATCTAAGTCAGTAGGTGTGCAATTTCATATTTGTCTGATTGCACCACTTACTAAGTAAGAATAGTACCCAATAGGGAATTAAAAGAGTACTGAAATCCTCAGGTACTTTTTGCAGTGTAGAAGTGTTCAGACTTGGAGGAAAAACCCATGATAAATAGTTTCACTGTGGTATCCCTGGAATAACCTCATATTTTGATGATCATCACTTGTCATTTTAAAAGTTGTGAATGCCCCTAATTAGGGGGATTTTTCTCCTTGGTTGTCTGGACACTGATTCTCTGCTGTGAACACCCTGCTACCACTCCTGAGCTGATTGCATTCTAAATTGGAATAGTATTATGAGAAAATTACTTATGTTCATCTGTCGCTCAAGCCATCTCTGGCAATTTTAATGATTTTAATAATTTCTAATTCTTATTCATACAAGTATAAATCCAAAGCCTGATTTAAATCTCTATTTATAAAATTTGGTTACTCTTACACTGTGCAACTTAATTTTATTTCTTCTTATAAGTTTCACTATTCATTTCATAGAATACAATGATCTACAGCTGTACTGTCTCATATTCTAGCCACAAATCACAGGTGACTAGTTCTATTTAAATTTAAATCAATTAATTGTAATAAAATACAATTCAAAATTCAGTTCTTTCACCACAGGAACCATATTTCAAGTGCTCAATAGCCACATGTGGTTAATGGCTACCATCTTGGAGAGTACAGATTATAGAACATTTCCATCCAAGCAGAAAGTTCTATTACCAATGATGAGATGCTAGAGCATTT
This sequence comes from Antrozous pallidus, assembly GCA_027563665.1. Classification (NCBI taxonomy): domain Eukaryota; kingdom Metazoa; phylum Chordata; class Mammalia; order Chiroptera; family Vespertilionidae; genus Antrozous; species Antrozous pallidus. The sequence goes on from CM050518.1 coordinate 52,868,538, forward strand.
AGACCTGAAATCACAGACTGTATCTCATAGCTCTTTTAAATGTACCACTACCCTACCACCAGAACAATTATGATATATGTCAGGACACTTTTGGTTGAATGATGTCTTTAAAATTTTCTCCTTTTCACAGGAGCTTGCCTAGGCTTCCACAAAAAACCATATCATCTGGCCTGTTACCTGAGATTTTGATCATTCTTATTGGTCCAAAGAATTCTCTTTCCATGTTCTTTGCCTAGATACACCATAGCTTTCCCACACAGATACTGCTGTCCTCTGGCTTCTCTTGACATTCTTCAGGTTCTTCACCAGTACTCTCTGGAATGATGAATGGTTATCTTTCATTATTCCTTATTAGGGGTCCCTCTGCCTGGCCAGCAATTGGCATCCTTGGGGCTGGGGGATGTTGGCCAGAGGGAGAGGCCACAGGAGGTTGGCTGTGGGAGCGCATTGATCACCAGGGGGCAGCTCCCACATGCAGTGTCTGCCCCTGGTGGTAAGTGCACATCATAGCAGTCATTTGGTTGCTTAGGATGTTATATATATATACTAGAGGCCCAGTGCATGGATTTGTGCACCAGTGGGGTCCCTCCGCCTGACCTGCACCCTCTTGTAACCTGGGACCCCTCGGGGGATGTTAGACTGCCAGTTTCAACTTAGACCCCACAGGCCAGGCTGAAGGACCCCACCAGTGCACAAATCTATGCACAGGGCTAGTTTTGGTCCAATCCCTGCAGGCCAGGCCGAGGAAGCCCACTGGTGCATGACCTCTAGTGTGCATATAAGATCTTTGGTTAATCTCTTCCTGCCCTCCCCGTTCCCCACTTCCCTCTGAGATTCATTAGTCTGTTTCATGTTTCCATGCCTGTGCTTTGAGGATATGCCCCCTGATGGTCAGTGCACGTCATAGCTACTGATTGAACAGTCAAACAGTCACTTAGGCTTTTATATAGATAGCTAGATGGTTGGTCCCATTCTCCTTTGAAGCTTATATGTTCTGGTATTACCACTCTTCTTTTCCCCACCCCATGAATTTCTTTTTTTCATACTGAGTGTTTATTTTTACTCATTTTTTATTGAACTATGTAAATACGTAATATGTAAAGCCCGTGTGTTACCTCCATCGTGTCAATAAGGTATATAACATATTGATTTGATACACTTAAATATGGTGAAATGATTACCACTATACTCTATGCTTTTTTATTCTCATCAACAGAATTTTGTATTAGTTCCTATAATGGCAGAGGTTTTATGTTTCTTTTTTGGTATCCTGGTATATGTTACATTGTCTTCTTAATCATTCAATCATTATAACATGATTTTTAATTAATGTGTCTACCTCTCTTCTAGCTAATATTTGCTTCATTCAAGCTAGGCCAGTCAAATATTTCTTCCCTGGAATTTAAATCTTGAATGGAGTTGCACAAAATACATGAATGTGAAGATGAGTTTTTGATAGCTAATATTCAGAATTATCTTTGTTTATGTTTTATTTTTTTTTATACTGATTCCCGAGGCTTTAAAATTGATTAATAATATATATATTTTTTATTAGCTTAAAGTATGTAGTGTTGATTTCTCTTGTTTGCAACTAATTTTAAGTGAAACAGAAGTTGGTGCTATGGTAGAATATTGAGAGTGACAGATTGTAAAACAAGAACTTGGCTGATGTGAGGTTATGTGGAGGGTTAGGGAGTTGAAAATTCTTATTCTAGAGGAAGAACATATCTGGTTAAGTTGTTCATGTCATATCTTGAGAGTCATGCCATATGGTGTTTTTTTTTTATTTATTTTGTGTTGTTTTTAAGATGAAGTAAATGTGGCTTGAGGCTTTTTTTTTTTTTTTCCATCCATTCATCTTAGTTCTTTCAACAGACCCAATTTCCATTTGGTAATCTAGCCTCCCCAGTCTCAAGCCTTCTGACTTGAGAGAGGTTTCACGTGTTCCCAGAAGTGAGCACGTGGTCCTGCTCTAGCAAAATTAGTGCCTCATGTTTCTGGGAACAGTGTTGGTTCAGGGTTGGGTCCTATTAGAGCTACTCTAGAGTTTTCCTTTGATGCACTATTCCTATCCAGCTAGCGTATAGTGCAACAAGAAATGACATCTTGCTATGACATGGAAACTGACCTAAAGTCAACATACAAAGAATAGCAAAGCAGAACTCAATGATGTAGTAAAATCTAATCTTTATAATGTCATGTGAGGCCTTAATCCATGAAACCAGCACTATCACAAAAAATTATAGATATAAGAGCCAATAAATTATTCAGGTTTCATAGATTTATTAATCACTTAAAATTAAACCTTATGAATGATGTCTGACCCCCATCATTCATTGAAGATTGAGGACAATTTCATAATCTCTCCCTTTAAGCCACCTATTGTTATAACTGTAGGGGATTTTAAGAGCTATTGACTGGAACTTTTTATCTTTGAAGTGCCCTAATCATTCAGAAATGGCATGCATTAAATGTGTTTTATATTTGCACAACCTTCCCTACATTTCAGGCCTCTATATGATATTTGACTTCAGAGAGCTCTCTTCTCCTTTGTCTCTGTTGTTATCTCCAAGCCATCATCTCCTTTTTCTTTGGCTCACCCATATATATCCAAGACCCCATTTCTTCCATGACCTGAACTGTTTTTATAAATTGTATTGGAAAACACATTTCACTGAATAGTCCAATTAAACTACAATTTTGGAGAAATAAAGTAATTTACATTCTCTGCTCTGATAGTTCAGCCACTGAGTGATTGAGCTCAGTTTGGCTAAAACACACAACCTAAAACACACAACCCTACAAATGAAATCTTTACCTCAGATTGTCCCTGCATGAGCCCTTGGTAGGAGCTACCTCCTATTTGCATGAATACCTATCCCAAATGTTCACCTTCATCTTCAAAACTCTCAATCAGTCCCTGTTCCCTTCAGCCTCAGCAAGTGAACTTTCTTCCTACTTCAGTGAGAATATTGGGGCTTTCAGTAATTTTGCTTCTTTTCTGCTTCCTACATTTACTTTTATTTCTGCAGCCCATGTATTACCTCCATCTTGTCAAGATCAGAGTAGGAGCTATGTCTCTTCCTAATTCAAATCCTAAGTCCACCTCCAACCAACTACAGAATATCACTCTATTATTCATCCCCTCTTTCATACATATTTAATTGCCCTCTCCACACAGCAGGTCCCCTCAGGCTGTGCACATGCTCAGTTGTTCTTTTTCTCTTTTTTTTTTTTCTGAAAAAGAAAAAGCCACAGTCAATAATGAGAGGTAAGACTAAAAACAGGGACTCGAGTCAGGTTACTCACAGCCTGGGTGGGTGATATTTAGTTGTTTATATGGTGTTTTATTTTTATTTTATGTATTTATTTTTTAGGGATGAAAAGCCACTGAAGGAATTCAAGCAGGGCATGCCATGGCCATGTTAGCATTTTGGGTAGGTGACCCTGTTTGCTGTGTGGATGCTGTGGAGGTGTAAATAGTGTTCCTAACATGTGTTCTGCAAAAATGTTAACTAGCTTTTCCTCAAAAAAATTGGTTTATGGACAAGTAAAGATGACAATTTTGGCTCAAACCAACAGATCTCTTTCTTTAGCCCCTTCTGGATTTTAATCCATACTTTAATCAACTCAGTCTCTCTGATCACAATACTCTTTATTTCCAAACAACTATAAACAGGTGACCATTTAGTTTCTTTTTTTGTCCATCAGGTGATAAAGTGATATTTATATCCTGGTATAGTACATGCATGGCTTAGAAGAAGAAGGTTCCACACAGGCAACTGCTTCTCATCTAGCCTATTATTCAGTCAAATGCTAATCACTTATAGGGTTGCTGCTAGACTTTAGGAATTTCTAGATTATGCAGACATATAACTAAAGGTATATTTTAATTGTCTCATCTTATTAAAGGGGTTTGTTCACCTGTGTACATCAAAGTTCAATCAAATGGGAACAGGAACTTGCAGCAAAGAAAGTAAAGGTTTATTTAAGGAAATGCCACCAAACCTGGAGGCACAGGTGAACTATTGGTTCAAAACCTGGGTCTTTGATGGCTTCAAAGGGATGGGTTCAGTCGGGAAAACATCACTAATTCTGGTAGCTAAAGGAGTTGGAGTCTTCGTTCTACTGATAGGTCAGTGCTAGGATAGGAGTTAATTGATCACTGCATCTGATCCCGATGTCAACCCCACCAATCACACCCTGGTTTTTCCAGGGTGTGATTGGTGGGTTTGGTTCACTTTTCTGGTCTGGAGCTGAAATGCAAATGAAACCTAGATGTTATCTCTAGTTTGACTGTACTATGTTTCCCTGATCAAGAGACCTGAGGCTTTGTTCCTAAGATTATTTGATGCTGACCAGATGTCCTGAGGACATAATGATTAAGGGAGTGGTCCTGTAAGAGAGAAGGAAGTGGGTGAGTCAGGGTGCTGCATGAGGCCAATTTGATTCAAAAGGAAAGAAGGAGAAAAGGTCACATTAAAGAGATACAGTTTTTGCATCTGCATGGTTCCACTCTTTCTGCCATTGGTGAGGGAGCCAGTCCTGCCCTGGGTTATGTGGTGGCCAAACACATGATACAGTGGACTCACGCATGGGACAGATGAGCTCAATGGCAGATTCAGTAGTCACATGTATTCACAACCTGGGGGAGGAGGACACCATGTGCCCCCAGGACCACACAGGGGTCACACTAGCAGGCCAGGACAGTGGGACACAGACTTTGTAATATCAAGAGGTGAGGTGCCCCCAGGTTCTCATGGGAGGACGTGATGTGTGATGACATGTGATGAGCTGTGTGAAGAACTCTGCAGGCTGTCGGAACTGAAGTCCATTTAATAGGGAGAAGCAGGCACTCTGCCCATTCTGTTTAAGCAGGTGGCCTGTTGGGCTCAGGGGCCTTATCCCCGGGATCAGAGTCAGGAGAGGAAATTGTCCGGAGGCCTTTGAAGCTTCTCATTTTATCAGGTGACTAGGTAGCACATTACATTGAACCTTCATTTTAAGCCTTACAGCAACACCAAGTATTGTTATCCTTCTTCACCAGGATTCCAGGCCTGGCTTTTCTTGCATTACAGAGCTTCTGAGGAAGAAAGCAGCACAAAAACTATTAGCAAAACGTTCACACCTTATTGTTCTTGGTTTAACCACTAAGTCTCTAAACACACATCAATTAGACATGCCACACACTGTTGAAAACAAGGGTATTAATGAATTTAACAGTTACTTATTAATTTCTAGGTGAGTATTAGAATTGTGATGATCAGAATGCAACTTGCATAGATAAGTGAAAATGGGTTTATGCAAATCTGCATTTCTGTACGGTATTATTTCCAATAGTCATATATTACCTTGTCAAGAGATGTGGCTCATTCTTTACACTTATATCATCTAAACTTTACAGGGATGTGTAATTTTGGTAAAGTCAGTTGTTTCCCTTGATATTTATGAGTGAGGTAGATTTTGAATTTCCTGCAATAATGTCTGATATGGGATCCTCTTTATTTTTATGTTTCAACTTCAATATGTTTTCCTGAAGAAGCAATATTTTTGCAAGGCACATTTTTCTTATGAAATGCAGAGACATGACAGATAATGTCCTATGAGATGCTCTTTGTGACTGTGGGGTTTTAACTTTCTTTGTTCTAATTGTTTCTATTTCAGTTTCTCTGAATATTAGATTGGTAAACTGATTGTATCACCTGCTGAGCATCTGGAGTGAAAGGTGTATAGGGAAGTGTACAATATCATTTGTGCTATTACTGGATAAGTTGTGTACCTCAAAATATGAAAGGTCTTAGTCCCCAGTACTTGCTTTTTTTTCTTTTCTTTTTTTTTTTTTTTTACTTTTTAAGAAATTCACTGCAATACTAAATAATTGACTTTATATGGTTTGTGGTGAAAAATAAAGAAAAATAATTTTTTTTTAGAAAACTAAATTTTGTATTTGTACCTTCACACTATCCTGCTTAAGGAAAGACATAGTTTGGATTTTCTAAAAATATATTTTTATTGATTTCAGAGATAGGAGAGGGAGATAGAGGAGATAGAGGGAGAGAGAGAGAGAGAGAGAGAGAGAGAGAGAGAGAGAGAGAGAGAAACACCAGCTTCTACTGAGGATGGAGACTGCAACCAGGGCCTCACTAGGAATTGAACTGTGACTTCCTGGTTCATAGGTCAATGCTCAACCAATGAGCCATGATGGCCTGGCAGAAAAAACACAGTTTTGAGTTTCAATTACATTTGTGATTCTCTGCATTTGATAATACAGCTGGTCTTAAAAAAAAAAAAAACCTAATATATACTGATGCTTTAACTCACAATAAATGATTTGTTTCCAGTCACAGAACTTCCCCATGGCTTATCAAGGGCAGGGTAATTTTAAGCAAAAAGTGTAGCATACAGTGCACAAATAGCATTCATATATAAACATAGCATGCACAAGAGATTAATACAATTTTCCTTTTTTGAGTGATTAATATTTACCCAGGCAGCTTTAGCATTTGAGTCTTCCATTAGCTGACAGATGTGAATAAGGGTTGCATCTTGCCTCTACCAAGCTGCTATATCTTAATATGTGTTCATGGCTTAGGGACTATGAAATATGCTCCAGGAATATTTAGAATTCTCAAAGGAATTTCTTGTGGCTTCAACTGATTTTTCCCTCCCCCCTCCAACAAATAAATTACTGGTAAATTGAATTTTTTTTTCTTCAGGGCCAAAAGTTAACTGGCTTGAAACTCACAGGTACAGAACAATAAACAAAATCCCTGCTTAAATCTGAGCATTTAAATGTGAGTCACTGGCTTGCTCTAAAAATCTCAGAGCCCAGAACCTCAAGAGAAGCTTAAAGGAAACAATGACTTAAACCTTTGAGCATGGGGCAAATAGGGAAAAGAAAGCACGTTGATATGTAAAAGATGACTATGAGTGTGTGCAATGTTAGGTTTTATTTTGGGAAATCAGAGAAGCTATGCAGCATTTTCACTAACAGTGGCTAGTATGGCCAGAATTATGACTTAAAAAAATATTTTTATTGATTTCAGAGAGAAAGGAAGAAGGAGAGAGAAGAATAGAAACATCAATGATGAGAGAGAATCATTGATTGGCTTCCTCCTCCGTTACCCCTCCCCGCCACCCCCCTTAAAAGGGCTCAAGCTCACAGCTTGGACATGTGCTGTAACTGGGAATTGAACCATGACTGATTTATAATGCTCGACCATTGAGCCATACCAGCTGGGCCAAATGATGACTTTGCCATCTCCCTATTTTATGCATGATGAATTCACCTTTTATTAGTAGACTGAGTATTAAAATGATGGCTTGTGAGATTATGAAAGATTCCTATTTTTTAGATGTTTATTTAGAATGGATATTTAGAATGAATATTCTTTTGTATTACATCTACAATGACAGAAACAACAAAGTATCAACATATATATTGTCTCACAAATAATGCATATATAATCTCAAAGTTTTATGTGCGTGTATGTATCTACAATCATAGGCAAACATAAAGAAAGTGTATTTCAGTGTTATGAATCATGAACATATATTTAGTAGTTTATACTTGGAATTGATGTCTATTAAAAACTATATACACATACATGTATTTCTCTGTGTGTATACAGTTGGATGTGCATACCATAGGAATTTAATGAATTTTAAGCTACCATTAAAAATCCTTAATAATATTTGCCTATGTATTTATTAACTAAATATTTGCTCAGAATATTAAATAGCTAAGATATAATGCTATGAGGAACTATAAACAGCCAAATAAGGTATTGTCATTGCCAATATTACTCAAAATCTGATTTGGGAAAAAGAAACTAAACATAGGAATAGTTGAATAACAATATAAAAGTAAATTACATTTCTTTACATAATTATAAAAGGTATTAGAATGTTGGTACATATTGTCAGCTGCTGACTTTCCAAAGCAACTTTTATATTTTTAAAATATGTTTTTATTGATTTTTGAGAGAGAGGAAGGGAGAGGCAGAAAGCAGAAAAACATCTATGTGAGAGAGAAACATTAATTGGTTGCTTCCTGCAGGAACCCCAACTGGGGATAAAACCTGCAATCTGGGCATGTGTGCTGACTGGGAATCAAACCTGAAACCTTTTGGTGCATAGGACTATGCTCAACCAACTGAGCCACACAGGTCAGGCACAACTTTTATTTTTTTTGAAAAATCAAAATGAAATCTGTTAGATTTTATAGGGAGGATGAATGTTGGCAGAATCTTAGTAGTATCTTACCAGGAAAAGACATAGGAGGATATTAATACACTTTTAAGGCCTAAAAGGAGTGATCATAAGCAAATTTTTCAAGGCAAAGGGGAAGGATTGGATTGGGGAGAATTTTATTTTTTAAAATATATTTTTTATTGATTTCAGAGAGGAAGGGAGAGAGAGAGTGAGAGAGACAGACACACACACACACAGAGACATCCATGATGAGAGAGAATCATGGATCGGCTGTGTCCTACAAGTCCCCCACTGGGTATTGAGCCCACAACTTGGGCATGTGCCCTTGACTAGAATCGAACCTGGGACCTTTCAGTTTGAAGGCCGACGCTCTATCCACTGAGCAAAACTGGCTAGGGTGGATTGGGGAGAATTTTGCATAGACTTGGTGGGCACAGTGAGGCAAGGTTTTGGAGCAAATGTAAATGAGCAAAGAATTAATGTCCATAACTAAGCTGTTTTGCTAATAGTGTGATTTTCAACAGCACTTACTTCCTGGACTAAATAAACAACCACATTATTTCTACTCCTTCTCAACTGCTTTGTTTCGATATGAAAAGTTGATATGGTTATCATATCCTATATAATAAAAACCTAATATGCTAAGTGTCTGGTCAACCTGTTGGCTGTTCAACCAATCAAAGTGTAATATGCTAATGATATGCTAACGCTGCTCAACTGCTTACTATGGTATGCATTGACCACCAGGGAGGGGGCAAACAGTTGACCAGTCAATGAGTCGCTATGATCTGCACTGACTACCAGGGGGCAGACACTCCGACTGGTAGGTTAGCTTGCTGCTGGGGTCCAGTCAATCAGGACAGAGACTGGTGGGACATGCCCTGGAGCCCTCCTGCTGGCCCCATCCCCAGTCAGCCCCCAACACCCCAATCGGGGGTAGGGCTAGCCAGCCAACTGCCTATAGCCCCTTCCCCTGGCTGGCCCACCCCTAATGGGCTCCCATCAGGGCAGACCCTGGGACCCCACTTGTGCACAAATTTGTGCACCAGACCTCTAGTTATTTAATAAAAGGAAAAGAAACTTCATTGGTTTCAGTTTTTGGCCCTCATTCTTGTGTTCTTCCACCTCCCCCAGAAGATGGAATATTATTATTAGAGGATTTGTTCAGTCCAGATATTTATCGTCACTCAGTGTGTCAGGCTAGCATACAGAAGTTTTTATCAGACTTCCAGTTTTACAAGTGTCATTTTTTCTTCTTTTCTAAACATGGAGGACTAGATAGTATTGTGGCTGCTGGGTAGTATTTAACATTCCAAGGTCATACATTTCCACCTTGCAACATGAATAATTGGGGAAGAATTTGATCACAGTTTTCTCTACCGCTGCATCAGGAGCCCCAACTTCCCAAATTAAAACTACTGACCAGATAGATCTCTTAACAGTTCTCTAGAGCTCTCAGAACCAGAGACATAAAGAAAAATGCAAAGTACTAAATAAAGTCAGTAATTTTATAGTTTCACGTATCTAAGACAATGCAGGCTATTAAACCTGCCATGATGAATGAAAATAGGCAGATAAAAATTAAAACTTTAAGGTTCAAATGCAATTAAGCAGAGGTTTCAGTTTTCTGGATCTTCTTCTGTGGGTCTTAGATGGAAGATGTCTACTTCATGCATTCCTTGATCCTAAGGTGTAGCTTAGAAGCTGTTTTCTCCACAGTTGTTTTTAGAGAATTCCTAAAATTCTCAGTTTCAGGTTCCCAATTGTGGACATTTTTTTTTCCCAGTCACTCAAGGATGGCTATGTCTCTTTAATTGAGAGCTTTGTATCTAAAAGTTACTAGATTAATGTTGTACTAATTTCAACAGCTCCCCAATTGGGCCCTTTCATCAAGGCTTATGATTACTATGAACCAAACCTTTTTTAAAATTTATTTTATTTTTCTCTTTTTTTAAAAATATATTTTATTGATTTTTTTACAGAGAGGAAGGGAGAGGGATAGAGAGTTAGAAACATCGATGAGAGAGAAAAATCGATCAGCTGCTTCCTGCACACCCCCTACTGGGGATGTGCCCGCAACCAAGGTACATGTCCTTGATCGAAATCAAACCCGGGACCCTTCAGTCCTCAGGCCGATGCTCTATCCACTGAGCCACACCAGCTTGGGCTAAAACTTATTTTATTTTAAAAATTGAAACGTATTTGACATATAACATTGTATATAGTTAAGGTGTACAACATATTAAATTGATGCATTTGTATACTATATGAGTGTCATTATAGCTATAAAACCTCTGTCTCATCACATAATTATTTTTGTGGGGCCATAATTAATATCTAGTTTCTTGGGAAGTTTGATGCTTATAACATTTCTGTTGTCTATATTCACTGTACTCTGCATTAGATATCCAGGACTTATTTGTCTACTGGAAGTGAGTTTGTACCCTTAACATTTCTTCTATTCCCCAACCCCCCCCCCCCCCCCCCCCCCCGCCCACACACACACACACCTCTGGTAACCTCCTGTTTAGGAGTTTGACTTTTTAAAAAATTCTATAGATAAATGATGTTATACAGTATTTGTCTTTCTCTGTCTGACTTATCTAAGCCAAAGTTTGTGAAGCAAGTACTGGTAAAAAAAAAAAAAAAGTTGCTAATCTTGATAATGAGCTACTTTAATTGGTTCATTGTTTTTTGTTTTTTCACTAGAAGGAAGTATTTTCTTGAACAAATAGCCTAGCTATTTATGCCTGTTCTGCATTGTTTCACATATGAAAAGAATGGATCCTTGCTCCAAATTGTGTTCATATTTAGTCCTAAAGAAGAAATGATTTACAGTAAAGTCCATTTTTTAGGATTTGAAAGGAAGAGGAATCTCAAAGTATCTCAGTTGGTCATCTTTCATGATGACCAATGAATTGAAACTAAGCAAATGAGTTTGTTTGCAAATCATTTGATTTTTATGTAAAAACATGTTTAAGTGTTCCTTTTGTTAATGAATTAACCATACAGTTTCTAAGCAGACCACATATTGGTGGTATAGTCACATCAATCCTTTCCATGTGGTTTCAGGTTAGATGTGCTTAATTAGTTTACTGTAAGCTAATTTTGGACAGTTAAAGTTTGATGTAGATTAATGGTCTTAACACAGAGTTATACTTAACAATGAGTGTACATGGCACTGTTACCTTAGAATTGGCTGTTATAAGAATCAGTTTCAAAAATATTAAACTCCAGCTCAGTGGGTGTGGCTCAGTAGTTGAGCATTGGCCTATGAACCAGGAGGCATGGTGCGATTTCTGGACAAGGCACATGTCCAGGTTGTGGGATGGGGCATGTAGGAGGCAGCTAATCAATGATTCTTTCTCTCCTTTTCTCTCTGAAATCAGTAAAAATATATTTTTTAAAAGTATCAAATTCCATATTATGTGTATATGTGTGTGTGTATATGTGTATATATATACACACACATATATACATATATATATACATATATACACACATATATACATATATACACACACATATATACATATATACACACATATATACATATATATACACATGCATATATACATATACACACACATATATATATACATATATACACACATATATACACATATATATATATGTATGTATGTATGTATTACAGGTCCATGGCACAAAATTTGTCCCTTAACCTGGCCTGATCGCCCACAACTGCCCACCCCTGCTGCAACCTGCCAGGACCAGACTCCTCCATGCCGCACAGAGCCATAGGACCCCTAGGCCTCATGGGGGTGAAGTGGCCACTGGGCCCTGACTCCGCTGTGCATGCAACTATCTTGTGATGATGTCATGTGAGTGCATGATGCCACCTAGGCTTTTATTATATAGGATTATATATTCATTCTCTCAACTGATCTTCCTGAAACTGAGTTGCTTAGTCATTGGTGGTTTTAATTTTCCACTTTTATTTTTTACTTTTTCTTCACCCCATGTACAAAGAAAGCTTCTACCATATCTGAATCTCCCAGGCCTCACAGCACTCAGGAAATGCAGTGGAAACTATGGTTCTCAGTATAGAGGATAATGAGTTTAATGGCTAAGGACTAATATTTCACAGGTTAGTCATAAGAAATATGTATCTTCAACACAATTTTGTAAGATTTACCAGAACTGTCTAGTACTAGATCACAATGGAAAATTGTTTAATAATAAATTGCCCTGTAATAGTTGACATTTAACTCAGAATGAATTGAAAGCATTGACTGTTTTTTTCTTGTAATAAGATCTTTAGTTATATAATTTTTATAAACAAGGTTTCTTAATACTTACATCTATAAACAAAGGTATTAGAGTAGAATTACATAGGTATTAGAATAGAATTAATGTTGGAATGTGTCTGAATTTAGCTATAAATAATGTTCACTAAGAGAGTTCTGAACTCTTTGAAGAAATATACCAAACAAAACCAATTTAAAAAGCCTCAGCCACCAATTTAGATATTCTAATAAAACTTTAATTTTGGATAGTTACTTTTTGTGATATTTAGTTTTGATGAAGTACATAAAATTTTAATGTTTTATAATTAATACATACTATAATAATTACAATAATATTATAATCATTATTACATAAAATTATACTTTTTTTGTTTTATTTGGGGAAACCATGGAATGAAAGATCCCAAATCCAAAATTTTGCTAGAAATTCTCTTGTGAAAAGTAAACATAGGAGATAAAAAGCAAAGTGGATGAGCCTCTGGTTATGATGGCATGAAGAAGTAGGTGAATCTTCACTCCACCAAAATCAGTATTAAACTGGAAAAGAATGTGAAAACAACCTTCTGCACTCTTGAAAAGTCAATGAATGGCAAACTATACATTGAGAATGTTTCTTTCTTAAAAGATCAGAGAGTCTGCTTGAGGCTTCCCCAACCCACACCCACCCCATCTTGCTCAAATGGCAGTTTTATCCCAGGTTGACAATGAGAACCTCAGTCTTGCTGATCTGAAGGTGGGAGAGTAGATAAACTCCTGCTTCTTTACTCCTCAACATTTTGAGCTCTTGATTGCCTAATTAAGTTACAGAATGGTTTTTGACATTATCTCCCTCTCTGCTTATTTTTATTCTACAATATAGCCTGCAGTATTAGAGACTAAAAACAAGGGATAATTTGCTGAAGCAGTTTCTTAGAAGCAATAGAATATTCTTCAGAATTGATGAAGAGTTCTGAGAATCCATCCACCTGAGGGATAAAGCCCCAGTCACTAGGAGGAGATAGAAAGGAGGGAATACAATATGTGATTATGTGAATGGAAGTACCTTCAACAGTCCGGAATGGAGCAGATCTCCAATAAATATTAATTTTCCCTTCTCTTTTCCCATTTTGACAATGGGAAATACCATTATCCCTTTAAAACAAATGTAACTAAAGTCTAAAAACTTTTTTAAAAATTATAAACTTGATACTCTTATCTTCTCTAACCACTTTGAGTCTACCAATAATAGAAAAGGCCTTGATAGAAACAGAAAAGAGAAAAGGTTCTGCCCGCAGAACCTGGCCTTGCAACCCTAAATCTCCCTTTTATATTTTAAATATCTGCTCTGAATTCCAATAATCTTAGCTCCATATCCACATACTAGTATACAACTTATTATAAAGCCAAATTTGTTGCATAAAACATATTCTACACATATATTCAGCGATTTTTCAACATTTTGACCCAATTTCACCTCTGTTATTGTCAAGTGATGAATGTTTTCATTTTAAAAAATGAAATAGAGAAAGCTTTAGTGAATGATCTGCGCAAGGTTATTTATTTTTTCCCATTATTATCTCTCTACTTCAGATTGACTTACAAAAAGCTTGGAAGTAGACAAATCTGAGGCACGCTGCTAATAAAAAAAAAAAGATATCATTGCTTAAAACTTATTAACTTCAGAATTTGTGATATCCAAGCCCCACATGTCAAAGACCACACACTTCAACTTGACTTTTGCTCTAGCACTCTACTCTTCAGAAGTTTTCAACAAAGAATACGTTGTAATTATAATAAGGAAGCATACAACAGAGAGGCAGACAGCAAAACAGTGCCAATGTCAAACTTGCACAGAACAGTGTTATTTTAGTTTCAATTAAGTTAGCTCTCAATTCTTAACTGAAAATTATCTCACCTGATTTTAGCAACCTAAATTTCTGGAAAAATTCTCCCCTTATGAAACCAGGAGAAAGGTTTTAATAATATAATATTTAGTGTTTCAGAAATGTACAACAACTAGTCATTACAGATGGTTGGAAGGGATAAAACTGTTAGGAAAATACTAGGTTCAGTATCTTTAAGGGTTTATGTAAGATTATTTGAAAAGGGTAAAATTGCCTCTGGCTGCCTTCCCTTGGAAGAATAGAAAGTAGCTTAAAAGTGGTTTGTAGCCATGAATTAATAGGCAGGCACTCTTCTAAATCATTCTGTCGACAAAACAACCACTAAGAGAAAGATTCCTGCCTTAATCCAATAGCAGATCAGCGGGAGAATCACGGTAGGGTTCTTGGACAGGTTATCTGAGCAGAACAGGGAATATTTGTAACCATAATATTTTGCAGTTGAGATTAATTTATTGTTGGCTGGTTTTAAAAGTTCTTTTGGGAAAGTTATAGCATCTGTGTCCACTTATTTGTTTTGGTAGCAAAGCCACCAGTGATTGGGTTACAGTTGTGTTAACATCAAATAACTGGGTGATTATAAAATAAGTAGTTCCTTCATGTAATTTTTAAATTCTTAAAATTTTTTTGTGTTCAAAATACCAACAAAATATAATAATTTCCTATCCTTCTATACTTTTTTTCTTTACAACCAAAATTAGTCTTGAGGCATTTGAAGTTAACTATAGTTTCTGCTTCTTTTCTTAAAATATATATTTTTATTGATTTTAGAGAGAGGAAGGGAGAAAGATAGACTGATAGAAATATCAGTGAGAGAGAAACATTGAACAGCTGCCTCCTGCACACTCCATACTGGGGTGTGAGCTGAAACCTGTGCAGGTGCCCTGACCGGGAATTGAACCAGTGGCTTCTTGGTTCATGGGTCGACACTCAACCACTGAGCCACACTTGATGAGCCATATGTTTTTCTTTATATTTTTATTTTCCCACTTTTTCCTCTAATAGTTGCAGTATCATAAACATTTTGTAGCTCATTCAATGAACCTGTATTCCTAGCAATAGTTTACAACAAGAAGTCTATGTATATTGGAACAAAAAAGTTCATGTTGTGTATACATGGATTAAATATATTAAATAAATGTAACTGCATTTACTTTTAGTTAAACAAAATATAAAGACATGATTATTATCAGAACTATTTTATTTCTGATTAATACATGGTAGTGTTGTTTGAGCCATCTATAAAGTGGGCACAATGGTACTGTGGCCAGATAGTTACTTCAAAGAAAAAAGCTAAAGTACATAGGAAGAGCTAGAAAAAATACTAGAATGGAGATATATATATAACCTTGCATATCATTCATTAACATTACTTTAGGGTAAATAGGTTTGTCAGCAACTTTATTACAAGTAATAAACTGTTTCCCATTTTAACTTATCAGAAAGATTTATTTGCATTTTGACATTTTAATGGAAGTATAATATATTCTAGCCTTGTTCATTTTATTTATATTGTCATTAGCAACCCAATGAAATCGAGTCTTTTAATATCATGCATTGAAATTCATACATATTTGTATGTTTTATGCTCATACATTTAAGCAGATATTAATGTTCACTAAATTGAAACTGAGAGATGCATTGTTTGAAACCAATGAATATGCATAGACTATCTTGATTTATTCTTTGGGATTTAATATAATATTTGAGAAAACAATCGACTTTCATTCTTCTAAATATTTATATTTGAATTATAGTGAAATATGTATGGTTGCTTATATTGCTTATACTGAGATGTGAGCTTATGAAAATAAAATGCAAACCCTTGATCTAAGGGTATCACGTTATGAGAAAAATATGTAGATTCTCATAATTTCTTCTCAGGCTTTTCTGCTCTAAAATGAAAGAGGCACATATTTTGGTCCAGGTTCCATGATATTGCTGATGATTGAGAGTAGGAATGAAATGAACTCAAGCAAGAACTTCTGGCTTTATTAGATAGAGAATTGATTGCTCTTCCTGAAGAATGTATTCATGACTTCTTCCTACAGGCCATGTGTCAGAAGGCAAAAATAGTTGTTTTTTAAGATGCTCTTAATTAATAATAATGTAGGGACAAGAAGTTAGGCTATGCTTAATATATCTTATAATTCCCACCAGAGGCTAGAAACTTAATAGAAGTATATTATTAATCAGACTCCAAAAATGTAACGCAGTGGGGTTTACAGCTCATTCTTACATGAATTCTAATGGAGTGAATGTTTACTGTGCCTTTCTCTAATCCCCTAAATATGTCAATGATGGACAATACAGCTTTCTATTGCATAATTAATTGCAATGTGATGTCATTAAAGATAATTTAGGAGTGATTGGATTATTTTTTTTCTCTATGGAGAGTTTTACAGAACTCAGTTTCATTGTCTTAAAGTAACATATTTAAATCTGATCAATTTGTTTTAGTGTTTCCTGGAAATTATAAGTAGGGTTTTTATTTCAGGTGAACTTACATAACTGGGGGAGAAAATGGGATTAATGAACACAATAGTCCTACAAAGTTGAAAGAAAATAACTTTCTGAAACTTCATTATTATGGAGCAAATCAGGTGAATAATCTTTTGTTGTGAATTTGGCAGCTTTAGCATTTGCTTATCATAGTAGCAGAAACAACTTGAAATATCATCTAGCCATTTTCTCTAGAGAATTGCATCAGGGTTTTTCTGGCGAGGAATCGGAAGCTCGGATGAGTGAGTCAGTTACCTGAGGTCACACAGGTAGGGAAATACATTGGGGACTAGATCCAGGCCCTGACACTCAGGTCTTCATTCTTCATACTAGAGTTTACACACTTACATTATGAACATTTGTTTCAAGTTAAAATCAGGTTTTATTTTATTATGCTAATGGTATGTTACAGCAAAAGGCCAGGCATCTTCTCCATTTGATATACTGACTATGTGATTAAATTGAGTTAATATTGTGTTTATTGTCTCTGGATATGGCACAAACCTTGAACCAAACTGATTTTGGAAAGGAAGGCAGAATTAAATCTGTGGGTCATTATTAATAGCTGTTGTAATATAGTTTGACATTTTCATGTGGCAGGAGGACATTAAACACAACGTCCTTTTAATGATGGCACTCTGATCATTTAAATAACGGACACCATCTAGATTATTATCCTAAAGTCTTTGGCATTTCAAATCTGTTATCATTTAAAATTCTCCAGGGAATTGGGAAAGTTGGATATTTGTTTATTTGTGAATGGTTGTACAGCACTTCATTCAGTTCTGTGTTAGCTATGAATTTGAAAATTAGAAAAACGGGAAGAATCCTACAAGTTGTCTGGGGTTATACAAGAACACTGGGTGACCTACTAAATAATATTTCATTGATTAATTAAAAGTTGATAAAACTTTTATAGAATGCCTCACCTACATTTTTATATTGAAAGTTCAAATGTATTCTGTCAGCATACAAAGGGTTTGCAAGAAGACAAATCATGATGGCATTGATTGAACCTATCCCCTCTGAAATGTGAAGTCAGGTAAATGATGGACATGTTTACTGAGAGAGCAAACACATGTGCTTCAATGTGTAAGCTTTAAATCTTTCCATTTTCTGTTATTTTCTATGCACATTCATTGAATCTACTTAGCTTCAAGGAAATGCATTTTCTCTGGACCACTAGGTGTCATCATATCTGTTCAAAGTTTCTTAGTATGCAGTGACTTTCACACATCATCGTATTTTTAAAGACTTTATCAGTGATATCAAGATTTCAGAATAGAAGGAAGACAAGTGTAGGGGAGGAAGGAACTCTGATATAACTAAGAGTAAATTAGATTCTATTCTTTTAGTAAGATATCATTGTCCCATTCCATATGATAGTAAAATATGGAAAATCATTATGTAGAGGGATGAAATTATTTTAAACTCCTTGGTTAAAAGAAAAACTCTCACCCTCTGAATTTTGTTTGAAAACACAGTCATTGGGGTTATTTATATTTTTAGCATTTGTTAAATTCCTTCTATGAGAAGAAATGCACATTGGAGACTGCCTTGAAATTTATATAAAATTGAGAGAAAAATGTTAGTTCTTTTTTTTTTCTTCAATAAAGTTGATTTCTTTGGAGAAATAATACTTAGAGAAGAAATATACTTAGTATATTACAAAATATAGTAATATAATTTAATATAAAGTATAGTATATATAACATTGGTCTTGGAAAATTGGAAGTATTTTCACAGACCCCTTGATTGGATAAGGCAGCACTCATTCCAAATATAAAGAGGTGATGGCTCACAGTATTTTAAAATGCATGAAAAGTTACATCCTGTTTTCTTCAAAGGCACCATATTTCCATGGTAAAGGGTGAAAATGCAAAAAATACTGGGCCATGGTCTTTCAGACTCAACTCCAAGGATCTGCCAGCTTTCCCTTGGGCATGAAGGAAATGATGCCAGTGCCCTGGGTGGAGGTGGAGGTAGGAGGAACTGGATTTCTAGACAGAGAGGGGCATTTAATCCTGGGTTCCAGAATTTAAATTTCTTCACTAGTGAATTACGTGAAATGCTTGTGATCTCACTGTATTATGAAGATAAATATGGTGCCAATGAGGGTTTGGCAGAAATAAATGGTTGGCCATTCATATTAGAGAATGACAGTGGCATTTGATTAGGAAACCATTTAAACAGTTGCAGGCAGAGTGCATGGAAACCACTTGCGGCAGCAAATATCCCAGTGCTAGTAAAGGGAGGTTAACCAATTAGACAGAGCTTCCTTCTGGAGATTGAACTTTAGTTGAGGGACACATCTAACCTGGGACAAATCAGGCCAGGAATCAGAGGAATAAACATGCTAACCTTAATGCCCTCCCTCTCTTCTTCTGCGGGGGCTTCCCACTGGTGGAAGCCTCCCGGTACTGGACCCCAGAGCTCTTTGATAGAGTCTATACATGTTGCCTTTCAGGGATATCGGATATTTGGAGAAGATCAGAGCCCACCTGATGGTCAAATGACACTTCATGCTCGTGTCAGATATAGCCTTCAAATATATAAATCAGATCATGTGCTTCCAATCTTCCTGGGACTTTCTATAGCTCACAGGAGAAAATTCAAAATTCTTCATTTATATTAAGATCATTTATTGCTCAGCTATGAAATTCCTCCCTAATGTTCTCTTTTCTCCCGCCTTATGGTACTAGTCTTGATACCCAAAGGTGCCAGGTCATGTCATACCTTTTTACCAGCCATGCAGTATCTCTGCTGTTCCCTCTTCTAAGACTAATGGCTTTTACTTGTTTTCTCATTTAGCTAATCCTGCTTGTCCTTCAAAATTCAATTCCCCATGAAAGGTTTCCTTATTCAAATTGGATTTAGATACTGTCTTTGGATATGCCTACAATACTTCCTTTTTACCTGTATTGAAACATTACTTATTTTGTACTGTAGTGACTCATTCATTCTCACTAATCTGATTTCTCCAGTCTAAGATAGAATGTTTGTTTTATTCTGTATCCTTATAAACTTGTATACAAATTTTCACATATGAACTCCATTAATTTTTATTGAATGAATAAATGAAAATATAAAATGACTAATTCAGTCCTGGCAGTAGTAGGAAGAACACATATGTTAATTTGTTTCCTTTTTTTAAACTTTAATTATAGTTGACATACAATAGTTTGTTAGTTTCAGTTGTACAGCCAAGTGATTAGACATTATATAACTTACTAAGTGCACATCCCATAAGTCTAGTACCCACCTGGCATCATATAGAGTCAATAATTAAAATATTACTAACTCTATTCTTATGCTGTACTTTACATGCCCATGACTATTCTGTGATCACCAATTTGTAATTCTTAATCCCATCAACTTTTTCATCCATCTCGCTAATATCTCTCCCATCTGGGAGCCATCAAAATGTCCGTATCCATAAGTCTGTTTCTGTTCTGCTTGTTTATTTACTTTGATTTTTAGATTCTACACATAAGTGAAATCATATGACATTTGTCTTACTCTATCTGACTTATTTCACTCAGCACAATACCCTCTAGGTTCATCCATGGTGTTGCAGAAGGCAAGATTTTACTATTTTGTTTTTGTTTTTGTTTTTCAATGGCTGACTCATATTACATTGTATATGTGCACCACTTCTTTATCCTCTCATTTGTTGACTAACATGTTGCTTCCATATCTTGGCTATTGTAAATAACGATGCAATGTATATATGGATGTACATGTATTTTTATTTAGTGTTTTGGGTATCTTTGGATAAATATCCAGAAGTGGAATTTCTGGATCCTTTTTTATCTCTTGTTACATAGCCTTTGTTTTAGTCTATTTTGTGTCTATTTTGTTTGGTATATATATTGCTACATTCGCCTTTTGATCATTTCCATTTTCATGAAATTTACTTTTCCATCCCTTTCCATTCAGTTTTTGTATCTTTCTAATACATTTTTACCAATTTTATTGATTTCTTCCTGCATGTCCCACACTGGGGAACAAGCCCCACAACCTGGGCATGTGTTCTGACCAGGAATCGAACAGGTCAATGCTCAACAACTGAGCCACACTGACAGGGCAGTTTGTGTGTCTTTCTATCTGAAGTGTGTCTCTTGTGAACAGCATATGTGAAGGTCTTGTTTTGTTATTTTTTCAACCTCCGTATGTCTTTTGATTGGAGCATTTAATTTAATTTAAGGTAATTATTGATAGGTATTTATTGCCATTTTTGTTCATTTTTAAATCTTTTTTTTCCCTCCTTTTTAAAGAAGACCATTTAAAATTTCTTGTAATACTGGTTTGATGGTGTTGGACTTTTTCTTGACTGGGAAGCTCCTTATCTGTTATTTGATTCTAAATGATAACTTTACTGGGTAGAGTAATCTTGGTTGTAGGTTATTGATTTTCACCACTTTGAATATTACTTGCTAGTCCCTTCTGGTCTGCAGAGATGTTGATAAATCAGCCAACAGTCTTAAGAGAGCTTCCTTGTTTCCTTTTCTGATAAAAGAAGATGCTCAAGTGACACAAGTTGCCATTCAGTGGGGGATTAAAAAGATGTGCTCTATGAATCCTTTTTTTCAAATTGAGATGCCTGCTAAAAATAAGACAAGGGTTGGAATTTGCTTCCCATTCTCTCTTCCCATTCTACCTTACACTCATAAAATTGGACATGTAATTTTAAAATTATTTGAGAACATCTCTCTCAAGATGTGAAGATGCTATGGGACTCCCAAAGTTTATAAGCCTCCACTGACAGACAGCAATAATTGCTTATAAGGAAATCTGAGAGCCATCAATGAGAGCTATACAGAATGTCATTAGTGATTAGTGTGCACTGGAAATAGAATTGTACTCAACGCCAACAATAAAGGAATAAAGGAAATTACAAGCGATAGCAAACTCATAACCCTAAATCTTATCAGTATAATAATTAAGAATTCCTGCAAACTAGCTAAATACTAAACATTTCAACCCAAGTATAAACATATATATATGTGTGTTTATATATATCATATTTATATATTTCTATTAAATTTCAACATTAGATATCTTTGAAAAGAATGTATTAATATATATATATATGTAGTTTAAAAAAAATTAGAACTCAAATAATTTGCAATTGTGTTTCAAAGCCAAAGTGAGTATGGAAATGTGAGAATCAGCTAATGCATTGGTATAATTTGAAGAGCTAATATTGTCCATTTAAGCCCAAAATTGAGCAGTTATCAATAGTACAGATCAGTGCAGATGTGATTAAAGATGTTGAGATGGGAAGTTATTCTGCGTTTTGGATCAGTACAGTGTAACAAAGGATCTTTCTAAGTGAAAGGTAGGAGGGTCAGATTTAGAGAAGATGTAAAGGATGGAATTAGAGGCCACAGAGAAGATACATTTTTTTTTTTTTTTTGGCTAGCTTTCAGGATGGAGGAAGGGCAGCTTCTAGAGCTAAAAGGGCAGGGAAACATTCCTCCCTAGAGCTTCCAGAAAGAACCAGCCAGATGGCACTTTGATTTAGCCTGGTGAAACTGACTTAAATTTATGACCTTTGAATTGGAAAATAATCAATTCATGTTGCATTAAAGCTTATACAAAAAATCACAACAGATTAATGATAATTACAACAACAATATGGATCTCATGGTCATTTGAGATGTTTTTCTAATTGCACAGTGTTTCCAGTTGCACAATTCTAAATCACCATGTGATCATCAGGCATTGTTCTTATTGTTGTTGCCGTTTTAAAAAGCGAAAGCTTATTGAACTCAAGGTGTGAAGGACTCAGAAGGTGACATTTCACTAATGGCTCCTCTAAGAAATTGACAAAGATGGATGTAGTGCCTTTATTGACAGCCCCTGAGAAGCACAGTACTTTCAAAATGACATCAAAACAAAAGCAAACAGCTGTGAAAAAAAGCTGTTTGCTCTTGTTTATAGAAAGAATGTGACTTCCCTTAATTGCATAATGCATCTTTTATCTTAGTATATAAATCCTCATGTGTCTCCTATTTAAACATAGATAGTTAATTATGCTATTTGCCAAGTCTAATAACTTCAACATTTTGACTTAATATGCAACACCCAAACTAAGAGAACCTCAGTGAAACATATACATATTTCACTAATGAAATCCTGCCTTCCTTGTGGACAAGGTTCATATGGAAGGCTCTGTGTTTAAATAATATGCAAATAAAGGCATGTGACTAAAATCTGAATCCAAATAAAGATTCTTGGTGCTGAGAAATCATGAATTTAAAATATAGTGCAATGGCTTTTGCTAGTATATTGATCTTATTGTGAAATAGTTTTCTTCCAGGAAACAGGTATACTATCATGGGTTTGTTTGGTAAATGCTCCCTTTTCTCTCTCTAGATTTCTTACTCCACTTTATCTTTCCCAGTGTCTAGTATGAAGGCAAGGGAGCTTCATCCCTCTGTAGTCTCCTCAGGGCTTCATTCTGGGCCAAGTGCCCAGGGACAGAGACAGAATCAGTCACTTTTTGCTTCCTCTCAGTCCCAGACAGGGAATAAGACATTACATCAGATTTCAAAGGCCAGTCCTAACTATGAGTTCCAATGAAGTTCTGAGGCTCACAGTTTTGAACCTCTATCAGTGTACTTAATTGCCTTAAGGGATAAACCTGATAAAGCAGGGCTAATATGTGAAAGGTTAAGATAGCTGCCTTCCCATCAAGGATTGGGGTCATCATCCCAGTGATTCATAGAATGTTAGATAATTTTCATCCCAAGAAGCTATAGTAATTTTAAGATAGAATTTGATATGATCTATATATTTCTCAAGTCTAAATTAACATGGACTATATTGCAGATCCATACATGTACATATTAAATGATATTGATTTGATTATTTTCTGAACTAAAAGATTCCATAGGAACCTATCCTGTTTTTTTCCTATTGTTAATGAAAAAATTTTTCACCTTTAATCTTTGAATTTAATGTTTATTTACATATAATGCTAAAATTCTTTTAAAAGTGATAAAATAATTTTTTTCTCTTCAAGTGAAAAAAATGGGAAAGGAAGTATTTTGTTCTTGTAGTAAATGGAAATGGCTTTCAATACTGTTCTCCTTATGTATGCCTTGATTTTTTTCTTAAGGAAACTTAGACCATTTACTGAAACAGTCATCTTTATTTGGGTGAGCAACCCCTGTATTATTAATCTGTTTTTGAAAAAATTTTAAGCCTAAGATTCAGTATGTCAGAGGTACATTCTACCTATTGTGTATGTGGTGGTTAGATTGGTTGTACACATTTTTCTGCTTATTAATGTTTCTCTTTTCATTTGTTTGCTTTTGCTTGCATCTGTGAAAGAGACAAGCTAAAGCAGAGAGGACAGTCAGTTAAACACTACTATTGCCAACATGCTTTTACATTGTGGTCTTATCAAATGAGATAGGGCTGGAAACCAAATCAAAACAAGATACAATATCCTTCTCTCTGTGGAGTATCAATGAATTAATCTCACTGGATGAGAAGCATTGGTTGGATCAATAAGACATTTTCCCACATTTCCCTACTGGCCAAAAAGACTCCAATTTCTACTTTCGCTATTAATTGATTCAAATTATATGAGATAGTAATGTTATTATGAAATCACCCATGGGGCTCCCAACATTCCTTTTTAACTCTAACCTGTTCTTGGTGAGTTTTATTCTGTAGAACATATTTGGGATTAGGTTCATTTTTTGTTTCCTTTTTGTCTCTATTGAAAATAGTACCAATCACTTCAGTTATACACAATGTTTGTTATTGAGTCTGTAGCATGTTGGAAAATTCTTTTTATTTTTAGTAGAAACTATATTCAAGACATTCCATAGTTTTTCCTGATATATTTTTAGATTCCTGAATAGGCACTATCTATCCCACTGTTTTGCTTATGTCCCTGATAGACTAAGAAATCTCTAAAACCAAGCGTTTAATTGAAACAAACTTTATTTTTTACTCACAAACTTCAGCTTATTATTCACATTATTCCTAGGATATGTGGTATATCTGACCATTAGGATTAGGCTCTAAGTACTCATTTTTGGAAATAGGAGGCTAAGAACTGTCATAATAAAGCCACATACAGTATTGTATTCTCTCATTCATTGTGCTGTTCATGGACATTTTCATTTGTCCATGGGATTGTAAGAACCCTTAGGGCTGAGCTTATTTTTGCATTCACCCATGCCCAGCCTTCCTTGGGTAGCAGGACATGCACTATAAATATGTTCTTTAGGTAAATTAAAATAGCCACATGTGTGCGTGTGCGTGTGTGCGTGTGTGTGTGTGTGTATAGTTTTTCTATCTTCAACACTTACAAGTTATCTGATTAAATCACATCTTGCTGGCCACTTTGAGATGTAAAATTTGAAATGTGAACTGAAAAATTGGGTACTTTAATGTTTTATTTTGCACTTCTAATAGTGAATGTAAAAGGAAATTAATCCCACCATTAGTTTATTAAGTATATAAAATATTAAAAAAATAGACTCTACAGCAGAAGGTGTGATAGTTGCATTTCTCTCTTAATGTACTATACTAGAGGTCCGGTGCATGAAATTCATGCATGGGGGGATGGGGTGGGGGATGTCCCTTAGTCCAGCCTGTACCCTCTCCAATCTGGGACCCCTCTAGGGAAGTCTGACTGCCCATTTGGTCTTGGTAGGTTCGGGCCTAAAACAGGCAGTCGGACATCCTTCTCACAATCCAGGACCACTGGCTCCAAAACTGCTCACCTGCCTGCCTCCCTGATTGCCCCTAACCGCTTCTGTCTTCCAGCCTGATCACCCACTAACCACTACCCTGCCAGCCTGATTGATGTCTAACTGCTCCCCTGCCAGCCTGTTTGCCTCCAACTTCCCTCCTCTGCTGGCCTGGTCACCCAACTGCTCTCCACTGCAGGCTTGATCACTCCCAACCGCCCTCCCTTGCAGGCCTATTTTCTCCCAACTACCTTCCCCTGCTGGCCTGATCGCCCACAACTACCCTCCCTTGCAGGGCCTGGGACCTCCCAAAGGCCCTCTCCTGCTGGCTATCTTGTGGTGGCCATCTTGTATCCACATCGGGGAAGGATCTTTGACTACATGGGGGCAGCCCTCTTGTGTGTTGCAGTGATGGTCAATCTGCAAATTACTCTTTTATTAGATAGGATAGAGGCCTGGTGCATGGATGGGGGCCAGCTGGTTTGCCCTGAAGAGTGTCCCAGATCAGGGTGGGGATTCCCTTGGGGTGAGGGGCAGCCTGGGCAAGGGGCCTGTGGAGGTTTGCAGGCTGGCCATGCCCCCCCCCCCCCAACAACCCAAGTGGAGGCCCTGGTATCTGGGATTAATCTTTGTCTACAATTGAAACTTTGTAGCCTGAAGTGGAGCCAAGCCTTCTGCGCGCTCCATGACAGCAGCCATTTCTGTTTGAAACATTATAGCCTAGAGTGGAGGCCTAGGCCGGCAATGGCAGGTGGAAAGCTTGGCTTCCTATGTTGCCAGGGAAACCCAAGCCTCTGTTCTTTCCAGCTCAGTGGCTGCTGACATTTCTGTATCTTTTATAATTGAAACTTTGTAACATTGAGTGGAGGCTTAGGCAGGCAATGGCAGCCTTTGCTTCCTCTGTTGCCAGGAAAACCCAAGCCTTCTTCCTGCTCTCAGTGGCGGCAGCCATCTTGGTTGGGTTTATTTGCATAATCTCCTGATTGGCTGGTGGGTGTGACTGTGGGCGTGGCTTGTGTGGTGAAGGTACAGTCAAATTTGCATATTACTCTTTTATTAGATAGGATGTCACCTTGACAGGGTTGATTTCCCTCTTTTTTTTTTTTTGGCCTAAATTTGGGTTTATAGGCTTTATTGTGTCTAGGATTAATGACTGACCTATAAGGTTGATGATGGTGAATGACCTTTGAACACCTCCCTTCATCCTATGCAGAGTTAATGTCTGAATGGCTCTTTGATGGCATGGCTGTCATTTTACATTTATTGCTCATGTTCCCTTGTCATTTTGATTTAAAGATGACAAACCCACAATCTAGAGTTTCCATGCATCATTGATATCAGTTGGGTGCCTCTGGGCTTTCTCCTTGAGCATACTTTCAGATTTCTTAATACTATAAATCATCTCTGACCCCAAAATGAATCATTATGAATAATATGTTTATTTATGGCAGAGAAAAAATCACTTAAAACAAATGTTCCCCCCATCTTACACATTTTTGTTAAATGTGATTTATAAAAAAAGTTTGTAGAATATACTTTTGGGATGTCACATAATTTAAAAAAATCATTTTTTAAAATCTAGTAAAATGTGTTCTTTTTATTGTATAGGTTTTTTTTGTATTGATAAACACATTAAATAGGACATTTAGTTTTTATTTTAATAAAAAATGCTAGATGTTGGCTAGAAATTGCTTCTTCTACTTATTGTATATCAAATATCTTTTTTAAAAAACTAGCTTTATTTAGATATAATTGACAAGTAAAAATTGCTTATATTTAAGGTGTATACTTTGATGTTGAGATATATGTATTTATTGTGAAATGATCATCACAATCAAGCTAATCAAGCTAATCAAGATATTTATTACCGTACATCTTTACCAATTTCTTCTTCTTTTTTTGTTGTTGTATTGAGCACACTTAAGATTTACCCTCTATACATTTCAAGTACACAATACAGTATTATTAATTATAGTCATGACCTTGTACACTAGATATTCAGATACTAGACGCCTGGTGCACAAAATTCGGGCATGGGTAGGATTCCTAGGCCTGCTTGGTGATCAGGGCCCATCTGTGGGGCAACTGGTGGGGCAATATGGGGGCCCTCCACTCTCACCTGCCTTAGCTAACCTGAGGCCTGCAGGCTGGGGGCAGCTCCTACATTGAGCATCTGCTCCTTGGTGGTCAGTGCACATCATAGCAACTGGTCGTTCTGTGGGTTGATCTGCCATTTGATTGATTTGCATATTAGGCTTTTATTATATAGGATTATTCATCCTGCATAACTGAAACTTTGTACTCTTTAACCACCTTTCAATTTTCCCCACCACCATACCCAGCCCCTGGCAGCCACTTTGGTATTCTTTCCTTCTATGAACTTCACTTTTATAGATTCCATGTATAAGTGAGATCATGCAGCATTTGTCCTTCTGTGTCTGCTTTATTTCACTCAGCATAATATCCAGCAGTTTGTTGAAAGTTTTCCTTTCTTATAGCTAAATTATATATATATATATATATATATATATATATATATATATGTCACATTTTGTGTATTTATTTACCCATTGACTGAAACATAAATTGCTTTTATATCTTAGCTATTGTGGATGATATTGCAGTGAATGTGGGAGTGCAGATATCTCTTTCAAATACTGATTTCATTTCTCTGCAATATATGCACATAAGTGAGATTGCTGGGTCATAAAGTAATTCTATTTTTAATTTTTTTGAAGAACTGCCATACTCTGTTCCACAGTGACTTTATCAGTTGCCATTTCCAACAGTGCACATGGTTTCCATTTTCACTACATCTGTGTTAATATTTATCTGTTTTTTTATAATAGCAATTCTAACAGGTATAAAATGATAAGTCATTGTGATTTTGCTTTGCATTTCCCTGACGATTAATGATGTTAAGCATTTTTAAAAGTATTTATTGGTCAATTATACGTTGTCTTTTGCACAATATCTATTTATGTCCTTTATTTTTTAATTGGATTACTTGTCTTTTTGTTATTGATTTGTATATGTCCTTATTTACTTTGGATATTAACCCCTTATCAGATATAAGATTACAAATTTTCATCTCTAATTCCAAAGGTTGCTTCATTTTATTGGTTAATTTCTTTGCTGTGCAAAAGCTTTTTAGTTTAATGTAGTCCCACTTATCTACTTGTGCTTAGTCGCCTATGCTCTTGGTGTCCAATCTAAAAAAAAAAAATCCTTGCCAAGAATGATATCAAGAGTTTTTTTTTCTGGGGCATGGAAGTGGCTTGGGAGCATTGAAGGTTATGCTGGCCTCCTTGATTTCAATCCTTCTGGCAAAACCTTTAGGTGGTTTTCCCTGGTTTGGGTCTTTTTGGTTCAGTTCTGAGCATCTCAGACCACATTGCTACATAGGGAAGCCTTAGGGTCACTGCAGGCATTAAAATCCCCGCACATTCACTTCCAGAAGCTCATTGTTCTTGACTCTTCTGTGACAAAGCACAGAACTTTCAGCATTTCAGGGTCCTTCTGACAGAGTGTGGTGGGAACAAACAAAAGAACTGTGCTGGAACGTTCAAGGTACATTCCCATGATACAGACATAACTCCTTATTATCAGGTCACCTGTGAAAACAATGAAGAGCTGGACCAGAAACAGGAGTACATGGCTGCTTCTCAGGGACCATTAATCTTCAGAGATGTGGCTATATATTTTTCTCAGGAGAAGTGGGAATGCCTGGATCCATCTCAGCAAATATTGTATGTAGATGTGATATTGGAAAACTACAAAAACCTGCTTTCCATGGTCTTGCTGTCTCTAAGCCAGATCTGGCAATCTTTTTTGAACAAATGACAGAAAATTGGGATGTGAAGGAAAAAAGGACAATATCCATCCACCCAACTATGCCATCTGAAGACAACCAGGCCTTAGTGCAAAAGCCAGGAATAGATTTGTACTCTAAAGTAATACTGAGTGCATATAAAAGAGACAGAAATTATCAGTGCAATGAACATTGGTAAACTTAAACCAAGAGTCAAATTCCAATAAACATCAGAAGACTCAAATTCCAGTGAACCATTATGAAGATGTAACAGTATTTGATCAAATGTCAAATCACAGTAAACACCAGGTTATTCAAATTGTGGAGGAGACAAAGTAAATGTGTCAGATCATTTAAGTGACTTTCAAATCATATTGAACAAGAAAATATGTATACTTCAGAGGAAGATTACAAGCATACTCTACTTGGGAGAATCTTCACTCATATGGAAAGATGTACTGGAGAAAAACCTTACAAATTTAAAGAATGTGATAAGTAATTTAATCGGCCTTCACATCTTAGGATACATCAGGTAACTCATACTGGGGAGAAGCTTTATAAATGTAGAGATTGTGGCAAAGACTTTAGCCAGTCCTCAAATCTTACTAAACATCAGAAAATTCATACTGGAAAGAAGCCTTATAAATGTAAAGGATGTGGGAAAGCCTTTAGCGATTCATCAGCCCTTACTAAACATAAAAAAAATTCATACTGGAGAGAAACCTTATAAATGTACAGAATGTGATAAAGCCTTTAGCTATTCCTCAAACTTGAGTAAACATTATAGAATTCATACTGGAGAGAAGCCTTATAAATGTACAGAATGTGAGAAAGCCTTTAGCATCTTCTCAAACTTGACTAAACATTATAGAATTCATAGTGGGGAGAAGTCTTATAAATGCATAGAATGTGCCAAAGTCTTTTGCTATTCCTCAGACCTTACTAAACATCATAGAATTCATACTGGAGAGAAGCCTTATAAATGTAGAGCATGTTGTAAAACCTTTAGCCAGTCCTCAGCCCTTACTAGACATCAGAGGATTCATACTAGAGAGGAGCTTTATGAATGTAGAAAATGTCTCAAAGCCTTTAACCAGTGTTAAAACTTTATTGGAATTCAGAAAATTCATACTGGAGATAAGTCTTAGAGATGGAAGGAGTGTGGTAAAGTCTTTTATCAGCACTCAAAACTTAACATCAGGGAATCCATACTAGAGAGAAACTTTAGGAATGGGAAAAATAGAGCAAGTTCTCCAAATGTTATTCATGTCTTACTGTACATGCGAGAATTCATACTAGATAGATACTTGACAGATATAAGAAGTGTGGTAAAGCCTTTAATTGGCTCTTTGATTTTACTGGTCATCTGATAATTCATTTTCAAGAGAAACATTATAAATGTGGAAAATATGGCAAAGCCTTTATATGCCACTCAGAAATTACTGAATCTTAGAGAATTTACACCAGAAGCAAATGTTACAAATGTAGAGAATGTGGCAAATCCTGTCATCACTCATTGAAGCTTGTCATCAGATTTTTCATAGTGGAGAGAAACCTTACATATGTAAGAATTTTGGAAAAGTCTTTTTTGGCATTCTTATCTTCCTAAGCACCAATTAACTCAATCTAGACAAAAGCCTTACAATTGTGAAGAATGTGGTAAAACTTTTATCATTGATGGATTATGCAACACAAGACAAATTGTAGTGGCAAGAAGCCTTACATATGTAAAACATCTGGCAAAGTATTTAAATGGAATTTATGTTTTACTGTTTATGAGAGAATAATTAATACTGAGGAAAATGTAGCAAAGCCTTTTATGAGCACTCAGAACTTAACATCACAAAATCCACACTGTAGTTAAGCCTTATGGGTATGGACAATGTCACAGAGCCTTTAAATGGCATTTGTATCTTACTGTACATGAAAGAAGCATTCATTCTGGAGAGGAACCTTGTAAATGTAGTGGATGTGCCAAAGCCTTTAATAAGCAGTGGTGTATTAGCCAACATGAGAGAAGTTATACTGGAGACAAATGGTACAAATGTAGAGAATG
The DNA here is from genome assembly GCA_027563665.1 of Antrozous pallidus. Taxonomy (NCBI): domain Eukaryota; kingdom Metazoa; phylum Chordata; class Mammalia; order Chiroptera; family Vespertilionidae; genus Antrozous; species Antrozous pallidus. Next base: position 52,899,986 of record CM050518.1, read on the forward strand.
TTGTAGAGACTTTACTCTGTACTCAAATCTTACTGAACATTGGAGAATTCATGCTGGAAAGAAATAGGTAAAATGTGAAAAATTTGGGCAAACCTTTAACCCTGTTCAAGCCTCACTCAACATTAGAGAATTTATACTGAAGAGTAGCTTTATGCAAAAAATGTGTCTTAAGTATTTAATCCTTATTATAACTTACTCAGCATCTGATAATTCATATTGGAGAGAAGCCTAACATATATAAAAAATGGGGCAAAGCTTATCAAGTATGTAAACCTTACTCAAAATCAGAATCCATTCTAAAAGGAAAAAAAATACAGATATAAAGAATGTGGAAAATCCTTCTTTCAGCATTCTCAGCTTATTTTACATGGGAGAATTTATAGTAGAGATAAACCTTAAAAAGAAAGACTGTAGGAGACCATATAGCTGGACCTACACCCTCATTGCAAATCAGGAAAAGTACACGGGGACAGAATTCTACATTCATAGTAAAGAATGTAAGACTTTAGTACAAAATATATACTTCACAAAAGCCCAATTAACTTATGCCTGAAAGTAATGTTAAGGGTGTAAAAAACTTAGCGAAGTATATAATTGAAAATGAATTTTAAAATAGAGTATTCACAGGTGAACATTAATAATAGTTTCCAGGTATTACTTTAAATCAGAATACTTACTATAGAGAATTATCCAAAGTTTAAAAAGCTAGATAATTACTTCTTAGCATATTTCAAAATAATAACGGGATGTATGCTTAGCTATGTATAAATACTTAGAATGTATTCTACTTTATATTGATAGTATTTGAGTTATTTTGAGAAGGAAATATTAATATGATTACACTCTCATGTTACTGTATATTTCTTCCTGGTGTATATGTGAAATTATGGGGTTGATTCTTGCTGTCTTAAAGATCTGTGAGTCATATCTATAATGTGGGTTTCACTCATATCTACATTTCCATTAAAGATTGAGGACATTGTAATTCATAATGCCTGAAGAAATCTAAATGGAGATATTGTTTTTGGTTGACTTAGAGCTTTATTGTGTGTCACCATTAAAAGCATCTTTTATTGCATTAATGGAAACAATAAGGAAACTATGAATATTTTTCCAAATACTCTAAGGAAAATATGATGTCAGTTCATTAAAATCATGATGTTTTTAATAGTAGTCATAGATAGAAGTGATGAGCATAAGTTTATGTGGTTGGAACAAAAAAGTGATCAGGAATATGTGAGAAAGTATAGACAACTCATCCCAAAGTGCATAACATAATTGTACACCCATTGTTGCTAAACAATTAGAATCTATTTTGAAAAACAAAGAAAGCCTACCTATGAGATCACTAAATCACAAGTAGAGGCACACCTCTTAAGTAATTGTAATGTGTAATTTTACAAATGGTCACATGCTTTACAATTGGTTTGTCATGCTTTATTTAGATTGTGTGAACTTATTACTTTAATAAATAATAATGCATTTTTTAAAAAATAAGTCATTTTCTTATTGCTTTCTCCTAATAGTTTTAGTTGCATGACCTTCTATTTCTTTTCACTTCAATGAAATGCTTGTTGAAAAACATAGGCAAAAATTCTTGAACTGTAATCTACAAAATATTATTAAAAATAACTACTTGCTAATTCCACTAAATATATTTTGAGTATATTAGGACACCCTTTATTTTAATTGTTATCTAGAAGTATTAATTAGTGAAAAACATGACACAGTAAATGGTATCAATGTGAATACCATGGAAAGTTTATATTGTCCTTACTACATTTCTACATTTCTTCCTCTACTAAGGCAACATCCTTTAACTCTAAAAAATTATTTTAGCCCTAGATGGTTTGGCTCAGTGTATCAGACTGCAGAATGAAAGGTCCCAGGTTCGATTCCAGTCAAGAGCACATGCCTGGTTGCAAGCTTGATCCTCAGTAGGGGTGTGAAGGAGGCAGCCAATTACTTTTGATGTTTCTGTTTCTCTCTCCCTTCCTTCCTCTCTGAAATAAATAAAAATATATTTTAAAAAATAAAAAATTCTTTAGACTATTATTATTTTGTCATTTTTAATATCAAACAAAGAAATTAAATTCTTGATATTGTAAGATTTCAAAATGTGTTTTTATTTCACAATAAAATAATTTCTTTGCAAAGAAAACTCATGTCACCAAGTAGATTTTTATACACAATTGCAATGGGAAATTATTTTTATTTAAAATAAGAATTTCTAGAAACATCTTTATTATACTGCTGAATTAAGAAACTTATTCTCATAGCAATAGAAAGGATTAGTTGAATTACCATTCTAGTAAATACATAAACATACTTCAGTTTTACTCATTCTTTATATTCTTCAGAAATTTTATGGAGTAACTACCTGACAATATAGTTTTCATTGCAAAAACTACTAGTGACTATAGGTATTTTCAACATAGTGTATCTCAGTAATATCTTTGAGAGACATTTTATCGAAGGTTTGGATCTGGCAGGTGTAGCTCAGTTGATTGATTCTTGTCCCATGGCTAGGACAACACCCAGGTTGAAGGCTTGATCCCTGGTAGGGGGTGTGCAGCAGGCAGCTGATCAATATTTCTCGTCAATGTTTCTATTCCTCCCTCTTTCTTTCTTTCTCTCTCTGAAAATAAAATAGATAAAAAATTAAGCTACTTTAGTCCTCATATAGTAAACATTGTCCGTGGAATGCAATTTCATGGAAAATTAAAGTTTTCAATTTTTAATCAAAATATCTTTTTCAGTGGCTTGTCGTAGTCTGAAAATTTCACTATTATTCAGTTGTAATGTGTTTTTGTTGTCTTAATAAAGATTCCAAAATTATACTATAAATGAGAAAATACATGGTATGAATGAAACTACTAAAATCTCATTACGTTAATCATGGATGATGAATCAATTATAATCATAGCTGAAACTCATAGGCTGTGTCAGATATATATTGATTATATAAGTAGCATATATGATATAAACATAATTTATAGGATGAGCTAAGTTGATAAGCAAATTATTTACCTATGATACCTGTTAGATAAGAAGTGAATCTATATGCTGAATACAGATGGACCATAGGGAGCTAATAATCAAGATCTGAAACTATACATGATACACCTGAAGCATTCAGTATCCATAAGATCTTAAATTGACAACCCATTGGTAACAACTATTATGATCCTCTCCTAACTCCAACTGTCTTTTGACCAAAAAACTAATGTAAAAATTCACAGCTCCTCTTCAAGTTACAGCTGTGACATGCACTCTCCAACAGAGCAACCATGTTTTGGTTTTATACCTTTCTATCCATTGATCCCCCTTGAGCAAATGTCAACTCTGAATTTCATAACCATACCATCAACAGAGAAGGCAGAAAGAGCAAAGCACCTGTACATATAAACATTGGGTGTCCTGGGATTTGGGTATGTGTTACTACTACCCTGCTTTCTGTATATACCATGTTAACTTGGTCCGAGATATCTCTTTTCTTTTATTGAGTATACCAAACTAAATATTTCATCATGTAAACATCATAAATATTTCCCATATTTTATCCTTTGTACTACATACCTGTTTGTCTTTGTATTTATTTTGAATAGGATTTTGATATGATTCAAAACAAATCTCGAAACATTTGCCAAAAAATGTACATACCACATGTATTTTAACTGACTAGGCTTTCGCAGGGATAGTACAGTTCAGACAGGTCTGGGAGACCTTTATTACCTGTGTTTCATCAGATGAAATGACTAAGGTGAGCTCTTCTCTCATTTACTGAAGCTTTTCTGAAGTCCAACACACTGCCATGCTTAGAGAAGGCAGACATCAGTACAACTTAGGTTTTGATATTTTATAAAATTATGTATGGAAGTAAGAATGAAAGAAGAAGACTTAAAATACAAAATTGAGATGTTGACATCCAGGCATTGATGAACTACATAGGAGTTAAGAGTCTTTAGGATGAGAGAAAAAGATACTGCAGTTGCTCATATATAATGATTTTCAGATCCTATCAAGATGGTTGGAGCTGTTTCATACTGAAATTATTTTTATTCTGATTTTTGGAAAGTAATATGATTTTTTAACTCCCCTGTTTTGTCCTTGCTCCCCTCTGTCACACACTTTTTTGGAGTCTGCTTATGTCTGTAATATTCCAGGTAAACGTCTCTCTCCTTTGCCTTCTCTCGGGCATCTCCTCCTGGCTCTGTTAAGCCCCTGCTTATGCTTACTCCTGGTCCAAGTGCACCTTTATATTTCACTCTCTTTAAGTGAGTTCTAGAATTTAGAATTATATGTACCTTTTCCACCCTACCCATGCATTGCAGATTAATTTTTGTGGTGAAAGGATGCCTGAAAGGGCCAGCAGTACCCCCTGTCATCTTTTACTTACTAAGGATTCCCACCCATGACTTTCAGGTTTCATCCAGGTAAACACATGATACTTAATGTGCTCCAGGGATGAAGGGCTTAGTAAAGGAATAGAGGCTTACACAAATGTAGGAAGAACTGGAAGAGGAGAGTTTAAGAGAGCTGACTCTGAAGGGAGTAGGTCTTACCCACAAGCTCTGAAGCAGGTGGCCCTCAGTCTTCCTGAAACATGGTGGCAGCTACAAAGAATCTCAGGGAAATTATCACCAACAATCGCAGTCTGCAACCACAAAGCAGGCTTCTCCAGAGCTCCCTGGGAACCTGTAGGGGCATTTCATGTCTCTCCACACATCTGGCTGCAACTCCCTCTGAAGAATAATGGTTCATTGTTCAGCCGGAATGGCTCAGTGATTGAGCATAGACCTATGAACCAGGAGGTCACAGTGTTATTTCTGGTCAGGGCGTATGCCTGGGTTGTGGGCTCGATCCCCAATGTGGGGTGTGCAAGAAGCAGCCAATTAATGATTATCTTCATTGATGTTTCTATCTCTTCCTCTCCATTTCTTTCTAAAATTAATATAAAATATTTTTAAAAGAATGGATAATCTTTCCATTATCATACACGTTCTTCTTATTGGCCAAGTCTAGTCAAGTGTCATTTAGGTAAATGAGATCCTAAAAATGTATTTGCTACCCTTGTAATGAAGAGAGTACCTTTGATGGATTTGGGAGCAAGGCTAAATTGTCCATACCATCTAAACTATCATTTCTCCTCTTTGTCACACTTACAGACACCTTTTGCCTGAGCTATGAGAGCACATATAAGTTTGTTTAGATCATGATCTTATTTCATCACAAATCTAAATAGGGCAGAGAAATGAACTATGGAAGGAAAATATAGAAAGCCCAAGGCAAATGGCTTTGCTATTTTTAACCCTTCTAAGGGGCAATCCATGACTTGAGGGTAGATTTGAAGAATTAGGTGCACATATCTGGAATAGAGTCATAAATTGCATGAGGAAGAATACTGATATGTATCAAGAGTGCTGAGAGCATATTTAGGCTGCTTTGAAGGTTTGCATCAATTTAACCTAAAATATTCTCCTCCAACCCTTCGTTGGAATGTAGTACATTTGTCAAGTACTAGTATGTCCTAGCAATTTGGTTCACATGGTGTATGTTTCTGTCTTCCTAAGAAGATCACAGGCTCCTTGATACCAGGGACCATGTTTTACCCCTCTCTCAACCATTCTTACCAGCAGAAAACTTGCCTCTAGTAGATGCTCAGTGAGTGTTTGCTGCTTGATTGATGACCCTGTATTTCTTTAGTGTTTAGACTTCCCCAGTGAACAGTATGTGTTAGGATCCACTGAAGTATAAGACTGAGAAAAATGGACATTATAAAAGAGTCCACAACAGACATGTAGCTGAATTGACAGTGAATGCCTTGAAAAATGTGCCATAAATTCATACACAAAGAACATACATCAAGTGTGATATGTTCGTTGTGAAATGTGAAAGGAAGAAGCAGCTAAAGTATTAAAAGAAGTTAAAATGCTATTGTATTTTTTCATTTTTAAGAATACATGGACACCTAGAAAAGACTTTGAACCAAAGACATTAAGATTAGATTTTAAAAACACCAACTTTAACTATGACAATAATAATAGGAAATGGAACAACAACCAAAGAAGAAAAAAATAAGTGATGAAAGTTCAGAACTCAGGATACTTGGTGAATAAGGAAGGATAAAGTTTTTGTTGGTGTAACATAGCAGAGACATGATGGCTAAAATAAGGTGAAAAGGGTTTTCACAATAAAGATTTTAAAAATAATTTAAAAATAAATAAGGTATCAGGCTAGAAGTATGGCCCAGATAGACAGAAACAGCTGTTTCTGCCTCATGAATTTATTCAAGAAGCAAATTTATTCTTGCTTGTCCATCTTTAGGGCATGGTTGAGGATGGTTTTCTGCCACACCTGGGCTCTTAGCTAAAGGAACTGAAAAGCAGGTAAGCAATTTCTTAGTAATATAGTACTCATATTTTGTTGGTGAGTACTTAGATCCCATTTTATTTTTTTATAAATATTTTATTGATTTTTTAGAGAAAGGAAGGGAGATGGATAGAGTTAGAAACATCGATCAGATGCCTCCTGCACACCCCCTACTGGGTATGTGTCCGAAACCAAAGTAGATGCCTTTGACCTGAATTGAACCTGGGACCATTTAGTTCGCAGGCCGACGCTTTATCCACTGAGCCAAACTGGTTTCACCTAGATCTCATTTTATTGTTGAATTATTGTCTATAAAAAAGTACAGAGATAATATGAGGTTTTAGAAATATTGTCTTCCTTCTTTTTATCATAATTCCTTGACTACTTAATGAGTGTTTTTAATTTTGGTGTTTGCTTTACCCATTAGATAAAGACTAGATTTCATAGCTGGGGTGGGAAATTTTAAAGTTTCCTGTATTTATGGAAAGAAGTGCACAGATATGTCTTTTACCACATGCTGTTGCTTATTTATTCTCCCCTGAAAATAAATAATTTTGATCATTTGATAGCCTATTCTTTTTCATCTTTAAAATATTTTTAGGTTTTGATTATGAATTTTAAAGTTAAAGACATTATTGTTGATATAATACACGCATTGACTTTAGATTTTCTATCACCAATACTTAATACTGGTCAGAAGCACTGGTTGTTTATTGATATGTAATTGTATTATGTGAAGAAGGGAGTAACAATGAATATTTAATAGTTCAGTTGGTATAACTATAAAGATGCCTTTGGCTCTTGTGTCTACCAGGTGGCTCAGCTCCATTTCTTTATGGAAGAAGTGTAACCTTGGTTCTCAGACCCAAACTTGCCCTCACCATGCCCAGAAGAAGGGCCAGGGGCCAAAGATGCCGTGCCATTAGCCCAGCATGGGCAGAACACCAGAAGTTTCTGTAGATCAGTTCAGTCCATGCCAAAGCTTCAGTAGTCCTGCTCAGTCTCTGTCCCCTTCTGGTTAGCTTAGTCTTTGTTTCCAGCTGCACTCCAGTGGGTAGCTTTGCTACCACACCCAGGCCCTCGCTTGGGTCCTTGCTGCTATTACCAGAAAATAAGGTGCGCAAATGAACAGGTGAACAAATTAACGAATGAACAAGTGGAAGAACTCTGGGCCTTTGTTAAGCTTTGCTGTTTTCTTTCAGGCTTGGGAAAAAGCAGGCTTTCTTTCAAAGTAATCAATCTCTTTCCCAACTCTGCTGGGGCTTTTGCTGGGCCCTCCCCCTATCCAATCCCTTTCCTGCACCTTCTGGGGTTTCATGCCCTTATCCAATCCTATCCTTCTCCCCCAACCCCGCTATTTTCAAAGACTAAACTCCTCCCCTTTATAGTATCCATTTTGGCTTCTGTGCATGCTCCTAAATTTTGCCTCTTCATCTGACTTATACTGCACATGCTCCCAGCAGAGGAATTTCCCCTTTACTGGCATTCCCTCCTCTGTAATGTGGAGGACGGAGTGATTGTCCTCTGGGAGGATTGGAGAGCCAGTTCTTTCAGTCCTCTGGGACAAACAGGGATGTTAATCCATTTGGCAGGGCAATGCAGCTATATCCTGGAGTGTCTGGAAGTTATAGCTTCCTATTTAATCCAGCTTAATTAGATGTCTGGCTCCATTTGTTCCCTTTCTTTATCAATAACTAACTAGCAGCCTATGCTAACAGTTTCAATCCCCATGGAAGCTTCAGAGCCTAATCTAGAAAAAATGCACATTTAGAATTAATTCCTATATTTAGAACACATAATTGTACTAAAAAGTTTTATTTCTTTAAGAAAAATGTATTTCCAACCGTGTCATCTTACAAAAATAATTTAGATAAGGAAACAAGGCTTTAATGTTAAAGATGTTTACAAATGAATGAAGCCTTATCTCTAGCATGCTCCTTTGAGCTCTTTTCCTCATTTGTACAATAAAGATGAATAAATCTTCAAAGAAGAGCCAGTTTTCACTAGTATTTATCAAACGGACCCTATAACCTCATGAATGGTAGGACCATTTTTTCCTTCTGTGGCCAAAGTGAATTAGCAAAGTTAAATATTTTAGATTGTCTAATTTCATAAAATATTAGATATGACATACTTGTTAAAGTAAATTTTGTCAAAGAAATATGTTTCATTCATTAATGTATATCCATATCCTTTTATCAAGACCTATTTCAAATTATTTCTCTTCCATTTAATAAAAAAATTGTTGAGTGTAAACAATATACTCAATTAAAAAGAATAACACAATTTCTGACCTTGCAGCAAATACTGACCATGTATCACTATAGTTCTTACCATTTGGGGGCTCAAAGTGCAGGGGCCCTATTTGCTCTGGTCAGAGTTCTTTATTTTCTTATTTTTTATAATCTGAGCTTATTCTTTCTCTGAACCCAACAAGTAGGGCCACCAGAGATATTACCACACTCCTGGAGCCACCAGATATATTATTACACAACAGCTACAGTTTGTGGGTGAAGACATACTCTCCCTGGAGAGGATAATTCAGAGGTTTAATTATTCAGAGGATACATTCAGGGTCTCCCTGAATTCTCAGAGTTTAATAAGTTATTTTTCATTGCCTTTATTTTCTCACTTTCTTACTCTTATACTGATGTTTTCTAGCTCCTCCCCCAAGCTATTTTCACTAGAATCCTTATCTTAGAATCTTTCTCAGGGGAGCAGAAACCATGACTTCTCTGTAGAAAGAAGAGTGGAAGTAGGGAAATCACTGTTGGGGACAATCCCCTCCCTGGTCCCCTTACATTTTAGAAAGTCTTGGGAGTAGGAGCTCTGACTGCCTTTGTTCTGGACTATGTATGTGTAAGGTGGGCCTCTGGGAATGAGGGATAGGGTCTCCTTCTGGAACAGTCCAGTATAATAAAGGTAACCTTTCTCTGAGGCAAAGATCAGGTATGCTATTGTGCGCAGGGAAAGACTCAAGGTCATTTTCTATAATGCAGCCTTTTGTGTGGGCAGGCATGGACCACTTAATTCTCTGCACATTTCCTGAGGAAGTTGGGCTTGGAGTATCTCACAGATGTTGTCACTCTGAGTCCTCCTCTTGTGAGTAATAAAGTTCTTTTTCTCTGACAGAGGCAAGCTATGCCTTCTCTCAGCATCCATGAGACTGATAGGCTAACTTGTTACCTAGGTAATGTCTCAGACACTTCACAGTCTTGACATACCAGTATAGGTAAAATCCTTGCAAATGTGATCAATACTCTTTCAGGAATTGAAGAAAGTGTTTTTCAGCACTGAATAAAAAGAGAATTTCTGTGAGAGGTGGGACAAGCCAAAGGTAATAAGACTTCATGAGTAGCTATGTGAAATAGTCCATGGAGAGTATCAGGACGGCCAAGTGTAAGAGTGGTATTCCTTACTAGAAACCATATGAGGAAATATAAATGCATAAATGGACAGGACCTCTATGTAATGGGGTAGAAATGAGAAATTATCTGAGAAATTGTTCAAGTCCAGATTATTATGTAAAATCCATATGCCTTACCTGAAAAATTGGACTCTTCATACCAATTTGATCTGGTCTCATGTTTCCTTGAACCCTACACACATTTTAGTCATAAGTATCAAAGAGGTGGATAACTTTATCATTAGAATTGCTATGTTATAAAATCTGTCATGAATATAGTTGTATTCCATATATTAAGCAAAATTATGAGCCAAACATGCTAAAAATTTACCCTTAGGCTAAAAAAATAAAGATCATTAAATTATCATTCCATTAAAATCATTTTACATTAATTACTAAGCAAGATTTCATTATTTGTGATAAATCATTAGCATTATTTTTAAATTTAAAAGTATTTTTTCCAATATTCTTATATTTTTAAAATTCCTTTCTTATATGACTTTGCTTTATAATTTTCTATGAAAAAGACCATAGCAAACTGTCTAAGTCTATTCTAAGGATCTAGCAGTATAAATCAGTTTTTGAGTAGTTCATGAGTGGAAGCTTGTACTGTTCTATGTTGTGTTCCCCTGAAAATGCAGTTATTTTTAAGGGGTTGTTTCAGGAAGAACATTTTGGTATTTGCTCATAAGGAAAAAGAAGAGTGGTTATGAATCTATTTTTCCTAATAAGACTTTGCAGAAATTCATTAACATTTATTAATAACTGTATGTTTCAAAAGTCATTTATTTAGTCATCCAGTATACAACAAATATTGAGTAGTACCCATGTGCAGAGTAATACAGCAGCTAGTGAGTGGGAAAAAAATGCATCAAAACATTATATAGAAAAGGCCAAATGCAGCTTGCTGTCTTTTTTTTGTAAATAAAATTTTAATTGAAACACATCCATGCTCATTCATGTACATGTTGTCTGTGCCATTTGAACACTAAAGGACAGACCTGAGTAATTGTGACAGAGACCATGTAGCCCATAGAAACTAAAAATATTATTACTTGCCTTTACAGAAAAAGTTCACTGACTTTTTAATAGCAAAAAATAAATGCCTAATAGAGATGTCATTCATATGATACTAAATGAAAAGATTAGGGTCAGGAAAAAGTGCTTTTTATATTTTTATATTAAAAAATTTGAAATCACCCTAGCCAGTTTGGCTCAGGATAGAGTGTTGGCCTGTAGACCCAAGGGTCCCTGATTTGAACATGTATCTTGGTTGTAGGAGCCTCTCCAGCCTGAGCCCTGGTCAGGGTGCGTACAGGAAGCAACCAATCAATGTGTTTCTCTCACATCTACAAGTCTGTCTCCTCTCTCTTGTACTCTCGCTCAAAATCAATGGGACAATACCCTTGGGTGGAGATTAAAAAAGAAATTGAAATACCTGGTGGGTGTACAAAGTGAATAAAATAGGCTCAGATGATGGAAAGCTAAATGTTACTGTCCTGAGGAATGTTGAAGTCATTTCTTGTCAGTCTCTTTACTTGCTGCTCCCTATTAATTTCATGACAACAATCCAAGCAGGCACTTTTCCTGCTCAGTTGAATTCTAGCATCTGGTGAATTCCCAGGAGGGTGATGATAAAGCAATCATCTGCTCTTGGTCCACCCTCCAGGAGCAGCAGGTAATGGGAAGCCTCTGCTTTCCCCTGAAAATTCATAACTGTACATTAGGTTGCTATAAAATAAAATAAATCTTCTCTTTGTATTACCATTTTTACTTATAATTTACATTTCAATTGCTTTCTCTTGGCCTACAACTCAGTAAGTCCCATCAAGACATTAAAGAAATCTATGGGCTTATGGCTCCTTCTCTACTAAATTTCAAGTTGAAGACACAAGCCAAGCAACAAAACCCTGTCAGTCTGAGGATGCCACTCAAGCATGTGTAGCTCTTACAACAAGACCTATCGTTTCTGGACTTTTTATAAACCTATATAGGTGAGGTGGGCACAACCTCAGTGAGAGTTTAATAGGAATGAGAGTCTTGTGTGCGTCCCTCATTGTCTTCTCCCTGGATATCTGGCAGTCCTCAAAAGTCTCATGTTGCTCATTCACTGGGTTCAGCAGATACATCCCTAGTGACCATGAATATGGTAACTGGCAGCGATGAAAAGCTTATCTTAACTAAACCATGAATGCTTTGCTTGAGTCACTTAACCTGAGGAGCTGGCAGGCCCCTGAGGTAAAAATGTACATTTGATGATGGTGGAAAGGAGAAAACATCAGGGGTATGGCCATGTGGGAAGGTTCAATCTGTTCGGCAAGACTGTGGCCCAGGGGCCATGAAAGTGGACTGCCCTCCACTTTCATGGAGGGAATGAGACACTTAGATTGGAATCTAGAGGCATTGACAACAAGAAGGGAGTATGTGGAAAAAGAGCCCTGTTTCACTATTTTGCCCAGAGTTTATTCAGAACTAATGCTGAAGGGTGACCTCAGCAGCAGCCCAAACATTTGCAATTGGGCCTGTGGGAACAGATGCAGTAACGATGGGACTTTGAGATCCATCATGATCGTGTTATCTCACCATTCTCTGAAGTTTTTATTGCCAGCATCTGTGCATCTATGGGTTTTAGGTTCCTTCTGGCATTAACTCTTCCTGCTGCAATACCTTGTATTTAATGTAAAGAAATGACTTAGATTTTTATATTCTATTTATCTAAGAAACATTTACTATGAGGTGGCCTCTTGCAAAGATTTATTGAACCTAATATCTAGTGTGAAAGTTAAAGCTTGAATTAATTGCCTGTATCCTCATCTGATGAAAGATCTGCCAGCACCTAAATGTATTGTTCTGTGAAAGAGATAATTGGTTGGCTATGACTGAGCTCCAACTAAGTAGGTCTAATGTGGAGGGACCCACATCTTTAATCTGTAAAATTTGAAAAGCTGATTAAAACATTAATTCAGTTATTTCTTTTAACAGAGAATCAACCATTTATAATCTAGGTAAATACCTATTTGACCACTAATACAACAGTTATGCTTTGTTGCTTTCTATATGGAAGTTTTCATTTATTAACATGTCTTATTTGCTCACTAAAAAAATCTTCCAATGTGTTGAGTTCAGTTCAGGGCAGCTTCCCTATTCTGTTAATAAAACATTTGGACATTGATACACAAGCTAGAGAAGATGGTTGGGTAGAAAACATTGCTCTATTCATTTACCTCCCACTCTACAAAAATGGAGGGGGGAAAACAAAAATAAATTAAAGGTACCTCTACTTTTCCCCTTGGGGCATTTCTTTTTAAAATATAAAATTACCTTAAATTCAAGTCCTTCTATTTGAAGATCCTTGGTTCCTGTAGGAGATTAAAGGAAAATCTATTCCTGTATGCAGCTATATGTCTTATACTCATCATTTATTTTTATATTATGTAAATCCTCTCTACCTTTGAGGATGCAATGAAAAATTTTATCACTGTAGACAAATGTGACACTATGGTTAGTACTGACAAACTCAGGGGAAAATTGTGGGATATATTTCAGACTAATGCATCTGAAGAACAAATGGTATAGTCACGTTTATTTACTACTAGAGGCCTGGTGCATGAAATTCATGCATGGGGGGGGGGGACAAGGGGATGTCCCTTAGCCCAGCCTGCACCATCTCCAATTTGGGACCCCTCAGGGGGTGTCCGACTGCCCGTTTAGGCCCGATCCTCCGGGCAGTCGGACATCCTTCTCACAATCCAGGACTGCTGGCTCCAAACTGTTCACCTGCCTGCCTCCCTGATTGCCCCTAACCACTTCTGCCTGCCAGCCTGATCACCTCCTAACCACTACCCTGCCAGCCTAATTGATGTCTAACTGCTCCCCTGCCAGCCTATTTGCCCCTAACTTCCCTCCTCTGCCAGCCTGGTCACCCCTAACTGCCCTCCCCTGCTGGCCTGATGGCCCACAACTGCCCTCCCTTGCAGGGTCTGGAACCTCCCAATGGCCCTCCCCTGCTGGCTATCTTGTGGTGGCCATCTTGTGTCCACATGGGGGAAGGATCTTTGACCACATGGGGGCAGCCCTCTTGTGTGTTGCAGTGATGGTCAATCTACAAATTACTCTTTTATTAGATAGGATAGAGACCTGGTGCATGGGTGGGGGCCAGTTGGTTTGCCCTGAAGAGTGCCCCAGATCAGGATGGGGGTTCCCTTGAGGTGAGGGGCAGCCTGGGTGAGGGGTCTATGGAGGTTTGCAGGCTGGCCATGCCCCCCAGCGACCCAAGCGGAGGCCCTGGGATCTGGGATTAATTTATGTCTACAATTGAAACTTTGTAGCCTGGAGGGGAGCCAAGCCTTTTGCTCGCTCCTTGGCTGCATCCATTTCTGTTTGAAACTTTGTAGCCTAGGCTGGCAACTGCAGGTGGAAAGCTTAGCTTCCTCTGTTGCCAGGAAAAACCAAGCCTCTGTTCTCTCCAGCTCAGTGGCTGCTGCCATTTGTGTATGTTTTATAATTGAAACTTTGTAGCATTGAGTGGAGGCCTAGGCTGCAAAGGCAGGCAGAAAGCTTGTCTTCCTCAGTTGCTGGGGAAACCCAAGCCTTCCTCCTACTCTCAGTGGTGGCAGCCATCTTGGTTGGAGTTTATTTGCATAATCTGCTCCTGATTGGCTAATGGGCATGACTGTGGGCGTGGTTTGTGGGTATGGCGAAGGTACGGTCAAATTTGCATATTACTATTTTATTAGATAGGGTTGCTAGTCTTTGTCAATGAAATGGCCTTAGGGATATCTTGAGACTAATTGATCATTTGTCTAATGCTTTGAATCTTTTCTAACCTTGATCCAGTGAAACCTGGAGTAGTAACCTTAATACCGTGAAAATTATGATTGCAAAATTAAGTATTATTATAGAACATCCAGATGTCAAGAAATCACTAGCTTCAGTGAATATATGTTAATTAACTTAAGGGACCTTGTCTTTCTTGCTCTGACACATCAGAAAAATTTTCTTTGTGTGAATGAAAAATGAAAAAGGTGATGGGTCATTTTACTTTTCACATTTCCTAATATTAAGTTCTACGTGAAAGCGTACCCTTATGACATGGCTCATGGATGATGTGATTAGTTCTCTCCAGGTATGATTCTAGTAATAACTACAGGCTGAGGGCATGGAATAATGATAATCCTTGAGTCAGGACCTGAAAGAGAGCCAGCTCCTCTGTTTAGGGAAGCCAACTCCTGAAGGAGATGGGAGAAGGATTTTAAGGCTCTCTTTCCTGAGTTTGGATGGTGAGGAGGGTAGCTGTTGAAATAGCAAGGATGGCTCTTATGGAGTCAAGGTTGAAGGATCAATAAGATAGTGGAATGGGGTATAAAACCTGTGGGAGCATGCCATCTTTAGATTTATGTCACTCTTGACCTTTATTGCCATAGTAAAGTCTTATTTAAGGTTTCAGAGTTGTTTCATCTAAGATGATGTGGAGTGTCAAGGAAGGGCCCCTGGTCATAGTTTTAAAGGCAACAAGTATATGGTGTTGCAAACAATAAAAGCTAAGCTCTCAGGGGGATGGTAAAAATCAAGAGAAAAATCATGGTTTTGAGGTATGGCCTCATTCCTCCCATAGAGATTCACTTTTTGTTGCCAATCTTAGTAAATCTTATTTTATTTTATTGCAGAAGTTGTTGTTTCTTCTTTCTTTCAAACTCTTAACCTCAGTTGTTTGTTAAGGAGATATACCCTACTGAGCCATAGAAACATGCCTTCATTCAATATAGCTTTTAGAAAAATAGTGTATTAGGAATTGGGAGTACCCAACCAAAACCATGTGATTTTTGCCCTAAGAACTTGTGGTAGATTGAAAAGAATTTTTTACAGCTTCTCTCATAGAGAGAAGGATTCTGTTTCCCAAACCCTTCAACTCTGCCTTGTAAGTTGCTTTGACCAACAGAAGATAGCCAACATGATGCTGGAGTTCTGAGTCAGGGCCTCAGGGGCCTTTAGCTTCCATTCTCACTCAAGTGGAATCAGAGACTGCCATGTGAAAAAGGTGGCGGGTGCCTTTTGAAGACATATGGGACCACAACCAGCCTCAGTTACCAGCAATGTAAGTGAAGCTACCTGAGTCCTCAAATCCCCGTCAAATGGCTACATGATCAAAGCATATATACAATGGAGTATTCTTCAGCCTAAAAAAGAAGATATTTGTAACAACAGAATGAACCGGGAGAATGTTAAGCTAAGGGAAGTAAGCCAGACACAGAAAGATATACTCTACATGACCTCATTTATATGTGGAATCTAAGGAAACCAAACTCATAGAGCCAGAGAGTAAAATGTTGGTTGCCATGGCTGAAAGTAGAGGACACGGTAATCAAAGGGTGTAGAGTTTCATTTGTGCAAGATTAGTAAATCTGCAGATTTATTGTATATAATGTAAATATAGTTAACAAGACTATTGTATACTTGAAATTTGCACATGTGCATACACACACAAATATACACTCACAGATCTGCTTAGCCCAGCCTAAAGCAGGACACACATTTGCACATGGGAGCAAATGTTTTTTGCTTTTAGGTACTATGTTGGGGATGATTTTTTATGATCAATAAAAAACTGACACAGAAGATTATCATTTCTCAAAATGGAAGATGGACTTGTAAAACTAGCACATGCATTACAAATTAATGTGCATTATAATGGAAACTAGAGGCCCAGTACATAAAATTGGTGCACGGTGGGGGGGGGGGGGGAGGTGTTCCTCAGCCCAGCCTCGACCCTCTCCAATCTAGGACCTCTTGAGGGATGTCCAACTTCCCTTTTAGGCCCGATCCAGGACTGCTGGCTCCCACTGCTCACCTGCCTGTCTCCCTGATTGCCCCTAATCACTTCTGCCAGCCAGCCTGATCACCCCCTAACCACTACCCTGCCAGCCTAATTGATGTCTAACTGCTCCCCTGCCAGCCTGTTTGCTTCCAACTTTCCTCACCTGCTGGCCTGGTCACCCCTAACTGCCCTCCCCTGCTGGCCTGATCGCTCACAACTGCCCTCCCTTGCAGGCCTGGAACCTCCCAAAGGCCCGCCCCTGATGGCGATCTTGTGGTGGCCATCTTGTGTTCACATGGGAGCAGGATCTTTGACCTCATGGGGGCAGCCCTCTTGTATTGGAGTGATGGTCAATCTGCATATTACTCTTTTGTTAGGATAGAGGCCTGGTGCATGGGTGGGGGCCAGATGGTTTGCCATGAAGGGTGTCCTGGATCAGGGTGGGGGTTCCCTTGGGGTGTGGATCAGCCTGGGCAAGGGGCCTATGGTGATTTGCAGGATGGCCATGCCCCCCAGTGACCCAAGCAGAGGCCCTGGGATCTGGGATTAATTTATGTTCTACAATTGAAATTTTGTAGCCTGGAGTGGAGTCAAGCCTTCTGCTCGCTCCATGGTGACAGCCATTTCTCTTTGGGTTTATTAAAATTCTATAATTGAAACCTTGTAGCCTAGAGTGGAGGTCTATATGGTAGGGCTGCAGAAAATTGGCTTCCTGCATCACCTGGGCATCCCTAGCCTCTGCCACCATTTCTGTTGGATTTATGTATCTTCTATAATTGAAACTTTGTAGCGTTGAGTGGAAGCCTAGGCTGTCAAGTGCAGGCAGAAAACTTGGCTTCCTCCATTTCTGGGGAAACCCAAGCCTCCCTCCTGCCCTCAGTGGGGGCAACCATCTTGGTTGGGGTTTATTTGTTCCTGATTGGCTGGTGGGCATGGCTTTGGGTGTGGCTTAATCAGAGGTATGGTCAATTTGCATATCACGATTTTTTAAATGTTTTATTAATTTTTTACAGAGAGGAACGGAGAGGGATAGAGAGTCAGAAACATCGATGGGAGAGAAACATCAATTAGCTGCCTCTTGCACACCCCCTACTGAGGATTCGCTCGCAATCAAGGTACATGCCCTTGCCTGGAATAGAACCCAGAATCCTTCAGTCCGCAGGCTGATGCTCTATCCACTGAGCCAAACTGGTTTCAGCTTCATATTACTCTTTTATTAGATAAGATTCACGTGAATGTCAGAATGCAGGTTGAATCAAGTTTGGATATCCTTCTCTCAGGAGCCACTCAGAGACTGGAGATCTGTTCCTTAACTTTAGTCTACTGAGTCTACCTTCTGTTACTTGCTCTCAGTCTGTTCCTTCAATTTGAGTTACCTTCATCCAGTCCATAGGATCACATTTGTAGTGCCCTTTTTGGCATCTGTACCAAGGCTTATTGCAAGGCTTTTCCAAGCCTTAGAGGAGGAACCATATGTTTGACTAATTAACTACCCAGATGGTCATTTTCAGCTTCCTTCACTGTTATTGCCTGTGAGTCTGACCACATGGAATATAGTTGGGCTAAGAAGGTGCTTCTCTGGGCTTTGCATTTCCCCATATTTAGAATTCCCTCTCCCTACCTCTGTCACCCCAGTACACACACCTTCATTCCTACACACTTCTCTGCCCAGAGATTCATCAAACCTCAGGACCAGTGTTTTCTCTTCTTGGAAGTCTTCCCTGAGTCTTTAAGCCAATCTAGATGTTCTTTCTCTGTTACCACTAAGCCTTTATGCACAACCACTTAGGTAACACACTTCTGACAGTACTAACACTTCAGTATGTTTCTCATCTGTTCTCTGTTTCTTGAAGGCAGGGACAGCTCACACTTTACATTTTTGTAACCACAACACAAATGACAGTGCCTATTATAGAATAGGTCCTTGTTAAGTATACATGGAATGAAGGAGGAATGGAAACACCTTGCTACAATTTTGTGGTGATAAAGACTTGTCAGGAGCCTACTGCCATCTCAGATATTAATTCTCATCCCACAGAGTTCTGTGACTCCATAAGAAGTCGGCACAGGCATGTGTATGTGTGCACACACATGAGTATGCATCCAATAAGGACTGTAATTTACTGAGGAAAAGGCTATAACATCATGAAATGTAAGTGTGGCGGTTTTATGTAGAGCAAAAGCAATTTGTAGCCCTTCAATGACACATTTCTAATCACAGACACTGGGACCATTTCTGCAGCACATGACACTTTTTTCTTGGGCCTCTCACTTTGACCTGAGGGTTTATCACATCTGATACAATGCAATAAAAGGGCAGACTTTGAAATAATCTCAACTCGGGGTGTTAGGAGATGAATAGCCGGCCATGTCCCGAACAGGAGGTTAATTGCTGAAACACAAAGCATCCTGCCGCAAAATATGGCCTGGAGGGGTGATCTCATAACCTTGAGGCACTAAAATCCTGGGCCCTGTCACCAGATATTCTAATTACATGCTCTCTGCAAGCACTTCTTTCTCACGAAGAATTCAAAATCCTCTTATTAGCTCAGGTTTAAAGAGCAAACAGAAAATTGAAATGTCAAAGGTCAGTATAAATAAAAAGCAAGACTACCAGAAGCCTGGATACAGAGGAAGCAGATATCAGAGCTCCCAAAATCTAATTAGCAAAGTCCAGTCTTTGAAATAACTAAGGCAGCAATTATAAATAATGAGAGTGAATAGAGCTTCCTGACTGTCAGGGGTTAAAAAAAGCATGACTTGATTTCAGCAAGCAATTTCAACACACTTGGAATTTGTACATTAGAGAGAAATAATAAAGCTGATTCGTGTTTTTTAAAAATCTACAAATATATTTTTTACATTAAAGTAAGTTGATTTAAATTTTTTTTAAAAATCCTCACTCGAGGATATTTTTTCATTGATTTTTAGAGAGAGTGGAAGAGAAAGGGAAAGACATTGTTTGGTTCTCTCCTGCATGAGTCCAGACCAGAGCTCAGGCAGGTGAGCAAACTGCAACCGAGGTATGTGCCCCTGATTGGAATCAAACCCAGAACCCTTCAGTCTGCAGGCTGACGCTCTACCTACTGAGCCAAGCTGGCTAGGGTAAAATATTCTTAATGTTGTGGACTCTGCAGTATGGTACAGTAGATATTTTGTTATAACACCCCATGGATTCAGAATCACCATCACTCTTTGTCAGTTCTTCAGATGGTGTGGTCAGATCCTTATGCCATTTCTCTGGCTCCCACCAGCATGTGCACCCTGTCATGAATATAAATGAATTTTCATCCTACTTTAGAAGTTTGTTTAAAAAGGAAAACAGAAAATTTCAAAATATATATCCTAACTTCCTATCTGGACTTTTAATATTCAAATTCATGTATATTCTCTTGCAACCAGAGTTTCTATGAAAATCTTCATATAAAATCCTTTAAATATTCTTGCAACTTTCTTTAGCATCAGTGCCAGTGAGCTGAGCATGTCATCCTTTCACAGGCTGGTCCAGCCCCCAGCGCCCATTGTCTGCACTATTCTGTTAGGCTCCTGACTCATCTTCTAGGCTTCTTCATGTGCCTGGCAACACCCTGCTCCACCTCGCATCCAGAGTGATGCTCTAGGCCAGTGGTCAGCCAACACATTAGTCAACAGAGCCAAATATCAACAGTACAATGATTGAAATTTCTTTGGAGAGCCAAATTTTTTAAACTTAAACTTCTTCTAACACCATGTCTTCAAAACAGACTTGCCCAGGCCGTGGTATTTTGTGGAAGAGCCACTCTCAAGAGACCAAAGAGCTGCATGTGGCTCATGAGGCGCAGCTTGCTGACCACTGCTCTAGGCAAAACCCTCAATGGTTCCCCCTCTTACTATGACCATGATTTCACCTCTTGATACTCTATTGTTGCCATATGAACAGGTGTTAACCTACTTTTGCCCTACAATTACAGTCGAAAATTACAGTCGAAAATTAGGACTAAAGAATAAATTCAGAGGTGGTGGTTCTTCATGCTGGAACTAAATTTCCTTGCAGTCATACTAGCATCCTGCATTAGCTTCTTATCTTTGTTACCATGGCTTTCATTTTCCACATTCATCCTACTCCTTTAAATTCAGTGTCAGAATCTGCTCTTAAAAAGGCATAAAATTAATCAGTGGCAATTTGACAATGTGCTATCTCATTCACATGAATTTTCTTTGTAAGAATTCTCACATTATAAAAATATTTTCTTACCTACTTAAGTACAAACGAGGAAATGATTTTGTAAGTATATGGGGTATTTTCTATATTCTCTCTAGTCTTGGTCATATACATTGAGTGGCCAGATTATTATGATCTCTGAATGCATAATAATCTGGATACTATATATATATTCATGCCTGGTGTATGAATTCATGCATGGGTGGAGTCCGGTCATCCTGGCCAGGGGGAGGGGACATAGGTGGCTGGCCGGCCTGCCTGCTGGTCAAATTCCTGGTCGAGGGGACAATTTGCATATTAACCTTTTATTATATATGATATACACTGAGTGGCCAGATTATTATACATTCAGAGATCATAATAATCTGGCCATTCAGAGTATTTCATAGGTGTGCAAATCTGATTGCGGTGTTTTAAATCCCCTATAGCATAATTGCATAATACAGTTCTAGGTAGAACATTTGCCTTTTTATGCCATAAAAAGAAAAACACACTGTTATATAAGAATATCACCCAAACAGTGTATAACATTCATGATGCACTCATTCAATCAATCAATTTTGAGAGCTTTTTATATTATACAATTTTAGTCTTAAATACCACAATAACTAAAATAGAGCAAATCCCTACCTTCATGAAGTTTAAATTCCAAAGTGGGAAGATAATTTTTTGTTGAAAGCTGGACATTTTGTATTGGGTAATATGAACTTAGGTAAATGGACTTTCAATTGGGGGTTGGGGGCAGATTCTGTATTACCAATTCCACTAGTTTATAGCTCCTGGGTCCATAACTAAAATTATATCTAAACATATGAATCACAGGCAATTATTACAAGGCCTGTCCCATGAAGAGAACACTTGGATAACCAGAAATATCACCAACACGTATTGCACATGATTCTGCATTGTCTAGTAAAGATACTTAGAAATGCAGAGAAATCCACATTGGTTCTCTGACCCCTGGAATATAAATAATTATGATAGAGAAGGACAAGAAATTGCCCTTGAATATGTTTTCATGTTCCATTGACAATAAGCCAAAAGTAATACCAGGTCCCCAAGGAAAAGGAAGAGATTGGTGCCATTGTTAAAGCCTTCAAAAATGCAGGTGGCAATTCCTACCACTTCCCAATTTGAAATCTGTTGTCTGGTCACAGCAAAAGCCAGATGGGCCAGGGAAAATGACAGGCAATTATTGCACACTTAATCAGATGGTATTATCAATTGTAGCTGGTTGTCTGGGTGTGCTATCTGTATTCCAGCAAAACTACACAGCCTCTGGAACCTGTTATTCAGCTCTTAATCTTGCATATACTTTTCTTCCACTATTTTCAGGAAAGGAAGCAGGAGCGGTTTGCTTCTGAACGGAAAAAGCTATAGCTTCACTGAACAGCCTCAGAGTTGTGTCAACCCTTCTGCTCCCAGTCACCATCCTGACCAGAGATAGCTAGATTATTTTGAAACCCCGCTTAATATTATGTTGTTTTGTATAAAATTAAGCTAATTGGACCCAGTGAGCAGGAAGTATAAAGTAATGTGAATGCCTTAAAAAGATAAATGCATTCCAGAAAGTGCAAAATGAATCCTGAGAAGTTTCAGGGTCTTGCCTCATTAGTGGAGTTTCTAGGAGTTTGGGGAATGTCAATCCATCTCTCTAAGGCAAGAGACAAATTGATGCTCATTCACACCTAACATGACCCATTTACTAGATAACCCCATAGGTTGAATAGCCCCAGACTGCAACACAGCTTTGAGAAAGTGATGCTCAGCCTGATGGAAGGCCCAGGGCAAAGCTTCTCCACTAGAGGAGCTCAGCATTGGGCAGAAACAGCTCTACTTTAGAACTCATTCTGTGTCCTGTCATCTGTTGGGAGCAGCCCTGACAGGGCATGGCCTTGGCATAGACGCTGTACTATGTCCCAGAGGCCTGGCGTGACAGGATGTGGCATGCCTCACATTTATCATCTCTCTCAGAGAGAGATCTGAGGGGCACACCTCCATGGCTGCCACACCACCAAAACTTCCTTTTGTGACTTGGGGTTCTTTGATCTATCAAAACATACACATGCCAGTATAAGTTGGAAATAATGTATATGATACTGTCTCCTAGCAGGTCCAAAAGACACATGTAAACTTTAGGAGCAGGGAGCTCAGATGTTCAGGGTCCTTACTCGTCCTATTTTACTTCCCCTCCTTTGGACCACACATATGAACCTTTATTGAAGTTCCTATAACCTAATAATAGTTAACTAAAGTATTTGCATGGTAAGGTGCTACCAGTTCAAATTGAGATGCTATCGAATTACAGTCTCACTCAGCTTGGTCCTGTAAGACATTGATGGAGAGAATCCCCATGAGTAGAACTGTGGTCCATTTTGTGTGAAATTAGGGTTAGGGTTAGGGATAGACCTCAGGTAAATATTTACATTGAATTATGAACAATGATTGTTTCACTGGCTGGACAAAGACTAAGACTGAAAACTTAGTGACAAAGACATCTAAGAGAAAGGTATATATCTTGAAAGGGGACCAGAGTTAAAAACATTTGCATCCCACAAATATGTCTACCAGAGGATACTTACAACAAAAGAGATCTCACATATTAGAGAAAATAACCCATCAGGCATGTCAATCAACTCTTCCCATGGTCATTTGTCAGTGGGTCCTTGCATAAAATGGCCAGGTTATCAGTGATGGAACTGTATGGGTTGAACAATGCTAAATTTCTCAATTTTATTTAAGCCAGTCTATCTGCTACTACTGCTGAGTTTCCCACCTGCCAAAGAAGGAACTTACAGTGAATCTAAATGTGGAGAAGTAATGTAGATGCTGAGTTTGTTACTGTCATCCCTCCTGTGAAGGGAAGCCTCCAAAATGGCTCACCATGATCCTTACCTCTTGGAATTCATGCCTTGTATACTCTCCTCTGTGGCCTGGACATAGTGGATTCCTTCTAACTAATATAGTTCCATAAGCTTTCATGGTAGGTTTGTATAGAGTAGACACATTCTTTGGGCCTATCACTTCTCCAAGTGGAATATTATACCAACTCTGTTTCTTAGCCACAGGTCCTTAGTGCTACCAGGTCTATTCTGAAAAATTTTAAATGCTTTGAATCTTAAAAATAAGGGATTTAAAACTTCCCCATCCCATGGGCCTGAGATTCCTTATTAAAATGGACCTGTCCACCCTTCAGTGATGTTCCTCTTTGACTGTCATTATCTTCTCCCTTAAAAAGATAAGTACTCTGAAGTCACAGGGCACACCTCTTCAGATACTCTGTTTTCTTCGTATTACTAATGTTGACTTTTAAAGGTAAAAGTATTGGCATTTTTAAAACTACATATTTTGATGACGTACTGGTTTTCTTCTTTGTAGAGTAAGGTTCTTTGATGCAGTGTTTGTGAAAGTCAGGTGGGGTATCTAGTAAAGAACACGTTACACTTCCTGAATCAGTGGGTACAGAGCAGTAAAGACTTAAAATAGCACCCTTTACTATTGGTTGAAACATATTACAATCCACTGCTTTAATATCAATCAAACACATTTATTGTACCATTACCATTTGCAGAAAGGGAACTAATATATTAAAACGACATTGATCAAGTGTGTTAATTAGGTGTTGAAAAATTTAAGCAGATTGCTTTGTCAAAACCAAACATTGATTTCACTGATGTTATGTGCGCTTAATTGTAGTGGCAGCATTCTCTTTATGGATTTCTTCGTAGGAAGATAAAGTGCTGATAAGAGAGCGCCCAACACCCATCAGCCAGGGAGACCATTATTTTATATGGATGGGCCTTTACAAGGGTTGATGAATGAATTTACACTAAGCCAAAGTATATTTTTGGTGTCAAACTCTCTTAGAGCTGGGCTTGAGTTCATGAGATGGTGTGACACAACATTGCTGTCTGTTTGGTGACCTGCTTTGAAAAGTTAAGAGAAAGCAAAGAGCACAGAGAAGTCCCTCTTGAACCCATTTAAAACAAATCTTCCTTGGAATAACTTTGTGTTGGTATCAGCTAATGGATGGTAAATGCCTAATAATGAATGCAAAAGTGCTTAGTTGCTGCTTCAGAAAATTAATTTGTTACATGTTCTCCGACCCTAATGAAAGGGAAATTCCTTAGGAAACAACTGGAGAAAAAATGCACAGAATGCCCAAATCAGAATACCAAACTAAGTGTAGAAGATGTTTGCAAGTGGGTGTTTATCTTCAGAGGGTAATTCAGAGACTAAGGCGACAGAATGCTGTAAGATGAGTAATTTAACTGCTAATTTACCAGCAGATTGACTTTCTAAATATGCCTAAGTGGTTTGAATTGGATTGCAGGGTAACTCCTTCGCATTTCCACGAGTTCCTGTCCTCTTATTGGTCTGTTCTAATTTTGACAATATTAGCCCTGTATTGTAATGTTATTTTAGTTGTGCTATTCAGCCACAGCTGCTATTAAGTAAACAGTTTCTTTATGGCTCTTTTCCAGTGTGGCCTTTGGAGAGATTCTGATTTCTAACTGTATGGAGTGTTAATGTCTACTATTAAATTATGCATGTATACTTAAAAAGGCTTCATAATATTTCAAAAGCTTTATTTTACAAACCTTTATAATAATAAACTGATATTTTATAAACTATTCTCTATGAGAAGCTTTTGATAAGATTTATTAAATTTATTATATATGTGTTCAAATCATATCCTATCTAATAAAAGAGTAATATGCAAATTAACCATCACTCTGCAACAAAATGGCAGAGCCCATAGCCACAAGATGGCAGCACCCAGTCCTTTAGCCCCACTAGAGTCCCCCAGTCTGCATAGCTGTGGCAGTCTGGGGTGTCTGGTTTAGAGGGGCACACCCCCATCTCCCCCATCTCCCCCTCCCACAGTCCCTCTCCCCGACCCCTTCCCACAGTGATCCCTGCCCAGTTGTGGCAGTCCGGGGTGTCCAGCTGGGAGGTACTAGCACCCAGTGCAATCCCAGGCCAGCTGCAGCAGCCTGGGCTGGGGTCTCAGGCCAGCAGGGCTGTGCACTTCCACCACATGATCTTCCAGCCAGCAGCAGCAGCCTGGGCTGAGGTCTTATGCTGGTAGGACCACACATCCCTAGAGCAAGATCCCTGGCCAGGCTGAGATGGCAGCCTGGACTGAGGTCTCAGCCTGGCTGGGAAGCACATCCCCCATGGTGCCATCCCCAGCCAGCAATGGTGGCCTGGGCTGGGGTCTCAGCCTGGCCAGGGCATGCACCCCCCACAGCGCCATCCCCCTGCTGGGTCTCAGCCTGGCTGCGGTGAGATCCCCTTCTACTGGTGGCAGCCTGGGGTCTCAACCATTGAGTCACACCAGCCAGGCAGATATGGAGGAATCTTAAATATTCCTTTTTAAAATATTGATTTTTTTACATAGAGGAAGGGAAAGGGATAGAGAGCTAGAAACTTCTATGAGAGAGAAACATGGATCAGCTACTTCTTGCACACTCCCCATTGAGTATGTGTTCCCAACCAAGGTACATGCCCTTGACCGGAATCAAACCTGTGACCCTTGAGTCTGCAGGCCGATGATCCATCCATTGAGCCAAACCAGTTAGGGCTGTCCAATATGCTAAAGAAAAAATCCTAACTAATAAAGAGGGAATATGCAGGGAAGGGCATTTGGGGGTGACCAGGTTGTCAGGGGACAGCAGTTGGGAATGATCAGGCTGGCATGATAGCAGTTAGGCATCAATCAGGCTGGCAGGGGAATGATTAGGGGATAATCAGGCTGGCAGGCAGAAGCAGTTAGGGGCAAGCAAGCAGGCAGGTGAGCAGTTGGGAACCAGCAGTTCTAGATTGTGAAAGGGAAGTCTGACTGCTTAAATATGAATTTCATGCACCGGGCCTCTAGTATTTATATATTTTCAAATAAATATGCATGCATATGTATATGCAGATATATGTTCTATATTTATATGGAGATATATACATACAGATATAGAGACAGATACAGACCGTAACATAAGACATTACTTTAGTGATGCCTATATGGAAAAACAGATTTGTGGAGAGTGAGACTTGTCCAAAAGTAAACTTCAAGCTTTTGATATCCAGTGAAGGTACAATTCAGAGTTCCGAATCTTCTGCTATCATGAAGTATGTTTACTTTACCTTTTTCAAGCAAGGACCGAGAGAAACTTCATTTGAGTTAGTAGTATAATTTGTGAGAAACAACATTTGGAGGCAGACCCTGGAACTTTCCTATGGAGTGATTTGTCCTTTGGGAAGAAGCTAAGAAACTCTTTAATGTAGCTGAGACTGTAAACTTGCCTTGGCTTTCTAACTGGTCAACAGAAACCATTGTTTCCCTTAGGTCCAGGGTCGGCAAACTGTGGCTCCTGAGACACATGTGGCTCTTTGGCCCAGCCCCTTGAGTGTGGCTCTTCCACAAAATACCACGGTCTGGATGAGTCTATTTTGAAGAAGTGGCGTTGGAAGAAGTTTAAGTTTAAAAAATCTGGCTCTCAAATGAAATTTTAATTGTTGTGCTGTTGATATTTGGCTCTGCTGACTCATGAGGTTGCTGACCACTGCTTAGATGATGCAGTCCCCCGGCTTTCTTCACGAAGTGTCATACAGTGCCGTAAATCGCTTTCTTCTAAGAACTAATTCGGAAAAAAAAATGAGCAATTATTCAATCAAACACAGATTGATGTAGTCAATTGCTACTGTCTTCTGCACTTGAAACAGTATGATGAGAAACAGACAGCAATGTATGACTCCCACACTCTCATTAGAATGGATGAATACAAGGAAACATTTTTATATATTGAGTGTATATTATAATTCACTCAACGACTTTATATGTGAGTCATTTTTGTCTAAAGCAAAAATCTGTTCATTTTGAAGATGGAGTGAGTTCTTTTTACTGTTAACATATTAGTAATGTTAAAAACATATAAGCAAAACTAAAATCTAAGAAAAAATATTACAAGTTTTAGCATGTTTATGAACATCCATATCCTTAACATTTCATAAGCACAATATTTAAAAAAGCTTGCTGATTCTTTTAGGGATGCATTGATATTATACAGCAACATAAGTTTGTTAATACCTGGAACTTATAAAAATAGTAGTCTTGAAATAAAGCATTCATGAGAACTATACCTAGTAAATTATACTAACTCATAAAAACTTAGTTACAGAGATATGTAAATCATTAATTAAATGTGTCATAATTCATATCTCTTTTAAAATGAAAGTATTTATTACAATTATTCTCTATACCCTATGTGCTCATCTGGTCATAAGGCTTTGTAAATCAGTTAACTATGAAACAGTTTATTGAACGTCTGATAAATATAAATAATTAGATCTAACTATGCTAAATAGCCTTTGACATTTACAATATTATATTTCTAAATTAGAGAAGTCTTTATTTATCAACTAGAGTCCTGGTGCACAAAATTTGTGCATGGGTGGCAGGGGTGTCCCTCAACCCAGCCTGCACCCTCTCCAATCTGGGAGGGCCTAAATGGGCAGTCAGATATCCTTCTCACAATCCAGGACTGCTGGCTTCCAACTGCCTGCTTGCCTGCCTACTTGATTGCCCCTAACCATTTCTGCCTGCCAGTCTGATCACCGCCTAACCACTCTCCTGCCAGCCTGATTGATACCTAACTGTTCCCCTGCTGACCTGATTGGCCGTAACTGCCTTCCCCTGCTAGCCTGGTCACCCCCCCAATTGCCCTCCTCTGCCAGCCTAGTCATCCCTAACTGCCCTCCCTTGCAGGCCTGGTCCCTCCCAACTGCCCTTCTCTGCCAGCCATCTGGTGTCCACATGGGGGCAGCCATCTTTGAGCAAATAGTGTGGCCATTTTGTGTTGGAATGATGCTCAATTTGCATATTATTCTCTTATTAGATAGGATTGCTTACCTCACATGAGATTTAAAAAATAGTAAACCACAAAACTATTAATATTTAATTATTAGCTATCTGCAAGCACAATTCTTGAACTGTAAACAGTATTAAATGGAAGATGATTTTGAAAGTATATAATAATTTTCCTGTGATATAACACAGTTGGTATACAAATCTCAGAAGATGTTATTAGTGGCCACTAGAGCAGAGTTGGGTAGAGGAGCCTGCTTATGGGGCCCTGTGTCAGCAAGACTCTAAATCTAGAACATGACCTTCCTTAGATCACATAGATTATTTCATATGTGTTTAATCTTATCTGTTTGATATAGTGATTGAGGATACAATTTATATTATGAACTCTACTGATAAATTACACTACCTGGATGCCAGCAAAGGGGAT
Organism: Antrozous pallidus; assembly: GCA_027563665.1. NCBI lineage: Eukaryota > Metazoa > Chordata > Mammalia > Chiroptera > Vespertilionidae > Antrozous > Antrozous pallidus. The sequence continues at coordinate 52,929,070 of CM050518.1, forward strand.
TTCTTTAAAATCAATAATTACGATTTTGTAATCAGAATTTTATGTTATTAAATATGAAGGTTAAGAATCATCCTATATAATAAAAAAGAAACATGCAAATTTGACCATATCTTCGCTATGCTACCAGCCAATCAGGAGTGGGGGGCGTGGCCATATGGTGCATGACCCCGCCCCTCATGCCACCTCAGCATTGCCTGGGCAATGGGCACCATGGGCCTGGGGAGCAGACGCTGCGCTTGCGGTCCCGGTAGTCCCTTGGCACCTGTTCCCCAGGCTGCACAGAGGCCGGCGGGAAGGTTGGCCACTGCTGCATTTCACCGCAGGTGCCAGGGTCCCAGATCATGAAGGGCATGCACATGGGGGTCCCAGATCGCCAGCACACATGAGCAGGGCAGGGCCGCAGGCGGCCAGGGGGAAGACCGGCCACCGCTGCACTTCACCGTGGGCTCCGAGGGTCCCAGATCGCGAAGGGTGTGCACAGGGGATCCAAGATCGCCAGCACATGCGTGAAAGGCAGGGCCACGGGATGCAGGGAGGGAAGACTGGCCACCGCCACACTTTGGCACGTGCATCGGGAGTCCCAGATTGCCATGGTGGCGGGGCCAAGGCAGAGGCCATTAGGGGTGATCAGGCCAGGAGGAGAAGGAAGTTGGGGGTGATCAGGCTAGGAGGAGATGGCAATTGAGGATAATCAGGCTGGTGGGGGCAGGCAGAGGGGACCATTTGGGTCGATCAGGCCAGCAAGCAGAGTGGTTAGGGGTGATCAAGCAGTCAGGCAGGTGAGTGGTTAGGAGCAGATTATGAGGGGGTTGTCCAAGTGTCAGTTTAGACCCAATCCCACAGGGGTCTCGATTGGAGAGGATGCAGGCCAGACTGAGAGACAACCTCCCCTACCCCCCACGTGCATGAATTTCGTGCACTGGGCCACTAGTTTGTTTATATTTATCTTCTAAGTAAGTGATAGTGATATTAAATTTCCAGGTGAAATAAGCTGAAATAAAATACTTAGGTTCTATTCTTTGCAAGATGAATGTTTTGAGTTTTCTCTATTAGATGGCATTACATGTACTCAATTTGTTCAGTTTATGATTCCAAAAACTGATATTTTGCATTTTGCAAATGTATATGTGTATATATATGCAATCTGTTCTTTATCAACTAAAGTTTAACAGATCTTGAGATGTATTATAATTTTTTTCATATGCCTACCAAGAGGAGGCCAGCAATATGTGATAATCAAAGTATGAGTCAGGCATGAATCCATTCACACAATATTTTTATCCAAAGCATAAATGGCAGGTTGTCATCACTAATATCCTAAGTCTTTTCTTTTTCTTCTTGTTGATTCAGGAGAGGAAATATGCCACAAATCAGGAGACTGACGTAGACTGTCCTTCTTGCCTTCTGAGTCACATGCTGTTAGCCACCATTTATGTCCATCAGAATGGGTCCTGATGCCAAAGGCAGATATTTCATTTTGAACTCTTCAAAGAGCAATGTAAATATAAATTTGAAATGTAGGGTCATAATTCTAAAGTGGTCATCATTAGCTGTCATGGAGAAGAACATTGCTTATCAAGTAGAATAATAGTATTATTGATATATCTGTCTTTGTCAGCATCTAATGGAAAACAGGGGGAAAAAAGCAAATAGAGGTAGATAAGCCATGTGAACAAAAGTCAAAGTTCAGGAAAAGAACAAAACAAAATCCATTGTTGTCTATCTCTCTCCATCCTTTCTAGTATCTGATAAAAATATTTCCCCTAATATATATTCAATGCATTGCTTCTACAGGTCTAAAGTAACCTTGCTTATTTTTTGAGGGGGATCTTTAGATTGTTACTAAGCCAATTTACAATGACTGAGAAGCTGATGTTTTCTGGATATAATTGCTGATAGTCACTTGTTTCTCTTCTGCCTGCATTTTGATCCATTTATTTCTTGTTTCCTTCAGTTGTTCAGTAGGAGAAGAGAAGCAAAGGAAGACAATTCCAGCACTGAGTAGAGATTCATCCATATAATAACAATTACATGAAAGTGAAGTTTCTATAGGTATAAGCTAACCTCTTATACCTATGTCTCACTGGTAGCTGAGTGGAGAAGAGATTTTATTTATTTATTTATTTATTTAATATATTTTATTGATTTTTTACAGAGAGGAAGGGAGAGGGATAGAAAGTCAGAAACATTGATGAGAGAGAAACATCGATCAGCTGCCTCCTGCACACCCCCTATTGGAGATCTGTCTGCAGCCCAGGTATATGCCCTTTACCAGAATCAAACCCAGAACCCTTCAGTCCGCAGGCCAACGCTCTATCCACTGAGCAAAACTGGTCTCGGCTGGAGAAGAGATTTTATATTGCTAACAAAAATGAGATTCTTAAGTTACATATTTAAATAAAATGATCATTTTTTTTTGTTTTTGTTTACTACCATCTGGTAGACCTGTATTATCTAAAGCTGTAGCCAATAGCCACATGTGGCTATTTAAGTTTATGTTAAATTTCCTCACTTAATCTCACTATCCACATTTCAAGTGCTGAAGAGCCACATTTAGAGCATTTGCAGAATCATTGACAGTCCCATTGGAGTATTATATAAAACAACAACTCATATACACAAAGGCCTTATGAATCTCTCTGGTATAAGTCTTTACAGGAAGCTCTATGTGCATAGATTATAAGAATCAACAAGCAAACCAACACAACATGGAGAGATGTCCAGTTTCACCTTTTTCACAAAATTTCTATGTATAATTTTGTATTTAATTATGCATTGGAGATAATCTGGACCAGCTGGTGCTTCAGATCCTATAATTTGTTAGAAATAAGGGTTATGATGAGATGACTAATGTCCCAAAGTCAGTGAAACTGCAACAGGATAACTCAATATCCTTGCCACTGCTTTAGATAATTAAGAATATTTTGTGACACACTTGTTTGGAAAGAAATTGGCTAGGAGCTCCCCCAGACAATGGACAGTGTCACCAGGCACACTTCTGTCCCTCAGCAGCAAGGTAGGCAAGCCAGGGTTCTGTGGTCCTGTCACTCAGTGACAGATGCTCTGAGTTGCTCACAGGCAGGAGGGACTCCTCTCTTTGCATGGTTCAGAATGTGATTCCTGATGGAGTTGAAACTGCTGTGTGTTGTAATGGAGGTTGAGGTGTTCTGGTTGTAGTACAAACACCACAGCACTGTGTCCAGCTTCGTCAAAGTCAACAGAAAACATTGCTGACCATCATGGCAGATGGTAAGGAGTGCTGCCGCAGGGTTTCTCAAGACCCAGGGAGTCTCAGCACCCAGGGAACTAGAGATTTCCTTCATGCACATTCTGCCTTCTGTCCAGGTCCAGCCTCCTCCCACATGGAAGGTAGAACCCCTTCAATCACAGTCCCTGGCACACAGACCCCTGGACTTCTTGCTCAATTTCTTTTTTCATATCAGACTTTATCTCTTAAATTCCTCCTTTGGATTCCCCCAAGATCATCCTGAAATCCAAATTCTCTTGAATGACAGGGTTCATTCAAGTCTCTGCCTCTTACCCTCCAAAAGGCTGAATCAAAACAAATAATCACCATGCTGGGAGAGTTTACCCACGTCCTCACACCTGTTCCAGCAGCAAGACTATACTTTAAAAAAATCATAATGTAAAGTTTCAGAGTGAAGCAGGTAGACTTGACTCAATCCTGCTCAATCTTCTCTCCTGAACCCTGTGATTTTCCCTGGATTTCCAGATTTGGAAATACTATTTATGTGTGAATAGCACCCTTTCTATCTCAATCTCCCATAATCAGCCATCTTTTGTTAACGGTTCCAAGTGACTACTAATCAATCTGAAAATAAATGATTAAATTACATTTGATTTCCAGCTTGGAAACAAGCTTTGCAAACACTTACAAGCTAGTGAATTTCATTTTATATTGGGAGTTAAATATAGTTGAACCTGCCCACTAGACTTAAAACCTTAGAAAATCAATTAAATAGAAAGTTAAAGGACAGATTATATAAACCTGAGATTGTATAAAAATATTTGTCAGTAGTAGAATCCTATATAATAAAAGAGTAATATGCAAAAGGACCATACCTTCACTATATACAAGCCATGCCCACAAGCCAATCAGAGCGAGTATGCAAATTAACCCAACCAAGATGGGAGTTGATTTGTATATATGCATGCAGAAGACAGCATAGAAGGAAGCCAAGCACTGCAGAAGGGAGCAAAGCTCCAGAGAAGTAAGCAAGTGGGATGGGAGAGAAGAGAGGGAGCAAGGCAGAGGAGATAAGAGGAAGGGAGGCAGAAGAGAAGGAAGCAAGGCAGCAGAGAAGTGAGTGAGGCAGTGGAGGCAGGAGAGAGCAAAGTAGTGGAGAAGGGAGCGACGCAGCAGAGAAGGGAGGGAGCTTTGTTCAACATGCAGAAGCTCTATTCTTGCAGGAATCTTCCTGCAATGGGTCTTGAGTATCATAAGTTTTCACAGAACTACTTGTGAGCAATTCTAAGTGTTTTGGATGTTTCTTAGAAACACATGTCGGTGTAAGCGAGGTATCGGATACAGTTCATCTTTTTACCTTATTTTATCTATACACTAGAGACCACTGAGTTTTCTTTTCCCAATTTTGAGGAAAAAAACAAGTGTATAACTTGATCCCTCCTATGGGCCTTCTTTAAATTTTAGAGAGTTTTCTCATCCACAGCCTCACTAGGCCAGCTTTTAAAGGAGTATTCTGTAATAAAAATGTTTGAGGAGGGAAATCTGATGCTAATTACCTTAGATATCATCCATTGCTCATTGGTTCTAATTTTTGTGTGGAAGCAATGGTTCCTGCTCAGAGGAGTTTAGCTATTGCCTGAGGTCAGAGATGATGTCTTACCTTTATGAAGCCTGTGTCTTCCTCCTGTGACATTGCAAAATGCTTTCTGTAGAGTGAGTACTAAAAAAAAACAACTTTTGTTAAATGGAGCAATAAAGATAACCAGAGCAGTGCTATTTTAATAATATCTGAAAAAGCCTGTATCAGTCTTTTCTCCTTTAAGAAGCTTTCCATGAATTCTTCAGGCCAAAGGGCTCTCTCTGTGTCCTGCACTCTCGTTGTCCACATTATAAAACCCGGGTACTTCAATCTAGTAGTTTCATGAGTATTAGATTTGAACTTACCTAGGGAACAGTCTCTGCCCTGTTGGTCCCCACTCTAGAATAGTGATCTCTTTGAAATGGTAATTCAATGGAACATACACATTGATTATTAAAACCTGAAATTCAGCAGATTTTGACTGGATTAAAACAACAAAAATTTTACATGGAACAAATTAAAAATATGTAATAGGTGAGAAAAAGATCAGAGAAAGCATATTCCAGTTGGTTTTTACTCATGATCCAGGTTCAGTAAAGTAAGGAGTGTTATTGTGAGTTTTCACCATAAAACAGAAATAATATTTTTAATGAAGTAAATAACCTTTGGATTGATACAGAAAGTTTTCTGGTTCTACAAAGTACTGGATAAATGTATCGGAGGTCTTCAGCTAGGTAAGACATCTCTGACCTCAGGCACTAGCAAAACTCCTATGAACAGGAACCAAACTACTAGATTATTGGGGTTTTATAATGAGGACAATGCAGATAAAGGACAGGGAGCAAACTCTGTGGCCTTAAGAATTCATGGAAAGCTTCTTTCATAGATTTCACAGACTTTCTCAAGAGAGAGTTTTTCAGTCAGTCAACGCCAAAGCTGGTTGTAAGTATGGCAGATTCCCTGATTGCGTTAACATTATTTTTATACAGACGGAAGGTAGACATCATGTATTTTACTTCTTAAGGAAAGAATTGATTCATAATGAGTGATTTATTGTCATCTGCACCTTAACCATTTTTAAAGGAGATTAAAATTAAGTGATCTCAAAACTAGTTTTAGGGGCCTTGCCACATGGCACAAAGTGGCTCTGATTGCGTCTGGGGAACAGAGGATTTTTAAGAAGACCAGCAATTAGAGTTTTGAGTGGGAAGCCAAGTTTATTATCGAGTTTCTTTCATAAAGGGTGTTTGGTTGAAAGCAATATGAACTCAATCAAGCTGATTCAAATAATTCACATGAAGTTAATGGAAGGAGAGAGGCAAAACATAGCTGAGCATTCAAAATCCAGACCTGGGGACTAAGGGCACCAGGAATTTTTAGCTACTTTCAGTATTAATTTCACTTTTAATGCAAACTTGTGTGGTTGCAAAGAGCAAAACCCTTTGAAGTCAGGGTAAAAAAAAAGATTAAACATTTTTCTTTATCTATGCACATGAGTCCTTGTATTATCTCACCCTATATCTTAAACACCTCTGTTAATGGCTTCTCAACTCCTCACTTTCGTAGTTTCTCTTTCTCTGATCACTTTTGATAAGATTGCAATCCAATCCAGTTGCTACATCTCTATTCCTGTAGTTCCACTTACTTCCTACCATTTACAATATACATTTTATTGTTTCATTTTTTTATCTGTCTACCTTCTCTTCCACATTTGAATATAAGCCCTGAGGTACATATTTTATTTACTCATTGCTTTATTTCTAGCATATAGAATAGCATATGACATGAAGTCAGGGCTTAATATTTACTTGTAAAATGAATAAATTAAAAGCATAAAAGGTTCTATCATAATAGTCTTCAAATCATTGAAAGAGGATGTTAGCATGCAGTAGTTCTAGTGCTGGCAGCCTATTGAGCAAACCAAATTCTGCACCTGTAAATGTCTCAAGGTTATAAAATTACAACCTGGAGACAACTAATCACAATGAGGAATTAAACTATAGCCAATCAGTATCCTTGCTTTGCTTCTGCTTTTTCTCTATCTCTCATGAGCTCTTGTGGATGGAGTGCTCTGACCCACATCCTGCTTGGTGCTGCCTAATTTGAATGGCTCATTTCTTAAACTCTTACAATCCTATCTAATAAAAGAGTAATATGCAAATTGGCCATCATTTCAACACACAAGCTCGCTGACCCCATGTGGTCAAAGATAGCTGCCCCCATGTAGACACAAGATGGCCACCACAAGATGGCTACCAGGTGAGGGCAGTTGGGGATGATCAGGCCTGCAAGTTAGGGCAGTTGGGGGTGATCAAGCCTGGAGGGAAAGGCGGTTGGGAGTGGGGGGGGACCCAGGCCTGCAGGGGTGGGAAGTTAGGGTGATCCGTCTGGCAAAGGAGCAGTTAGGCATCAATCAGGCTGGTAGGGGAGTGGTTAGGGGGTGATCAGGCTGGCAGGCAGAAGTTGTTAAATCAGGAAGGCAGGCAAGTGAGCATTTGGGAGCCAGAAGTCCTGGATTGTGAGAGGGGTCCCAGATTAGAGTGGATGCAGGCTGGGCTGAGGTACACACACCCTGGTGCATGAATTTCGTGCACCAGGCCTCTAATTTTAAACTATGCCCCAGTTTATCTTTTAATGCTAATGATGTCTAGAAAACGCAGCTGGATTGCACGAGAATGGAGAGTTAGGAGAACATGTTGACCCCACTTTACTCTCTGTCCTGACTGCGTCCTGCACAGAACTGGGGCTCCACTTTCTGTGCATAACCATTTTCTGCTCATGGATGCTTCAGTGCTGGATCAGAGAGAGCAGATTAGGTTCCCCACTCTTCACCTCTTCCTTCACCATCTAAACTCCTGGGACTTTGAGTCAAGCTTATCTAGAAACAGGAACTATACATCCCTTCTTGAGAAAGGATGGATATCTTCCTGGTCAGAACCCTAAATCTTAATTAACCAGATGTATCCAGAACCTCATGTACCTCTAACAGCAAAGGGCTTCCTTTGACTGATGTGATTCATGGGATGACAGCTACAGAAGGTGGCTTGGGCTAAGCTGCTTTTCTTGACTATTTCAAAAGTGTTTTTTTTTTTAATTGCATTGTCTGTCTTACAGGGTATCAGATCTCTCACTCATTCAGTTAGAATGTTGTTTACACATACATACACTGGGCTCAGCCACCACTCTGTTAGAGACACAGAGTCAGAAAGACAGGTGATATTTCCTGTCTCTGTAGCATCTTTCCAGGGAATCCTACATAGCCCCCTAATCTACTTGCACCTCTCAAAATACTTTCAAAGCATGAATCTCTTTAGACATTTTTATACCAATTACTTGCCTTCATTTATTTTGTTCTTTCTCAGCAAAGGAGATAAAGTGGCAGGCCTCTGACCAGTTTTCTGAGATGATGCAAGTCTTTCTAACTTAATTAGTGTGTGCAGGGGAAATTAAACATGATAAATACATTAATTGCTCCCAGATATAGAAAAAAGTGTAACAGATTCCATTGGATACCTGACTACCTACTGTAAAATCAAAGAGTTGGCTATATAAGCAAATCTGACACACATGCCTATTATTCTAATTCAGATCACTGTCTGAGTCTCCTCTTTTCATTCTTCGTTGACTTGTTCTATTTTGGTGCTTCTTATGGCCCCATTATTCAGAGATCACTTTTATTTTACTTTTCAAAATTCCCCACTCACCCCTTAATGTTGCTAATTACTACCAAGGGACCATTAACTTTAATTGTTAGAGAAAAGGTATGCTCCTCAGTATTCCCACTCTTTTCTGAGAGTTTTCTAAATAAAGCCTTGGTTATTGTGAATATTATTAGATGTGGTGTGTGTATATAGTGTTCAGATCTAGAAAAGCAGGTGCTCAAATGAAATTGCTATAACTTGTAGAGGAAGGATAGTAAATTTATCCATGTTAAGAATTTACTGTGTTTTTAAATTATTTATTTTTATGCCTATTAATTTAACTTAAAATATTTCAAATATATATATATGGAGAGAGAGAGAGAGAGAGATAAAAAGAGGCATATTAGAAATATTTAGCTTATTTGAGAAGAAGTTCATCTGAATTGGTTAATGGCAGCCTGTAAGTGGTTAGGAGCACTCTACCCACAGGGGCTGGGAACAGTCTTTTAGAGAGGAAAGGTGAAAGCTGGTGAGGACATTACTGATTATTTCCCATTTCTACTAGTGATTCATCTATCACTTCTCCCCTATGAATATGCCAGATATTGACATTATATAAAAGAAGAAGGATTTTGCTGATTCTTGCAATTACCTCTTACATTTCAATAGCTGAAAATTGAGTGAACTTTTAAATTAAAACGTAGTACTCATCAGCATGGTCTTATATCATTGAAAGCATAACCCCTCAGACCAGTGTTAAGATGAAGTTTGTAGAGAATAAATATGGTGGACAATCACTACTCTGTGAAGAAGTGAGATCTCTGGTCCTCATGTGGAGTGCTCTGTGAGTCATTCACATTGTGCACATACTGTGTATGTTCCTTACCACATATTTTTTCTGGAACATGGCAATAAAGTATCATACAGAGATCAATACATTATGAAAGTATTCCTATAAATGGAAGTAAAGTGTGTGGAGGTAGTAATTTTTACAAATGTGCCATTTGAGCACCTGGCAACCCGAGAACATTAGATCACTAAGTATCCTGTGATATCTACCCCAGTCATGCAGCTTTCTTTCCCAAGAAAGCATTCTGGATTTCCAGCTTACCTGTCAATCAACCTTCTGATACTGGCCCTGAAGAAAATCTAGCACTAATAATAAGGAAGATTCCAGAAGATATACCTTTGTTGCCATCACTCTAAGCTTCATCACTATACCTTTATTCATTGCTAGTTATCAGAAGAAAGATTATAGCACATATTTGAAGAGAAAAATAAGACATTTAGGACAATTTAAATGATAATCTTCCAGTTACACAGAACCACGAAATTAATGGATTTAATCAAAGGGCCTTCTGGAGTATCTGAGGAAGAGACAACAGAACAAAAACTCTATTAGCCAATTTTTGCCTTTCTTGGGTGCCCTCTAGTGGTCAGATACCTGATCAATACTCAGCTCTGTGAGAAGTGTTGGTTGGAATATGGAATCCACAGCTCCTATTTGACCTTCACTTACAATATTTTATCATTTTCATTGACGACCAAAGTATAACTGGTTTAATTAGTGGTGGTAGGGATTATAGCATAAAGATCAGACAATGCAATAAAAACTATATCATGACAAGTATGTAAATTCAAAGCAGATAACTGACAGCTTCAGTCATATTTGAAAGCCAGGAGCCTCTACGGCAACTTTAAAGGACAATCTTATTTCTCCTGCTGAAAAAAAACAAACAAACAAAAACAAACAAATCTAGTCACCAAAGGGCTCCATTTGAAACTTTCCATGTTTCCTGTGTCAAACTGGGACTCACAAAGGGAAAATGGGATTCTAAGACTTAGGATTGGAATATTCAGGTAGATAAACTCAAACATATTCACCCCAAATACTTTTAAGGTCTTCTTGATAGCAGAAGTAGCTCCTAGCCCTGACCTGGAGCCAGGTAATGAGCCCCCCTGAAACAGTCCTGCAAGAAGATACTTGTTTTCTTCCAGGACCACCTCACCTCTCCTCATACCTCCAGATGTCAGGGAAGTCCTAGGCCTACAGGGAAAGCATGCAGATCTGGGTGACATTTACTGGCAAGAACTATGGGAAAACAGAAGTGGACCTTGGGGGATTTGGGCCCAGGAAGGGGAAAGATAAATATAAGGCTAAATAGCTATGTTAGCTTACTATTGCTGCCCTAATAAATAACTACAATAAAGTGCTTTCAAATAACACAAATTTATCTTACTTCTCTGTAGTCCAGAAGACCACAGTGACTTAGCAGGTTCTGTTCATCCCAGAGCCTATAGAGAAGAATCCATTTCCTTGCTTTTCTAGCTAGAGGCTGCCCACTTTTCTGTGTTTGCAGTTCTTACTTGGTATTACACCATCCTTTCTTATTCTGTTTTTGACCCTCCAGTCTCCCTCTTAAAGGACCCTCTGATAACCTTGGGCCCACCTGACTAAGCTCCCCATAGCACACTTCAAGAGAATCTGTGGAGAAGCATTTTCCCTCTTACCACAACAGGAGAGTATGATTAACATTGGGGATACTAATCCATGATTTAGATTCACTGTTTTGTAAGGATGCTTGGAACCCATCCTAAGTAGTGTTCTGGGATAGTCCCTGAAATCTGGATACAATTATGTCTTTAGTAAACAAAGTAAAAATGCCAGAACTTTCTTCACATGGTATTAAAGAAAAGATAAGGAAACTCAAGCTATTATTTAAATTACAGTGGAGATATTAACAGCAGCTAAAGGAAGCCTTACTTGACTATGCTCTGTGGCAGCGAATTTGCATCGCAGCTGAGAAACTCAGAGATGAGGCAACATGATGTCCAGAAGATGGCAGTACCTCATGGCTCAAGGTTGCTCAATAAAATCCCAGCCCTGAGAAGCAGGGATACTGGGTCCAATGGCAGGTTGCCCTTCTCAATACAGTGGTAGCTCCTTCCCAGATGCTTTGTTAGATGGAATCTCTTTAACAGCCTCTGACACTTTGTATGTGGCTTTTTATCTAGCAACTGCTTTCTTCTCTATAACCCTCAGCCGGGAGGAATAGAACATTTGGCCGCTGAAGGGTAAGAGCAACATAGCCACCATTTTGCCTCAAGGTTATGTAACCCCTGCTGTCTTTCATGATAGCACAAAAGAACCTCACTAATCTTGACATTCTAAAGAACATCATGCTGGTCCACTCCACTGGTGACATTGTGCTACTTAGACCTGGTAATCAGGACCTTGCAAATAGCCTAAATGTTCATCAAACATATGTGTACCAGGAAGTGGGAGGCGAAGTCCATGAACTTTCCAGAGAATGCCCTGCCAATAAAATTCATAGTAAAATAATAGGCTCTCATCTTGCTGGGATATCCCCTTCTAAGGTACAGATAAATGTTCTGCACGTTGCAACTCCTACCACTGAGCCAGAGGTAAGTGACTGGCTGGCATTTGTGGATTTTGGAGAGAAACTTTCCCAGCTGGTATTCTCTTCACACCTGGCTGTGTTCCCAACCCATCCCCTCCTGGCATTTTTACTTCCTGCATCTGCAGCTCTTTCCAGGCCTCTTCTCTGAGCCTCAATCTATTTTCCATTTCACAGCAGTTCCAGGATCTGTATTTATTTTCCTAAGCCTACATGGGTCTTGAGCAGGACAGAGCTTTTATTGCAAACCATCTTTCAATTTGACCTTATCAAATGTGAAGTTCATTCTGAGTCTCTGTGCCCAAGAGGAACTATTAAAGTGACACCGTTCACTTTGCTAACTAGGTGAAATATTTTGCTAACTGCTTAAAATGTTAACATTGACAAAGCAGAACTCTTAGGGATGGTGAGAGAACTTTTCTAAACGGGCATTGGCTTCATGATCATTTAACATCCCTGACTCAGATTTGAACCCCAGGAAGGGCAAGTGTCTGGTTTTACCACTTATAACTGATAAAGATTGGCTACATGTTATGCTAACATGTTTAAGAAATTAAAATAATAGAGAAAAATCTTAAAAGTATCCCAAAATATGGAAATCTAAAACTCTTAAATCACATTTAAAAAATAGGATAGGGCAGGGAATGAACAGTTAAACACTGAGGCATTACAAAGCTAATTGGACATATCATTTAATATTCTTGACATTCTACTCCTGAACAGCTGACACTGAAAAATAAGTGCTGATTTTATTTACTGTTTTTATAAAGTGATTTTTAGTCTTCTGTTTGAAGTTCCGGGCAATCCCATTTCTTCCTTGTGTACAATAATAGATTTCACTCTGTTGATTTATCTGACTACACTTGGTTTGGGTTGTATATACAAAGTATCGGTTCATGTGTAGTGTATGATTCTATATAGGTTTTATGAAAGACTGACTTCACTATTAATGCCTGCTAATATAAAGTTTCTTTGCTAAAAAAGAAACATCTGTGATTCATTTATTGGACTAGCAGATACCTTCAAGTTTTAGTGGGGGAAAGAAAGGGGGGAGAGAGGGTAAAGGGAAAGAAGGAGAGGGAGAGGGAGAGAGAGAAAAAGAGAGAGAGAACATAGCAGGTTCCAGGTGCTCTGAGGAAAGATGTTATTGGAGAGGTCTGATAATGCTAGAGATATTGGTGACATTCTTCACCCTGCTAGGCTCTGAAGCAAAGCCAGACCCACGTTCTCCATGGAGAAATCAGTGATAAAACATGCACAGTGTGAGGACCTCTTCAGATAATAGAAGAAAGTCCAATCTGGTTAAAGAGAAGTGTTTGTGTTGAAGAGCAGTGAGAGATGGTGAGAAGTTTAGGTCACATGGTAGAAGATCCTTCATGATTGCATGCAATACTGGAATTTTGTGGAGAGACAACCTAAGATCGATACAGATATCAATCCCCAATCTTCCAAAGAGACAGTTTTTATTGAATTCTATATAGATTTTAGAAAAAACACACATGATATCACTATTAAAAACTTGCCTCAAAATAAGAAAGTAGCCCAATAAATTCAATGAAAATGAAAAAAAGAGCATAGTACTTCCCTCAAAATTCAACTATTGTTTTGCTCTTTCCATGAACATAAATATTTGTTTGATATAATGAATATCTGGCTTTTACAAAATAAATAATATATAATTTAGAAAACAAATGATACTTAATTTCTAAACTATCTCTCAGTAGACTATATCTTCACAGAAGTCAAATTCTAGCTGGTGATTTTTATTTGCAGTCTTCATTACCTTGCTTAATTTTTTATTCCAGTATTATTGTCACCAGCTTTGTTCCTGGGGAGAAACTCAAGGCCACTGTTTAAAACCTAGACTGGACCCGATGCACGTTTTTTTTCTTTGAGACTGATTTCTTATTATTACCAAGAATGAGACAAGGCAGGATTTAACTATTTCTGTTTTATTACTGTAGATAGGTTAAAAATCTCTTTTACCCAATACATATGATATAAAAGGACATTAAAGAATTGAAGTTCTTTCAATCCTGAGAATGACCCAGATAATGGATGAATATTTCTTTAGAATGCACAGAACTGACATTCATATGCAGTGAACCATTTGTGAAAGTGAATCTCATGGGTGGACTCTAAACTGGAACCCCACTGGCCATAGAGTCTGGTAACATAATTGCTAGTCTTCCACATATAGGAGTGTTTGACAAAATAAATGTGGTATTGAGTACAAACAGGCAATCTTGGACACAGTTAAAGAATTAAGATAATTAAAATTTCACTTTCCAAGGATTTAAAAAAAAATTTTAAACAACATGCACCTTTCTTTGTGTTTTATGTTTAACGTTTAAAATGGGATTAATTAGACAAAAGAGGATGTTTAATACACCTAGTGTGGTAAAACACATCAAACAATGGCTATGTAGACTCAAATCCCTGTCAATTAATTCTTAGCTATGATTTTCCTTGTAACTTTTATTTTTCCCTGTGTTGAATGTTAGCCTGAAGTAAAGATAGGTTAACTAATTTTTTACACTATTTCAAAAGCAGAAGGAAATGGGAATTGGGAAATCTGATGACAGAGAAGACTGACTGTGCTAGTTTAGCCAGCGTGGCTCAGTGGTTGAGTGTTGACCTATGAACCAGGTGGTCCAGATTCGAGTCAGGTCAGGGCACATGCCTGGCTTGTGGGCTTGATCCCCAGTGTGGGGAGTGCAGGAGACAGCCAATCAAGGATTCTCTCTCATCATTGACTTTTCTATCCCTCTCCCTTCCTCTATGAAGTAGATAAAAATATATTTAAATGAAAAGACTGACCATTGTCTATAAATTAAAACACACACACACACACACACCACAGAATACAGAAGGAAATTTTGGAACCCTAAATTCCTGGCCTAACTTATTTCACTTCAGAGTTTCAAATATCTTAAGGGTTTTCCTTAAAATAGAAGAGAAAGCCAATATGTACTTAAATATTTATTGCTAATAGCTATATTCCTTAGAAAATGTACTGATATGCCTGTGCATTTTTATTGCTATTAGATTTACTAAAAACCACCTATGTTTTACCACATTTATTATAAACTAGGGGCCTGGTGCACGAAATTTGTGCACTGGGGGTGAGTGATCCCTCAGCTCAACCTTCCCCCTCACACATACTGGGAGCCCTCAGGGAATGTCCGACTGTCCCCTCACCCTTGGCCAAAGCTTTAGGCCTTGGGCACCCAGCCATCACCCTGGAATGGGGCTGTTGGTTGGCTCTGCCCTGGCCCACCCACCCAGCCCTGGCCTTAGCCCCAGTGGCGACTGCCCAGCCCCTGAGGCACCCACACTCAGCAGCCGCATGCACTGGCCTCGCCTGCCTCCTGTCCGCACAGCTCCTGTCCCACGAGGTGCACCGGCTGGCCCCTCCCATCCCACATGGCTCCTGTCCCGCATGGCTCCCATCCTGCCCAGCACACTGGCCAGCCCCTCCCATGCCTCCCATCCTACCCCTCCCATCCCTCCCATCCTACCCCTCCCATCCCGCATGGCTGCCGTCCTGCACGACTCCCATCCTGCCCCTCCTGTCCCATGCAGCTTCCATCCCACCCAGTGCATCAGCCAGCCCTTCTTGTCCCATGCAGTGGCTCCCATCCCACTTAGCACGCTGGCCAGCTCCTCCCATCCCATCCCTTCAGTCCCACGAGGCTCCCGTCCAGCCCAGTGCACAGGCCAGCCCCTCCCATTGCTGGGAGGCCCTTCCCAACCCACTCGGCTCCCATCCCAAGCAGCGTGTAGGTTGGCCTCTGCAGTCCCACATGCCAAAACACCCCCTCTGCCCTGCCCTCTTGCCTCATGTCGCTCGGCCCCCGCCCCCTGCTCCTGATTGGCTGATAGCATAGCCAATCAAGAGCCAAGGTATGGTCACATTTGCAGGTTACTCTTTTATCAGATAGGATTGTAGTTAAATAATTCATGTTGAATTAAGAAATGTATTTTACAAAAAATGCCTATCTATTCTCCTATTGGGAGCAATTAAAATATAAGTTGAGCAAGTCATCTCTCTACTCAATACCTTCAAATAGGTTTGTACCAAATTTTAAGTAAAAATCAAATTACTTACACATGGAAAGGCCATTCAACTTAATATCTCTGAGCATTCCCAGTTAATGGCTGTTATTTCAGCATAATTGTTGATAGTAGTCCTTAGATCCCCTGGTGTATGAGCATTTTATAATCTGACCATATTCTCTCTTAGATCTTGACCTCCACTATTCCACCCTTGCTTGTTCTTTTTCAGAAGTTCAGGCTTTCTTGCTATTCCTTACCAATATCAGGACCAACTCTACTTCAAGGCCTTTGCACTTGAAGTTTACTCTGTCCAGCATGCTCTTCCCCTGTGTTTGCAAGGCTCATCCCTCACTTCTCTCAGGTCTTTTACTCAGTGAAGTTGTTGTTGCCCATTGTGGTCACACTATTCAGGAGAGAGAAACTCATGTCATATTTTTAAATAAAAAATTTATTTTTTTAATCTTTATTATTCAGTTTATTAATTACATTGTTTCCCCTTTTTATCCCCCTATAGCTCCCCTCCACCCTGTACCTATCCCACCCTCCGCCCTCCCCTCCCCTCCCCACTGTCCTCTCCCATTGTTGCAAGATTTTTGTCCATTCTCTTGCTGCACTTCCCACAACCCTTTTCTCCCCAAGAATTGTCAGTCCATTCCCTCTCTATGTCCATGTCTCTGTTATATTCACCAGTCTATCCTGTTCAACAGCCTATCAATTCACTTGATTTTTATGTTCATTTGTTGATAGATGTGTATTTGTTGTTCATAATTTTCATCTTTACCTTTTTCTTCTTCCTCTTCTTAAAGAATATCTTTCAGCATTTCCTATAATGTTGGTTTGGTGGTGATGAACTCCTTTAGCTTTTTCTTATCTGCGAAGCACTTCTTCTGACCTTCAATTCTGAATGATAGCTTTGCTGGATAGAGTAATCTTGGTTGTAGATTCTTGCTGTTCATCACTTTGAATATTTCTTGCCACTCCCGTCTGGCCTGCATCGTTTCTGTTGAGAAATCTGCTGACAATCGTATGGGTGCTCCCTTATAGGTAACCAACTGTTTCTCTCTTGCTGCTTTTATTATTCTCTCTTTGTCTTTTGCTCTTGGCATTTAATTATGATGTGCCTTGGTATGGTCCTCTTAGGGTTCCTATATATTGGGGTTCGGTGCACTTCTTGGACTCCTAAGTCAATTTCTTTCACCAGGTGTGGGAAGTTTTCAGTCACTATTTCTTCAAGTAGGTTTTCATTGTCTTGGCCTCTCTCTTTTTCTGGCACCCCTATAATTCGGATGTTGGTATGCTTGAGGGTGTCCCAGAGGCCCCTTACACTATCTTCAATTTTTTGGATTCTTTTGGTTTCTTGCTTTTTCAGCTGAGTGGATTTTACCTCTTTGTATTTCAAATCTTGAACTTGGTTCTGGGGGTGCTCCAGAGCACTTTTAGGTCTTTGTATAATATTTTTTGTTTCAGTCAGTGTATGCTTAATTTCTGGTTGGTCCTTTTTCATATCCTTGAGAGTCTCCTTTATATCCTTGAGAGTCTCCTTCATTTCCTTGTAGGACTCATTCATTTCCACGTTGGTCTTGATTATTTCCTTGCAGGTCTCGTTTATATCCTTGAGGGTCTTGTTCATTCCTTGTAGGACTCATTCATTTCCTTTGTGGTCTTGCTTATTTCCTTATAGGCCTCGACCTTTTGTTGGAGCCTCTTGAAAAACCCTATAACCGTGGTTTTGAATTCCATGTCCAGTCGTTTTTTTTCCTCCATTTCTTTCACATCTGATTTCTTTCCATGTTGCTGCATGGTGGCTGCTTCCCTGAGTTGGTCAATTAGCTTTGTGTGGTAGACTTCCTACTAGGGATAGTGGCTCAGCCTCCCCGGTTACCTGAGGTGGATATGGGCTGCACAGTCTTGCTGAAGTTAAGCTCAGTTAATCGTTGTTAGCACTTGGAGGGTTGACCTCCAGGCCAATTGTCTGTGAAGCTCAGCTGTGCTCAGGTTGGATGGGCGGAGTCTCCGGGCCAAGCAGACAGCGTTAGCTCCGCCCTATGCGGCCCCGGGGACTCTGTGCCGGCGGCAATGGCCGCCAGCACCTCTGAGAAAAAGCAGCTGCTGAGCTCCACTGGCTGCCGGGGAATTCAGACTCTCCCCAAATGACTTTGCATGCGCAATGTCTCACCCAGGGTCATAAAACAAAGCAGACTGATGGTTTTCCGAATGAGAGACAAGTCGCAGAGAGCTCTCTGCGCCTTCAAGCAGCCGAGCTGTTCGCACGCAAGCTGCCTTCTCCACAAGCCAGCAGACCCGGCAGCACCCAAGCTTTGGCATGCCTTCCCACTGTCCAGTTTTCACCCCGTATGATAGTGGGTTCTCTGGACTTCGCCCAGAGCTGGAGAATCAGTCCAGTGGGACGTCTTTGTCTCCCCGTTGGAGAAAACTGGCCGGTTTTCAGCTGCCCGCCCACTCCACGGCGCGCACTCCCAACCTCTCTCCACACGAATCTTTCAACGCTGTCCGCCGCTGCTCCTCCGAGTCACAGTGTCTTATCTTCACTTTTATTTGTGGAATTTTCACTCGGACAGCTTTCTGGTGATTCTGGAAGGTGTTTTTTCTTTCGTTAAGTTGTAGTATTACAATTGCTGATTATGACGGCAAGATACCTTTGCCGCCATCTTAGTTCTCTGTAAATAAAAAATTTAATTAAAAATGATTACATATAAAGATTTGTTTACTAGGTAACTGATAAAGGTTCAGTAATACTGAGGTATCACCGAGGTGGCTACTGCAGGCAGTGCCTGTCACCCCTGGGTTGAAGAAGAAAGGGAATGAATTATCAAACTACAGAAACTTGGAGGGTGAGCTTTCTGGAGCTTGGTCCCAGATGGTTAAGAGAATGGTGCTATTGAACTGTTGGTGTCTTTGAGCTTGGAAGAAGGAGGTCCATGGAGTGAGGGTGAGGGGCATCTCTGAGGAGGAGTCACTGGCCCATAGTGCAAGCACTTCTCTGTGGATATGATAAGACTGGGAAAAAATAAAAACCAAGTTCAGCTGGAATGCTGTATATTTGCTGAAGCTGAAGGCTACTGATGGAACCAGGAAGCTGGCAGAAGAAGTCCCTTCTTCCTTCTCCTACCTTAGTTTCCTCCTAGCGCTCCCTATTAGCAGGGTCTTGTAAGGACCTGTTAAACAAAGGTGTGGTTTGCCAAGTTCAGCCCCAGCATTACCTAGTGCCCTGCATGAGGGCAAGGAAGAAACTAAGACATGAAGCTTAATACTTGACACAGCTATCTTTTCTAAAACTTCAGGACATTCCAACATTTTTCAGCCTGCTTTGTTGTTACCTTTAGTGGAACAACTCATGTAAGTATTATATATTTTTCTTATTTTCAGTGTTTATTGTTCATCTACCCTATTAAAATATAAAATCCACAGGGACAGGAATTTATGTATTATTTAATGCTTTATACAACCTGGAAAAATTTCTGGCAGAAAGAAGGCCCTCAATAAATACTCTGAATATTAATAACAACATTAACATAGCAGTTGTTATGTACTAGGTTCTGTTCTATGTACTTAACATATAGTTAGGTTCAAAGTAGAATTATGTCCTAATCTATTATCACCTTTATCAATAGCTAAAGAAATCAATGTAAAAACTGATAAACAACTTGTGGTAGGTCAGATAACTAATATGTTGAAGAGCAAGGGAAGGAATTAAGGCAGATCTCTCTAGCTAAATTGAAAATATAAATGAAAATACTAAATGAACTGTGTCAATTATCCACATTTCACGAAGTCTAACTATAACATTGAAAAGCACTACCTTATGTCAACTATCTGAACAGACTTAATGATTAAGAAGAGATATTGCTATTGGACTTATTCTTACAATTCTAGCCTTAAGCTAAAGGGTAAATATAATTGACAACAGTGTGGACTTTGAAAGATGTTTCTAAAATTAATGGAAACAGATTTTCCTGGGCTTAAATAGGCTTGACAGAGTAAAAATTTCTTTTGAACTAAGCCCTTACTTAGTTCAGTGAAACAAGAATTTAACTCACAACAGTAGTGCCTTCATTAATGTGATGTCAAATTGTTGGCAGTGTTAGCCCAGTCTGCTCAGTATGGTGCAAAACACTTCTGACCCAAACCTCTATTTTTCTTGTGATTAATATTTTATTAAGTATTAATAAATGCAAAAAAGAGTGCCTAAAAAGAACACAATACCATTCATCTCCACAGTCTCAGAGGGAGATAATCTTTCTTGATATACAACATATACACACTACTATAATATTTATCTTGGAGATTTTTCCTCAAATTGTAAAACTGTCTCAGGACAATGGATTTATTTCAAAAGAGAGTACATTTATTAAGCAAATGGAGAAAAAAATTCAGTTTCAAATGACCTGAGATGCTTCTTAAAATCTGTTCAATATTTCTTCATCTTTAAGGTGAGGACAGGTTATCCTTGTGCTGTGACTACACTCTTAGAACTAAAGCAGAGCTCTGCTGAAGTCACTGGATGCATACAGGACCGAAGAGCAGAGCTGAGTCAGGGGTCCCCACTGTGGCTTCTAATGTCTTCCTGGGGACACATAAGTGCTGGATTCTCCCAGCATCTTTATTTGCATTTGCGAATCTGGGTGGAGCTTTTTCGGAACTTTTCATAACTTGCCTTAAATTGAAGAGTTATAGATGCACAGGTTACTCTGGTTGCTTGAGGAATAATAGCTCCTCTTTACTGAGGAAAGGATGTATACTTAGTGTGTGGATTTTCCATTGAAACTTCCCAATGAATCTGTGAGGTAAGAATTTGAGCTTGGTTGAGGACAAGAAAGTACAGGTTTGTAGAGTTGAAGTAAAGGACCAAGACTGCCAGATAATTGCTGGTGGAGGTTGTGAAGAAAGGTGACTCCATGACCTTGCTCTTAATCTCTGTGCTTAAAACATAAGGTAAAGGGCATGAGGCTAGAAAATGGCTGAGACAAGTGGAATGAAGGTTTTTCATTTAAAATTCAGTGTTATTGATGTCATCTCTCTTACTACAAAAATAGTCAATACCTCTAATGTAAAAAATATTTTTTTGCAGAATGGGATTATTCTCTTTTAAAGGAGGCAGATGAAATCCTTTGTGGTAGCTGCTGTTCTACTTCTTGGGGAGGGATAGCTTACACAGTCAAACATTCCATGCCAGCACTCCCAAAATGTGGGATGAGCCTTACCGCCCACTTTCAAGAAGGTGCCACCCCGGAAAATTAACCTACTTTGGCTTTGATATTAGATTTCCTAATGTAATGTGCAGCAATATACTTAGGTGGGTGTGACATCCAGAATATATATGTTGTACGAAAGAAGCCATTGTATTCTTTGGACATTGTAAGCAACAAAATCTAGGCTCGAATAATTGGTATGTGGTCATGGATATATTGGATGGAAGGGAGAGAAAGAGAAAGAAAGGTATTTTAAAACTCAAATTCTAAGGATTCAGTGATTAACTCTACAGAATAAACTCACTGAAATGTATATTTTTTCCAAGTTTAGTTTGCAATTAATATAGGCTTAACTGTCATCAGTCATCAGCTTTCTATATCCACTTCTGAGAAACGGGGCTAATCCTTTGTCAGTGGTTGAATCTCTCCTTTAGTTTAAGTCAGAAGCCTTTGGCTTTGAGAATTAGCTCAGGTTAATTCTCTGTCAATTCTCTGTTATTTGTCCTGTGGAGGTCTAGGCTGGGATTGAATGATTTTTCACTGGCATTCTATTATCAATGAGTTCTCAGTTGTTGGAACTGTTATAAGCTCACTTTACATTAGACGTGATTCCTGTCTGAAATGATGGGTAATAGGCTGACATCTTGCTTTACTTCTTAAATATGGGAAAATGTGCCTGTTCCTCTACCGTCAGTTGTCTCTACCCCAATTTTTCTTTCTGGTGTGTGTGTGTGTGTGTGTGTGTGTGTGTGTGTGTGTGTGTGTGTTTGTGTATTCTCTACCTGTTTGAGAGCTCTCTTGACTAGATGTAAAATCATGGTTTATTTGGCCCCACCCCCTTGGTAGGATGTTGCCTAAGCATTGAACCTGGACTGAAAAGAGACTCCCCATTATGCTAAGTCATGACTTGTCCTATAAATTTCATTACCATCATTTGAAAGCAGTGTCCTGGGAGCAGCTCTATGCTTACTCATGAAGACAGCATAAAACAGTGTTATTTATTTTTCTCAAATTGTTTTTAGTTTGGGAATACCCTCATGTGAAGTTTTCACAATTCCTAAATAGTGTGTTTCAAACAATAGTTTCTTTTTTAAGATAAAGCAAATTTAAAATTTTGATGGCAGCTGAGATAGTACAAGAAAATCTAAAGACATTTAATAAACATTTTCAGTTACTACATTTTATTCTGTTTTCATTATTTGTAGAGTAACTCCTGATATATATGAAATAATTGTAAATGCTTTGAACTTTTTTTTTCTTTTGGAGATGAAAATTTTGTGGTTGGGAATTGTGCCTACTCAACTACATTCAATGACTCTCTATCAGCAGGTGTTGGCCTCAGCCTCAGGTGTCACCCCTGAACAGCAAGGTGGTAAGTTAGATAATGTCTATAATTTATTTCAATCATACTACATTTGTTCTTTAAGAAAAGAATTTATGGAAGCCTATAGAAGTGATAATGCCTTGCTTAAACTTAACCACAATGAATGCACTTGAAAGTATTTGTTTTAAGTCTTGCTCATGACACAGGTTGTTAGTCATGATTCTGGTCTTTGTGCACAGTGGCTATTTCATTAGCTGCCTTCTTGTAGCTGTTTCAAGTCAACCAGGTGTACTAGTTAATAATACAGATTTTTTTCAATAGCTGGAGTTACACATATGTTGATACATATGCGATTTGATATGTATGCTATTTTGTTGTACTGACAGCAAGCTTCAAAACAGCATATATCAGAGTTCAGAGTGCTAAAATAATTAAAATTTAAAGTTACCAAGACTGCACTATAAAATTACCAAAAGCCTCCATTAATCAAAAAAAGGGGGGGTTAGTAGGGTAATATCATGTAAGGAAAAATATCCTGTAAATAAATTACATACTGAAAATTTTTATTTCAGAAAATTAATTTCCATTTGTAATGCTAATATCAGGACACCCATGAAAAACACACATTGTGCCAAAATAAGCCAAAGGAAAATCATTTGGGCAAAAATAAAAAGAATCCCAAATCTAATTTATAGAAAAGATCCCTTTATTAACTTTTGGTCGAGAATATGTTTGTATATTTTCAGACAACAACTCCAAGACCATATGGATTCCTGCAACAAAGAGGAACTGACAGGCCTGCTCCAACCACGAAGACAAGAAGAGAAACAGTCCAGAGATGGAAGACGCTGACGACACCATGCCATCCTTGTAGTCAGCAGTTGTGAGTCGTTGCAGGCGGCCCAGGACCAAACCAGAGAGGGTGGGACTTGTATTGCCACCATTTGTCCACCATCCACATACCATTGCTGTCATGTACACATAAGGAACTATTTGACATTGAAACTGTGACTCAGAACTGTTGGACATTGAAATTGAGACTCAAACATTTTTTGTTCTTATATGTTTATTTCTAGTATGCAAATGAAAGATTTTTTAAAGAAAAGAAATAGGGGAAAAATAGATACAAAGGCAAAGAAGCATTGAACACACTGTCAAACTACAGTGGGAAAGCAGGGGAGGTTGGAGGATGGGGGCTGTAAGAGATCAACTGAAGGACTTGTATGCATGCATATAAGCATAACTAAGGATATAAGACACTGGGGGGGTGGAGAAGGGGGGCAGGTGAGGGCATGTGCTGGGGAATAGGGGAGGCTGGGGAGAGGTCAATAGGGAAAAAATGAAACATATGTACTACTATTTATAATACTTTAAACAATTAAAAAATAAAAATTAAAAGAAAACAAAAAAACACATATATCAAATTTTCTGAAGGTGTTAATATCATAGACATTTTTATGCTAAAAATGTCAAATTTCATGCCAAAAGAAGAGTATTTGTAGGAAGTTTTAATTCGTTAGTTTGAAGAAAAGTGCTGCTGAAAGTTATCATAAACTCCAGAAAGCTTATGGTAAACACATCTCAAGATACTTGTGAATGTTGGTTTAAATGCTTTAAAAGTGATGATTTTGATGTGAAAGATAAAAAACATCCAGGTCAACTGAAAAAGTTTGAAGACCAACAATGACAAGCATTATTGAATGAAGATGTGTGTCAAACTCGAAAACAACTTGCAGAAAGATTAAACGTCGTTCAGCAAACAATTTCTAAACATTTAAAGCAATGGGAAAGATTTTAAAGGAAGGAAAATGGGTGCCACATCAACTGAACTAAAGACAAATGGAAAACCGAAAAGTCATCAGTAAAATGTTGCTTCAATGGCATGAAATAAAGTATTTTTTTCTGCATTGAATTGTGATTGGCAATGAAAAGTGCATTTATTTTGAGAATCCCAAATGCACAAAATCATGGGTTGATCCAGGTCAACCATTAATATTGGCTGCAAGGCCAAATCTCTTGGGGAAAAAAGATAATACACTGCCTTTGTTGGGATCAGGAAGGCGTGGTACAGCATGACCTTCTAAAACCAGGTGAAACCGTTAACACTGATCGCTCCTGACAACAAATAATCAATTTGAACCACGTTTTGATGCTGAAATGACCAGAATCTGCCAGAAGACACGGCAAAGTAATTTTGCCTCATGATAATGCACCATCACACACTTCAAAACCAGTTAAAGACACATTAAAAGATCTTGCCTGGGAAGTATTAACCCAACTGCTGCATTCATCAGTTCTTGCTCCTTCAGATTACCACTTGTTACAATAGATGGCACACACGCTTTCTGAGCAGCTCTTCAAAACATATGAGGTGGAAAATTGGGTCTCTTGAATGGTTTGCCTCAAAACAAGAAAAGTTCTATTGAGATGGTATCCACAAATGACCTTAAAGATGGAGGAAATGTGTAGCTAGCAGTGGCCATTACTTTGAATAAATCACTTTTG
The DNA here is from genome assembly GCA_027563665.1 of Antrozous pallidus. Taxonomy (NCBI): domain Eukaryota; kingdom Metazoa; phylum Chordata; class Mammalia; order Chiroptera; family Vespertilionidae; genus Antrozous; species Antrozous pallidus. The sequence continues at coordinate 52,954,015 of CM050518.1, forward strand.
ATGTTTCTTTTAAAATCATGGTGTTTTCTTTGATCACAAAATCCGCATTATTAATTGGTATACCTGGTAGAAGTGACTTTCCTGATTAATCTGTGACAGCTGTTATGATCTTCTTGAAATTGAGAGGATTTAACCTCCCCCATAAAATAATGGGTGCATTTTCATCACCAGGGTATGTGTAAGTCATAAGAATAGAGAATGTGAAATATTCACACAGGTTTATGTGCCTAACTTTTCATAGGAAGATGAGAACTTGGTGTTCAAGATGGATCATATCCAACTTTGTTGGCAAACCTGGTTAACATTGTCTGATAGCAATGCTGTAAACATTTAAAACAAAATGAAAGATTCGGTATTTCTGATAATGTTCATTAAAATTTCTAACCTGATGTATTATATTCGAACCTCAAATACAATCTGTTGCCAAAACAAGCTTGATAATCTCCTTGATGTATACACCATCCTCTCATAGGAGGCTGCATTTCTGGGCCTTTTGTATACACAGCCTAACAGACTTCGATTTTATGTTAAAATGTAAAGCTCAAAGTCTATTTAACTATAATTGATGTCCCCTTAACAGAGCATTTGGTTAACATTTTAAAAATCTGATGAGCTTGAACATTCAAATGAATATTTCAGTGAATTTTGATCTTGATTTAAAATTCTGTTTTGTACATTTCACATTCTCTGAGACCAACATTGCATCTCTGCTATGTTTAAGTCAGAAGCTGCAAATAATTTTTGGGGGGAAACCCATGTCCAATTACATATAAAATATTTCCTCATAAATTTGACATTTTTGGTAGATAAAAATGTTACACTTTCAAATGATGTGATATGCATAATACATGTGACAATTTATACATATAAATGCATATTTGGATAATTCAATAGAAGAAAAAAATAAACATCTGTCAAGACTTGTTAATGTTGCGTAACTCTTGTAAATATTTCAGCATGTCTTTCAAATGTTCCAGGAATAATTGTGCCCATGTTAGTTTATAATGAAGAGTATCAGTAAAATATCTCTCAAGATGAAGGATAGTCTATTCTTCTATAGATTATGGGCTATTTTATGTTGCCATGGCTGATTCTCTACCTTCTTTCTACTGCTATTTGGATAGACAGTTTCTTCAATGAACCAGGAAGTATAAATTGAAAATATAGTGAGCAAATTGTTCAAGGTGTCTCATTCCAAAGAAAGAATAATTCCTCTGTTAATATTTTATAGCTTCATGCTAATGAGCAGATCCTTCAGCTGGCAAGAGAGCAATTTTGGCCACAAAGTAAGAAGTAACTTTGTAACTAGCAGAAGAAATGAACACTGAAAATCTTTGCTGGAATGTTGTGGGCTTTTTTCATGTTTTCAGTCTGTGCTAATAAGGCCTCCTGCTTGGTTATCAATCTCCTCAGCCCTCACTAGCTCAAGGTTTGATTTTCAAACCTGAAAATCTTCCTTCGTTAAAGGAGAGATGGCATGAGGCAGAGGAACATTAAAGGAAACAGTACAAATGAGGTCTGTTAGCAATGATCAAAAGCAAAATGTGAAGAAATGTTAGCAGGAAGAGGGTTATCCTTTTCCAACTCAGGCTAATGATTTCATCCCCCAACCCCTTTTGGATTCAACTAAGGATTTCACCTCAAAGCCCATGAGGGGGAGGTTTTTATTCTTGTTTTGTTTTTAAATTTCATCCTCAAAATCAAGTTTCTAACATATATTAACCATGTGGAAATAATTCCAAAGGCTGAGCATCTTTTTTGAGTAGTGCCCCTAACCAGTTGTGAGACTTTGGGAAGTGCCCTGAGATCACCCCCACAAATAGCATCACCCCCAGAATGAAATATGGTCACCAGGGTCCTTATCTATAACATGACTTCAGATTTCTTTGGAATTATGTCACCCTATAACTGTCTTAAAATGTTGTATTTTCTCTTTGGAGGGTTTATTTACTTATACTTTATTTACTTATGGCTTGGCAAGATGATATAGGGTCACTGTAGATTCCATTTCAGTAAATTTTTTTTGTATGAAATGGGTAATAACTCTTCAGCAGTCCTTGCTAGTCTTATGAGCCATGCAACAGAGGCACCTGTCATCAGTCACACTTCATATGAATGCAAATGTTGCTGTTTCTTTGCAGACTTTTATGCTCTAATCATGACCTTGAGAGAACTAATGCAGTATCATTTTCACATGCTGGATTTTGACCTTGAGAAAAACAAACACACAAAAGATTGATGTTCCTTTTCTCCAGACTTCTTTGAATATTTACCTCCAGATAATCTTGGGGGATTTGCTAGTAAATATGTTGCACAAGAATTCATACAAACTTAATTGAATACTTGAGTAAGAGGTACTATTATTGACAACTTTAGGGAATGTGAAGACATGGAGCTGCTAGAATAGTGCAACCTGTGAAACAATATTATACGCTGCTGTTATCAATTGAATTTCTTCATACTTGAAAATTTTCTATATATTGGATATTGTCATTTTAGAATACAGACAAATTTTATAAAATATATATTTTTAATTGAGGTGCCTATAGTTCTAAGGGTATATTGAAATTTTCCAAAGAATACATGAGTTAGGGTTGTTTTCAGGGAATACATTCTTAAATCAACTTGCTAGTAGATGTCAAATGTACATGTAGACCTCAATTCAATTTCACCTGAATAGAATTAGAAAGGCTAATTTTAGCTTTGCCCCTAACTAGCTGTGTGACTTTGGAAATCTTTTATTATATCTGTGTCCCCAACAATAGAAAGTGCTGACAGTTGTTTTATTGTTATTATTCTTTATTATGTCATTAAAGGCAATTCATATTAAAATATACAGCAAAGGTATAAGATAGAGACTGTATATAATAATAGTTATTAATTTATTATTTAGCACATTTACCACAGATTATAGAGGACATTTTATAAAGCATTTAGCTATTTTTATGTTTCATTTGTATTTTTTGCTATATCTTCATGTTCAATAACATTTTTTCTTCTACATGCCTAATTTGTTATTAAACCTATTCAGTGTGTTTTTCATCTCACATATTTTAGTTTTCAGGTCACATATTATAGGTTTTCATGTCTAGAAGTTTATTTTGGGTCATTTTCTATCTTTCATGACTCTTCCTAATTTGTTAAGAATATGAAATAAAGTTATTGTATTAACATCCTTGATAATTTTATGACCTGTGTCATTCTTGATCTGTTTTCTTTGATTGATTTTCCCTGCTCACCATGAGTTATATTTTCTTGATTCTTTGCATGTCTGGTAATATTTGCCAGAATTCCAAAGAATGTGAATTTTATACCATTGAATGCTGGAAATTGTATTTATGCAGAGATTTTGAGATTTGTTCTGGGACAAAGTTAAGTTCCTTAGCAACAATTTTAGTTGTCGACGGTCTAGTTTTTAAGATGTTTTTAGTCTAGGACCAATGTTCTCCCAGTCTTGAAGCAAGACTTATATTATTACACTATTGTACCAAATGTCTTGTAACTTAACAATTTTCTTCAATGTTGGTGGAAATAGGCATTGTTGCTCTCTGTGTGAGCACTGAGCACTGTCATCCCTAATGTTCTCATTTGGTTATTTGATCTCACTTCTTTTTGCTTATGTATGCACTGACCATTACTTTGCTGAATACTTGAAGGATTCTCAATTGATCCTCAGAATTCTCTCTGTTGAACTCTCTGGAAACATGTTCTGCAATCGCTAGCCATCTTAATCTCTCTGAATCTCAGATCTATCACCTTAAGTCTTCAACTTTTCAAGAGAATTCTCAAAAATTATTTGATTGTATAACTGGCTTTGCTTATATTGGTGCCTGTGTCTTTGCTATAAACATACCAGGTAACTGAGAAACATCTGGAACAGATCTGAGTTGTTTCACTCACCAAGTCCAGACAATGAGAATAACACTGTCTAGCATCCATTAATTCACCTCTGGCCAGGAAGCAGCAGACAGCTATTGCTGAGAGTCATGTGGTTGTATGATAATGGTTGGTTGGGTGGAAATACTGTGGCTATCAGTTACTGATCTAACCTGCAAGAGGACAAAGCATTTAATGGAGATAAATGCTATGTTCATAGTACCTGGTGAAGCATAATTCAATTTACATCACACCTTTTGGCAAATTTGAGATGATGCACTGGAGTTTTAGAAAAAATCAGAGTCATAAAAATAAGTAAAGATGTAACCTTAATCATTTAAGAATATGTTGACTTGCGTCTCTTTGAAAATCAATAATGCTAAATTACTATAAGTAGTATCAGTTACAAATTAATACAGAATCATATCATGTTTTTAAAATACTAGAGACCCAATGCACGAAAATTGTGCAAGAGTAGGCCCTTGCAGTCCCAGGGCCTGCCAGCTGCCTTGATCCCTGGCTTCATCTGGAAGGTCATCCAGAAGGACATTTGGAAGGTTGTTCAGCGGTCTGGTGTAATTAGCATATTATGCTTTTATTATTATTGATTGTTTACTGTGTAAACATCACCGCTATGTTTATATGGGGTGATAATCTCATTACCTCCTATGGAATTGCTACTCTTCCCTGGTTCATAGGTCTAATTCATGACAATTTCTCTTTCTTTGCTATCATAGGAAAATAATATAACATATTGCCCTTGCATTTTAAATAGCACTATGGGAGACGAGACCGGTTTGGCTCAGTGGATAGAGCGTCAGACTGCGGACTGCGGGGTCCCGGGTTCGATTCCGGCAAGGGCATGTACCTTGGCTGCAGGCACATCCCCAGTAGGGGGCGTGCAAGAGGCAGCTGATCAATGTCTCTCTCATCGATGTTTCTGACTTTCTATCTCTCTCCCTTCCGCTCTGTAAAAAATCAATAAAAAATATTAAAAAAACAACAAAAAAAAAACCTGTTAATCATGGGTTTTTTTCATTAAAAAAAAATAGGACTATGGGATATGAAAGTTAAGGAATCTGATTATCAAAATGATTTAGTAATTTGCCCTAGGTTTATTTACAACTTGGTGGTAAAGTAATTGTAACCGATTTTTTTTGTTTATTTTTCTCATTTGGGTTTTCCATGCTTCATCATTCTACCATTTCTTTTCTGTCCTTCTGGCTATAGCATTTTGGAGTAGTACCTTTATTAAACAGTATTTAGCTTTGGGTAATGATTTGTTTTTCATATGTTCTTCAGAAACTCTTTGAAAGTTTTCTTTATTTGCATAGACTCTTATTACCTTACTCCCACATCCCCATTAAATAAAATTCTTTTCTTAATGTATTCATTTAATTGCCAAGAATGTTAGTAATATTTTGTAAATGTTCTCAGTATTGTAACAAATTTGATTTTTCTTTAGTTTTCACTGCCATGTGATTAATTCAATTACTGCAACTCACAACTAAAATGCTTTTTAAAATACTAGTACATGCTATGTATTTGTTTTAAAAAGTTTAAAAATTAGTATACTATGCTATAAAAATTGCATATATTTTAATGAATATTGTGTTCTCATCCTCATGTGTTCAATTACATTTCAAAGTAGAAAGCCCTTATAATGTTACCAGGGGAAAACTCAATCTAAAATACAAAAAAGCAATGAATAACATAAGGTAAACATTATTTGAAAGATATAAATGAATTAGCAAAAAAAGCAAGAGAAATTCTCTAGGGCCAACAGTGGAGATGAGTTAGCTGGAAAGCCAGATTCGAAAGAAGTCTCTGTGACTTTAGCTATCCTGGGGTCCTGCCAGGCTCAACATCAAAGAGGCTGTCATTGTCAAATGATGGGGGTGAGGGGAGGGGCAGGCAGGAAATAGTCTTTGAACTTGTGCAAGTTCAAAGGTTTGACTGAAATTCTCTCACACAGCCAGTCTTACTGAAGGGCTATAACTTCAGTGAAAAAAACAAACAAACAAAAAAAAAAACGAACTTTAAAATCATTCTGGTTTCTGTCAAAGACAGTATGAAATATTTTCTGACTTCAACTGACTGCTGAATGGGATAAAAATCACACCTAAGAATTGGTAACAACAGGTCTGCTTTCAATTTAGTGTTGAAATGTACAGTTTCTCTGTGTTGCATGAAACTTCAAGCTAAAATTTAATATGAGGGATGCTGGGTTTAAAATAACTTTAGGACCTCTGGCAAAACAAATGTAAAATTATGTAGAGAAGAACACTGCTTTCTCAGGCTAATTCAAATCCTATGAGTAGAAAGCCTCCAGTTTTAGGGACCAGCAAAACAATAAACGGCAGAAACAACTCAAGTTCTCAGTTGTTGAATCAGCACCTATAGATGTTAGTTCATATGTTTAAATTATCAAAGATATCAAGATCGAACTGAGCACATAGAAATAGACCAGATCAAAAACAGATAAGACAGAAAAAAAGAATTTATAAAATGAAATAATAATGTAATATAATTATATAAGTAACTAATTATCCTATCTAATAGAAGGGCAATATGCAAATTAACCATCACTTCATCACAAAGATGGCGGTACCCATAGCCACAAGATGGCAGTGCCCAGTTCCCTCAGCCTCGCTGGAATATTCCAGTCTTGGGGGTGCTGCTGCTGAGAGCGAGCAGCGTGAGTGGCCTTACAGAATGTTTGCTTTGTCACCATGGTGATGCCCCAGCTGTGGAGGGCCTCTAGGGGACAGATGGGCTGGCCTGCAACCTCCATGGCCAAGTGCAGGCCCAGAGAGGAGATGGAGATGGTGGGCCCGCCTCCCACAGAAGCAGCACAGTACCCTCCTTATCTCCCATGGAAGCTGCATGGCTCCCATGGAAGTAATGTGGCTCTTGGCGGTGTGCTACAGTTCCCATTGGCTCCGGCAGAAGTGGCAGGAAGCCTACTGCATGCAATATCATGCAATGGGCTACTAGTATCATTATAATTATACTAGAGGCCCAGTGCATGAATTCAAGCACTGGTGAGGGGGTTCCCTCAACCTGGCCTGTGCCCTCTCACAGTCCAGGACCCCTTGGTGGACATCTCTCTTGCATTCCAGGGCTCTCACAGTCCAGGACTCTTTGCTCCTTACCTCCTGCCTACAGCGGAGGGAGGAGAGGCTCCTGACACTGCTACTGCTTTCGCCAGCCATGAGCCCAGCTTCTGGTTTAGTAGCCCTCCCCCTTGTGGGAACACACTGACCACCAGGGGATGCCTCCTGCATTCAGCATCTTCCTCCTGGTGGTCAGTGTGCATCATAGTGACTGATTGTTCTGGTCATTCTGCTGTAATGGTCACTTAGGCTTTTATTATATAGACTAGAGGCCCGATGCATGAAATTTGTGCACGGGGGGCTGAGCGGGGTGCCCCTCAGCCCAGCCTGCACCCTCTCCAATCTGGAATCCCTTAAGGGATGTCCAACTGCCCGTTTAGACCCAACTGAGATTGGGCCTAAATGGGCAGTCGGACATCCTTCTCACAATCCAGGACTGCTGGCTCCAAACTACTCACTTGCCTGCCTCCCTGATTGCCCCTTACTGCTTCTGCCTGTCAGCCTGCTCACCCCCTAACCGCTACTCTGCTATCCTGATTGATGTCTAACTGCTCCCCTGCCAGCCTGTTTGTCCCCAACTTCCCTCCTCTGCCAGCCTGGTCACCCCTAACTGCCCTCCCCTGCAGGCTTGATCGCCCCCAACTGTCCTCCCTTGCAGGCCTGCTTCCTCCCAACTGCCCTCTCCTGATGACCTGATGGCCCACAACTACCCTCCCTTGTATGTCCTGGGACCTTCCAACAGCCCTCCCCTTCTGGCCATCTTGTGGTGGCCATCTTGTGTCCACATGGGGCAGAATCTTTGACCACATGGGGGCAGCCCTCTTGTGTGTTGAGTTGATGGTCAATCTGTGTATTACTCTTTTATTACATAGGACAGAGGCCTGGTGCATGGGTGGGGCTAGGCTGGTTTGCCCTGAAGGGTGTTCTGGATCAGCGTGGGGGTTCCCTTAGGGCATGGGGCAGCCTAGGGGAAGGGCCTATGGTGGTTTCCAGGCTGTCCAGGCCCCGCAGCGACTGAAACGGAAGCTCTGGGATCTGGAATTAGTTTATGTCTACAATTGAAACTTTGTAGCCTAGAGCACAGCCAAGCCTTCTGCTCATCCCATGGTGACAGCCATTTCTGTTTGAAACTTTGTAGCCTAGAGTGGAGGGCTAGGCACTAGGGCTACAGAAGTTCAGCTTCTTCCATCGCCCCAGCAACTGCTAGCCTCTTCTCTCTCAAGCTCCATGGCTGCCTTCCAATTATGTATCTTTTATAATTGAAACTTTGTACCATTAAGTGGAGGCCTAGGCCAGCAAAGGCAGGCAGAAAGCTTGGCTTCCTACATTGCCAGGGAAACCCAAGCCTCCCTCCTATTCTCAGTGGCGGTAGCCATCTTGTTTTGGGTTTATATGCATAATTTGCTCCTGATTGGCTGGTGGGCTGACTTGTGGGTGTGGCAAAGGTATGGTCAAATTTGCATATTACTTTTTTATTATATAGGACTAGAGACCTGGTGCAGGAAGTTCATACACGGAGGGTGGGGTGATGTCTCTCAGCCCAGCCTGCACCCTCTCCAATTTGAGACCACTCAAGGAATGTCCAACTGCCTGTATAAGCCCGATTCCAGGAGGATCAGGCCTAAACGGGCAGTCCGACATCCTTCTCACAATCCAGGACAGCTGGCTCCAAACTGCTCACCTGCCTGCCTCCCTAATTTCCCCTAACCACTTCTGCCTGCCAGCCTGATCACCCCCTAACCACTACCCTACTAGCCTAATTGATGTCTAACTGCTCCCCTGCCAGCCTGTTTGCCCCCAACTTCCCTCCTCTGCTGGCCTGGTCCCTCCCAACTGCCCTCCCCTGCTGGCCTGATGGCCCACAACTGCTCTCCCTTATAGGCCTGGAACTTCCCAGTGGTCCTTCCTTGCTGGCCATTTTGTGGTGGCCATCTTGTGTTCACATGGGGGCAGGATCTTTGACCACATGGGGGCAGCCATTTTGTATGTTGGAATGATGGTCAATCTGCATATTACTCTTTTATTAGGATAGAGGCCTGGTGCATGGGTTTGGACCAGCTGGTTTGCCCTGAAGGGTGTCCCAGATCAGGGTGGGGGTTCCCTTGGGGTGTGGGGTGGCCTGGGTGAGGGGCTTGTGGTGGTTTGCAGGCAGACCATGTCCCTGATGACCCAAGCAGAGGCCCTGGTATCTGGAATTTATTTATGTTCTACAATTGAAACTTTGTAGCCTGGAGTGGAGCCAAGCCTTCTGCTGGCTCAGTGGTGGCAGTCATTTCTGTTCAAGTTTATTCACCTTCAATAATTGAAACTTTGTAGCCTTAAGTGGAGGCCTATGCCCACCAGGACTGCAGAAGCTTGGCTTCCTCCATCACCAGGGCAACCATAGCCTCTGCTCTCTCCAGCTTTATGGCTGCTGCAATTTCTGTTGGGGGATTATGTATCTTCTGTAATTGAAACTTTGTAGCACAGAGTGGAGGCTTAGGCTGGCAAGGGCAGGCAGAAAACTTGGTTTCCTCCATTGCTGGGGAAACCCAAGCCTCCCTCCTGCTCTTGGGTGGGGGGATGGCCACAGCCATATTGGTTGCGGTTAATTTTCATAACACTCCTGATTGGCTGATGGGCGTGGCTTGTGGGTGTAGCAGAGGTGTAGTCAATTTGCTTATTACTCTTTTATTAGATAGGATTCTGAGATTGAGTATTTAAGTTGTTCACTATAATGAAATAGAAGTCTACTTAATTGCCAAAGTATAAAACTTATACTTAAGTTTTCAGAACTAAAAATATAGGTCCCTTGGGACTTTTATGTTGTATATTTTGAAACACATGCATTTTACTTATCTACTCTAAAAATAAAGACCTTTATCATTTGGGGATATATAATTTTCATTTGTGTATAATTTTTATTATCAGATGAGGAATGATGCTACTTCACTGAAATTGCTCTAAGCCAACACATATTTTAATATTTAGTGATGTTTTAGTAAGTTGTAAATGGTTTATACCACAAGATTAGTAATAGAGGTTTATTGAGTCCTATAATTTATGATTTATGTTTTTTTTTGGGGGGGGGGGGGGATCTGCCATGATATTGATGAACTAAAGTTCAAAGATTAGACAAACACGAAGAAATTGAGCCTTTAGACATTGAGTAAGTTAAGAATATATTTTTTGTTTGCCTAAAATAATAGTTATTTGAATTGGGGAAGATAAGTTGTTTGTTTTCTGTTAAATTCTTCTCTAACTTAGAAATATAGTTTCTGAATTCTTAGTTAAAGGGGATTGTAAATAAAAGCACCAATAAAAATAGTTTTAAAGTGAATTAGTAATATTTTTTCTCCTCTCTTCAAATGATCAGAGTGAACTAAATTATGAAAATATCCCTGATCTCCACAAACTCAGTTTTAAATTAAAACCTACAAGTCTTTTAAGAAACCAACACAAAGGGTTACAAATATAAATTCTTTTGTTATTTTCAATATAAGCTATTATCATTTGATTGGATAGCCTTATAATTTTAGTATATGAAACCAATTTAAATGCAAATTCAAATGACTATATGCAATTTGCATGCATTTATTGTTATTTAGTACATAAATATGTGGAAACTTAAAAATAAATATCAAGTCCTACTTTTTAAAATATTTTTCTCACTTTCTGATATTAAAAAATATATGACCCATCAATTTAAACTATTATTTAGGAAGGAAAAAATGTGACCATATTGAATTTGCTCAAATTTGGAATTGCATAAAAAAAATAAAATCCAATACTGATGTGAACGTTCTTTGAATAAAGATACTAGTTACTTAAAGGGCATTTGGCTGAAGAAATTGACAAATGAGCTTGTTAGACATGCTATCAATAGCAGCTTTTACATCCACTTGATACAAAGTTCTTCCAGGAGTTTTCTAAGAAAAGTAAGATGCCTTTTGGATGGATGGGTTCATCCATAATTTTTATTTTGACTCAGAGTTTCAGTATTATAATAAGCTGTAGCATTTTAGGAACTTTATATTTTTCAAATTGTGGCTCATTTTAACACGAATCTTGGCTTACTCTCAATTTCTGACTCAATATATTAAAAAATTATGTTCATATATAGTATGTTTTTTCCCAAATCATTAACATAACTGACAGCACATTTTTATATGCCTTCCTGTCCTCTTCTGGGAAGTATACATGAAAGAATGTCAAGAATATGAGAAGCTTGAAAAGTTCAATGGTGTCTTAAACTCACTGTACTGAAACTGATCATTGATAGAGAACAAGGTATCTCTGCAATTAATATCATGAGTTTGGCATGAAATTCACCTTCTATTAATAATGAAAAAATGTCTTTGTTAAACCAAATTCTGTTTAGTAGAGTGTGATTTATATGCCTGGTTTAAAAGAACACCTTAGTGAGTGCAGTAAGTATCATAGTTGAGAATAGTTTTTGCTTGCTTTTCAGAGATAATACCAAACCAGTACTAAATTATTTTTCAGGAATTTCTCATGGAAGTATAGATAAGGCCTCCTAAATAAGAACGCAAGACTAGTGAAATTTAGGAGGGTTATTTGTTATTGATGGGTAAAGGAAATCCCAATGTTGTCTCCAATAATTAAAGCCACATCATGGTCTTTGATGGTTCCACTCACCAAAAATGTTTGCAGTGATTTCTTTATATCAAGGATCAAAGATCTCAAACAATATTCAATTTTTCCAAAACATGTTTATATCTGGTCCTTTAGTGCATCTCTACCTATCACCCTGGAGGTTATCACCTGTTCTCCACTTCTCCAGATTTTATCTTAACAGGTGCTATGGGGAGAGAGGTGAGGCTGCTGGAGCACATTAGGACAAAACACCACAGCTTGTGGTTTTGAAGTTCTGGGTAGAAAACAAAAGCCATGGAAGTAGATGGTCCTTTCTTACCATGATCTAGAGCAAGGTTAAATTATAGAAAAACAAAGTAAAAACTTGGTTTTGTAAATGATAAGTAATAATAGTTGGTTTTTAGGAACAAATTTATTTTAAGTAGAGAGAGAGGAAAATATCTAATGATATAATAGCAAATACCTTCATGATCCTGGTATCTCCCATGCCAGGTAAATATCTAATGAACAAAATGAATTGATCAACAAAATAAGACCTAAAAGATGGAGGCATGGAACAGACTGACATACCTTGATGTGGGGTTGCGGGGAGGAGAAGAACTTATATGCTTATAAACATAGACCATGAATATGGGCAATAGGGTAGTGGATACCTAAAGGTGTAGGTAGAGGCTGGGATGAAGGTCGATAAAAGGGGGAACATGGGAGATATATGTATTACTATTAACAATAAAAACATATTTAAAAAGAAAACAATATTTCAAGTACCCTAGCAGTTTCTCAGATGTAGTCATTATTCCCCTCCTATTTATCCCTCATCTGAAATAATAATTAAGCCATGTTATACTGAATTTTTTAGTGTTAAAAAAGGTAAAAATACAGATTCTTTTTGGATGTTTCCTAGTAAATGTATGAGATATTCAGTTGTACTTAATGCTGAAAAATACATAAGAAATGGTGTTTCACTGACATAATTAGAACATGTCCTTTATTTGTGGTTATATAGATTTGGCCCTACTATATATTTATTAGGATTTTATAATATCTAGGCTTAGCATTTAGAAAGGAAGATACTGTATTATTATTTGAGGATTGTTTGGGAATAATAATACTCTGTATGCAGTAGCAGCATTTAAGGCATTTTATTACTATTTTCATTGCAGCTATGCTTTCCTTTAACTTTCCACTAGAAAGAACTTTTTCAGCTTTAAAAATTACAAAGATGTAGACAAATATATGATGACATGTTTTGCCCAATTATTTCTAGGGTTTCAGATGATAATTTTAAGATAGAGACACATACACACACAAGGAATGAATTCATTGGAATCATTCTTCCATGAACTTTCTTTTCTGGCACAAACAGCTAATTATTGCTTCTATTCAGACTGATTCCCTTAAGCTAATAAAGATGACCTCATGCCCTGTTACATATCATCCCTGACATAAATTTGACTCATTTAATTGCAAAAATAGTGCTTTTGCTTTTCCTTAGAAAATAGAGTGGTTTTATATTTGCATATTTACCACTTCAAGGATTTCTGCAGCAGAGGTGAAGATTCTGCATAGACATATAAAAAGCATCAGTGACAAAACAGGAAAAGAGCATCTTAGAAGCAACCAGTAAAGGTCTTTGTGTTTCTAACAGGCAATGTCCAGAATATCTTCATAAACACAGTGGAGTTGAATCACACTGAATTCCCCTTGTATTTTTTCTTCATGGTCAACATGTCTGATGCCCATTGTGTTGCACAAACTCTAGGATGGATCCAGTCAGTGCTGAAGTGTTGGGCTAAATCAGACTCATTGTTAACCTGGAATCTCTTTTTAGTTAAACTATTTTCATAACTTCACTTTTGCATCGTCTTTTCTGAAAATAGTCTTAATCTAATAAAATTGTTTTCAAATATACTTCTTAATGTTTCTCTAAAGACTAAGTACTTGTATTCTTGTTGGCAAAGTATGTGTTGCATTTAATGTATTTCTCGTCTGTTAGCATTTGGTTAAGCTTTAGTATATTCTGACTTCCAGAGACGGTATCAATGTCAATGTTCAAGGATGTTTACCTGCTCCATCCCGCGGTCTTTGATATATCATGAAGGTGATGCAATAATAACAAATGGGGTCAAATATATGTTGATGATGGTAACTAGACTTGGATGGTGAGCACACTATAGTATATACAGATATTAAATTATAGTCATATACACCTGAAACTTACATAATGATATCAATCAATGTTACCTCACTTAGAAAGGGAACAAAAGCTGAAACAACAACAGAAAACCTTAAGAAAGGAAGTGTAATAAAATCAGTCTTGGCATCAGTGGGGCGGGACCACTGATCTTAGAGGAATATAAAACATGTCATTCAGAGCCCTGGATAACTACATCAAAATCTACCCACTCCTGCTTTCCTCTTGTCAGGTACACCTATTTTGCTCTCTTTCATGGATGTTTTGCACATTTAAGTCCAATCCCACCTACATTCTTTGGTTTATCTAGTATCCTCCCATGTTCCAGGTTTCTACCTCACCTCATATATGCCTCATTCCTCGCTGTGTGATTCTGCTCCCTTCCCACCATTTTTCAGGAGAAAGGCTAAGAGACACACACTGACTTCATACAGCCACAGTTTGATTCTACAGCCCCAGCTAATGGCTTATTGGGAATTCTGGAGGCCCCACAGCAGCCATGATTTGCATTTTTTTTTAAATAGAGCTTTCTGCTCTATATAGAGCCTGTTATGCACTATCTATTAGACAATTTCAAAACCAGATCAGGTGCTTTGTTTCTTAATAAAGTTGGATGAATGTCATTGATCCACATAAGAAACCCACATATCAAGGGCATACAATGGTACAAAGTGCTGAAAAGAGAAAAAGTGCATATACTTGCCTCCAAGGATTTTATAGTATGCTGGGGGTTGAGATATCAAATATGTATTTGCTCCTTCATGTCTTATTCCTCACTGCCCTATGAACACTAAGTTCTGTATCCCTGTAAATATTTTTCAAGGAAAGAACTACCAGGTACTTTTTTCAGCTTTGAATAGTAATTTAAATAATCCCTTTTCTTCCAAGGTCTGATAGATGAGCTTGCTAGTATTTAAAAGGTTGCAGGGTGGAATTGGTTGAGTAAATATGCTTTGTATGAAGATGATATCTTCAACATCCCTGAATCATGGACTTTGGGCTGTTTTTGTAGTGACTGAAATGTGAGGGGGTAACAGAATAAGTATTAGAAAGAATTGAATTTGCTCTACTTAATAGTATCATATTTATATTATACAGAGATTAAAGCTCAAATTTCATTATCAATGACTTAAAAACAGGGGTGTGAAGTGTCCAGCCAGCAGGCCATATAAGGCCCTCAAAATCATTTGGTCTGGCCCATCATTAGGGGTGAGTTAATTAAATATTTGACCAAATAAGGCAGGCTAATTTTTAAGTAGATAATTTTGTATGGCCCAAGAATGATGTTGTAAATATCCAAATGGCCCTTAGCAGAAAGCAGGTTCCCCGTCCCTCTCTTTGCAACCACCAATATCATGTTTACTAGTAGTGTGTAATAGTTTATTGTTTTTTTTCAATATATTTTTATTGATTTTTTTTGCAGTATAACTTATAATTAATAGTAGTACATGTTTTCCTTTTCCTTTTCCTTATCTTCCCCCCCCAGCTTCCCCTACCCCCCAGCACATATTCTCCTCCTCCCCCCTCCCCGCCCCAGTGTCTTTCATTCATTGGTTATGCTCATATGCATGCATACAAGTCCTTCAGTTGATCTCCCCCAGCATCTACCTCCCATCCTCCCAAGCCTTCCCCCTGCAGCTTGACAGCCTGTTCAAGGCCACCCTGCCTCTATATCAATCACTCTCCCCTGTTTCTTTTCTTCAAAAATACCTTGCCTCTGCATACTAGAAATAAATGTATAAGAACAAAAAATGTTTCAGTCTCAGTTTCAATGTCCAACTGTTCTGAGTCCCAGTTTCAGTGTCAAATAATTCTTTATGTGTACATGTCAGCAATGGTATCCAGATGGTGGACACATCGTGGCAATGCAAGATCCATCCTCTCTGGTTTGGTCCTGGGCTGCCTGCAGCCATGCACAGCTGCCGACTGCTAGCATGGCAAGGTGTCATCAGTGTCCCCCATCTCTGGACCATCCTCATGACTGGAAAAGATCCATCAGTTCCTCACAGTCGCAGTAACCCACATGGTCTTGGAGTTGTTCTCTGAAAACACACAAACACATTCTCGACCAAAAGTTAACGAAGGGATCCTCTCTGCAAAATAGACTTGGGATTCTTTTTAATTTTTGCCTAAATGATTTTCCTTTGGCTTATTTTGACACCATGTGTGTTTTTTCATGGGTGTCCTGCAGTTGGTTTTACAAATGGAATTTACTTTACTGGAGTAAGAATTTTCTAGATGTATTTTACTTACTCGATATTTTTTTCCTTACATGATATTACCCCACTGCCCCCTCCCCTCTTTTGATTAATGGGGGCTTTTGGAAATTTTATATTACAGTCTTGGTAATTTTAAATTTTAATTTTTGCACACTTAATATGACCGCTTTAGGTTCTTTGGATGTTAAGCAATTTTACAGTGAGATAAACTACTAATAGATTTTTTAGTTAATGTTTTAGGAAAAGCTTTTTGTCCAGTACAGTTTGATTTTCTTGAGTATTCACTTATTTCACTTGGCCAATTTAAATTAATCTGAAAACTTGATTACTATTTTACTGTCAATTTTAATACTCAAGCAGAAATCTTAGTTTACCCTGTAAATACTAGTGGAAAGGAATATTTGCAATTTTGAGTACGTCCTGAGCATTCCTGGTAATAGACTGAATTTAGATATAGAGCAGCTATTGCTGGCCGAGTCTCTGTCTGCCACCTGGGTCCCGGTATGAGTTGTGCATGGGAGGCGAAGCAGCCATGGGGGTAGGAGACCTCCCTCAGGAGGGGTGAGAATTCAAGCCCCTGCAAGGATTGTGGGTGAGGTTCTGTGCCCCACCTCTGTTGACCTTTTACCTCTCTCCTGTTGGCCCCTCTGTGACTATGCCTGTCTTAGGTTGTTCCTTCCCTGAGGAATCTTACCTGTCTCTGGCTAACCAACCATCCTCCGGGGCCAAACAGGGTGATGTGAGGTTCAGTTCTGTCTCCTTTGTATTCTATGCCCCCGTGACCTCCACATCCAGTACCTGCCTTGGGGTCCCCTCACCTGCTGGCGGGGTCCTGGTACTGATCACATATCTCAGGGGACCCAGGTTTCATCTCCAGAGAGGGCCCAGCTCACACCATTGGTGGAGATACAGATCCATGGTGCCAGCTGCCCAGAGGCTTCAGCCACAGCTTGAATTGAAAACTCAGGCATTAGCTGTGTGTATTTGGATAGTAAGAAGAAGGTCCCTTTTGGCAGAAAGGGCAAGAAGGGCCAATATAGAATGCTAAGATGCCTTCCCAGTGCCTTAATTTCTTCTGAAAGGGATTAATTTCTTTCCTATCCTTTTTTAAGTTGCTGCCCAACATTCAAAGAATTAGTTTGTAACTTTATTTGGGATAATTGTATAATATGCTGTTGTCAAATATCAAATATTATAATGACATTGTAGAATAATATCATGTAAGGGTATTATGGTATCACAGGAGGTTAAGGAGGGCCTAGCCTAAGGACTGGTCTCCATAGGAGATGACAAGCTCTAGGCCATGTCAATTCAATCTCAAACTAGCTGCCATTTTTTATAACTTTATATAAACTTTTTCAGGGATGTAAAAACACAAATCACTTACCTTAGTTCAAGAGTTCAAATATATTGACTTTTCCCCTTACTCCCACCACCTGCCACTTACCCTGAGGTTTGACATTCTGATGGATTTTTCTCAGTCTCTGGATCCATTCTTGTTCATCAGTCTATGTCATTCATTGTATTCCTCAAATGAGTGAGATCATGTGATATTTGTCTTTCTCTGCCTGGCTAATTTCACTTAGCATAATGCTCTCCAAATCCATCCATGTTGTTACAAATGGTAGGAGCTCCTTCTTTTTTTCCATGGTGTAGTATTCCATTGTGTAAATGTACCATAGTTTTTTAATCCACTCATCTACTGATGGGCACTTCGGCTGTTTCCAAATCTTAGCTATGGTAAATTCTGCTGCTATGAACATAGGGGCACATATATCCTTTCTAATTCGCATTTCTAGTTTCTTGGGGTATATTCCTAGAAGTGGGATCACTGGGTCGAATGGGAGCTCCATTTTTAGTTTTTTGAGGAAACTCCATACTGTTCTCCACAGTGGCTGCACTAGTCTACAATCGCACCAGCAGTGCACAAGAGTTCCTTTTTCTCCGCATCCTCGCCAGCACTTGTCATTTGTTGATTTGTTGATGTAAGCCATTCTGACAGGTGTGAGATGGTACTGCATAGTCGTTTTGATTTGCATCTCTCGGATAATTAGTGAATTTGAGCAAGTTTTCATATGTCTCTGGGCCTTCCTTTTGTCTTCTTCCGTGAAGATTCTATTTAGGTCTGTTGCCCATTTTTTTATTGGATCATTTGTCCTCCTTTGCAAATATGTTCTCCCATACAGTGGGTTTTCTTGTTGTTTTGTTGATGGTTTCTTTAGCTGTGCAAAAGCTTTTTATTTTGATGTAGTCCCATTTGTTTATTTTGTCTTTAGCTTCCTAGGAGCAGTATCATCAAAGAAGTTCTTTTGGCATATGTCTGAGATTTTTTCTTCCTGTAGATTCCTCTAATATTTTTATGGTTTCCTGTCTTACATTTAAGTCCTGTATCCATTTTGAGGTTATTTTTGTGTATGGTGTAAGTTGGTGCTCTAGTTTCATTTTTTTTGCATGTATCTGTCCAATTTTCCCAACACCATTTATTGAAGAGACTGTCTTGACTCCATTTTATGTTCATGCCTCCTTTGTCAAATATTAATTGAGCATAGTGGATTGGGTTGATATCCGGATTCTCTATTCTATTCCATTGATCTATATGTCTGTTCTTGTGCCAGTACCAGGCTGTTTTGAGAACAGTAGCTTTGTAATACAGCTTGAAATCTGGTATGGAAATCCCACCGACTTTGTGCTTTTTTCTCAGGATTGCTGTGGCTATTTAGGGCATTTTTTTGTTCCAGATGAATTTCTGGAGAGTTCTTTCTAGGTCTGTGAAATATGCCATTGGTATTTTAATGGGGAGTGCATTAAATTCATAGATTGCTTTGGGTAGTATGGACATTTTAATTATGTTGATTCTCCCAATCCATGAACATGGTATGTTCTTCCACCTGTTTACATCTTCCTCTATCTCTTTTTTCAGTGTCTTGTAGTTTTCCACGAATAGGTCTTTTACCTCCTTATTTAAGTTTATTCCTAGGTATCTTAATTTTTTTTGGTGTGATGGTAAATGCGATTGCTTTTTTAGTCTCTCTTTCTGTAAGTTCACTATTAGTTTATAGAAATGCCATAGATTTCTTGGCATTAATTTTGTAGCCTGCTATGTTGCTGAACTCATTTATTAAGTCTACTAACTTTTTTATGGAGTCTTTCGGGTTTTTTATGTACAATATCATGTCATCTGCAAATAAGGATAGCTTAACTTCTTCTTTTCCAATTTGGATGCCTTTTATATCTTCTTCTTGTCTAATTGCAATGGCTAATACTTCCAGTACTATGTTGAACAGGAGTGGTGAAAGTGGGCAACCCTGTCTTGTTCCTGTTCTTAGGGGAAATGGTTATAGTTTTTGCCCATTGAGTATGATGTTTGCTGTGGGTTTATCATATATGGCTTTTATTACGTTGAGGTATGATCCTTCTATTCCTACCTTGTTGAGAGTTTTTATCAAGAAAGGATGTTGGATTTTGTCAAATGCTTTTTCTGCATCAATTGATATGACTATGTGATTTTTATCTCTCAGTTTGTTTATGTGATGTATCACATTTATTGATTTGCGGATATTGTACCATCTTTGCATTCCTGGGATAAATCCTACTTGGTCATGGTGTATGATCTTTCTGATGTCCTGCTGGATCCGATTTGCTAGAATTTTATTGAGGATTTTGGCATCTATATTCATGAGGGATATTGGCCTGTAATTCTCTTTCATTGTGTCATCTTTATCTGGTTTTGGTATTAGGGTGATTCTAGCTTCATAGAAGGAGTTTGGAAGTGTTCCATCCTCTTGAATTTTCTGGAATAGTCTGAGGAGTATAGGTTTTAGTTCTTCCTTGAATGTTTGGTAAAACTCCCCTGTGAAGCCGTCTGGCCCTGGGCTTTTGTTTGCTGGAAGCTTTATGATGACTGCTTCAATTTCTTCCACAGTTATTGGTCTATTGAGTTGTTTAGATTATTCCTGATTGAATTTTGGGAGGTTATATTTTTCTAGAAATATATCCATTTCCTCCAGGATGTCCAGTTTGTTGGAGTAGAGTTGTTCATAGTATTTTTTAACAATCCTTTGTATTTCCATGGGGTCTGTTGTTATTTCACCTCTTTCATTTCTGATTTTATTTATTAGGGTCCTCTCTCTTTGCTTCTTGGTGAGTCTGGCTAGAGGTTCATCAATCTTGTTTATCCTTTCAAAGAACCAGCTCTTGGTTTTGTTGATCTTCTGTATTGTTTCTTTGGTCTCTATGTCATTTATTTCTGCTCTGATCTTTACTATTTCCTTCCTTCTGCTTACACTGGGCTTTTCTTGTTGCTTTCTTTCTAACACTTTGAGTTGTTGGGTTAGATAATTTATTGCCGCTGTTTCTAGTTTTTTTTTTTTTTTTGTGGTAGGATTGTAGAGCTATGAACTTCCCTCTCAGAACTGCTTTCACAGTGTCCCATAGATTTTGGATTGTTGTGCTATCATTGTCATTTGTTTCCATGATGTTTTCTATCTCTTCCTTGATCTCTCTAGTAACCCAGTCATAGTTTAATAGCATGCTGTTTAGTCTCCATGTGTTTGATTTCTTTGGATTGTTTCTATTGTAGTTGATTTCCAGCTTTATGCCACTGTGATCTGAGAATATGATTGATATGATTTCTATGTTCTTGAATTTGGAGAGACTTTGCCTATGACCCAACACATGGTCTATCTTTGAGAATGACCCATGGGCACTTGAAAACAATGTATATTCTGTGGCTTTGGGGTAAAATGATCTGAAGATGTCAATTAATTCCATCTGGTCTAATGAGTTATTGAGGATTGATATTTCTTTACTGATTTTTTGTTTAGAGGATCTGTCCAATGGTGATAGTGGGGTATTAAAGTCTCCTACTATGATTGTATTGCTGTCTATCTCTCCCTTGATGTCCTCTAGGAGGTTTTGTATATATTTGGGTGCTCCTGTATTGGGTGCGTATATGTTTACCAGAGTTATTTCTTCTTGTTGGATTGCTCCCTTTAGTATTATGAAGTGGCCTTCTTTATCTCTTGTTATGTCCTTCACTTTGAGATCTAATTTGTCGGATATAAGTATGGCTACCCCAGGTTTTTTTCACTTCCATTCGCCTGAATAACCTTTTTTCCCAAACTTTCATCCTGTCTGTGTGCGTCTTTTTTTTTGGAGGTGGGTTTCTTGTAGACAGCAGATACATGGGTTGTGTTTTCTTATCCAGTCTATTACCCTATGTCTTTTGATTGGAGCATTTAAACCATTTACATTTAAAGTTATTATTGATAGGTACTTACATGTTGCCATTTTTGTTCTTTACCCCTGTGTTCCTTCTTTGCTTCCTATTTCTTTTTACAGCATATCCTTTAGCATTTCTTGCATTGCTGGTTTGGTGGTGACGAACTCCCTTAGTCCTTTTTTTATCTGTGAAGCTCCTGATTTGACCTTCAATTTTGATTGAGAGCCTTGCTGGGTATAGTATTCTAGGATTCAGACCCTTCCTTTGCATGACTTTGTAAATTTCATTCCACTGCCTTCTGGCCTGATAGGTTTCTGTTGAGAGATCACTTGTTAGTCTGATGGGGGTTCCTTTGTAGATGACTTTCTGTATCTCTCTGGCAGCTTTTAAGATTCTTACTTTGTCATTGGTGTTTGCCAATTTAATTGTAATGTGCTTTGGCGTAGTTCTTTTGGGGTTTATTTTGCTTGGGACTCTGTAAGCTTCTTGGATTTGTGTGGGTTTTTTCTTTCCTATATCAGGGAAGTTTTCTGTCATTATTTCTTCCAACAGGTTTTCTATTCCTTGCTCAGTTTCCTGTCCTTCTGGAAGCCCAATTATACGGATGTTGTTTTGTTTCCTGTTGTCCCAAAGTTCCCTTAGGCTCTCCTCCTGCTTTTTAATTTTTTTTTTCTAGAAGCTGCTCTACTTGGTTATTTTTTCCTACTTCATCTTCTAGTTCACTGATACAATCCTCTGCTTCTTCTAGTCTACTCTTAATACTTTCTATTGAGTTCTTTACTTCAGCAATGTCACTTTTCATTTCTTCTTGGCTTTTCATCATTTCTTCCTGGGTCTTCCTCATTTCCTCTTGGTTCTTACTCATATTATCAAATTTGTCTTCCATTCTTTTCAGCCACCTTCTGACCATTTCTCTGAATTCTTTCTCTGACAGGTTGTTAACTTCCATTTCGTTTACCACCTTTTCTGGTGAGCCTTGTTTTTCTTTCATATGTGGGCTATTTCTTTGTATTCCCATGGTCTCTCTTCTCTGTGTATCTGGTTATGTAGTTCTCACTCTCCTGCGTTGATTTAAAGGCACAAAATACAACACAACCAGGTGCAACGCACCAGGCACTGAACCGGAATGTAGTCACAGTAATGGTAATTCCAAATAAAGGTGATCGCCAGAGAAAGGCAAATTCGGTGATAGGTGAGAAAAAAGAAAGAGAACCTCCCCCAGACACACACAGACACTCACACACCCACACTCACACAAAAAGAAAGAGACCCCCCCCACACACACACACACTCACAAAAAAGAAAGACAGGAATGCCAAAATGATAATGGGAAAAGGGGAAGAAGAAAAAAAGAAAAAAAAGGAGTAAATTATAAATGTGGGGTGAAAACTCCTATAGGACAGCCCCTAATCCAAACCAAAATCTGCAACAAGTACCTGGAGATTGATACAAATTACATACAACTACTAATATCAAGGGAGGTGAGGGAACACAGAAGCAAAAATCTATCTAAAAAACAATGCAAATGAGGACAACAAAACAAGAAACAACACCAAAAATAAAAATAATTCCCCCTACAAGACAAACCAAAATAAAAGAATAAGCAAATCACTCTCATAAACCTGCTTAAAAAATCGATATAATCAACAGTCAAGTAAACAACAACAGGACAGGGATAAAAACACTTTAAGATAGTGAAGCTAGAGATATACATGGACTTGGAGTAGGTGGTTGGAGATTAGATATATAAGTGGGGTGAAATTTTTACAGGGGGTAAAAAGAAAGAATTAAGGTAAATCTAAAGTGGGGAAAAGTGTGAGGGAAACAAGGCACTAAATAGGGAAAGGTTAGCAAGAGAGTGGTGGCATAAAGGTGAAGTTGAGGTAGAGTAAAAGATACTAAAGGGTAGATGAAAATAGACTGTATTCCCAAGGTCAAAGAGAAAATATAATCAATTCCCTGTGTCACACAAGAGTCAATTTGTGATTCGGCCCCTGAGTGGCAGTGTTTCTAGATTGACTTCTGGGTCTATTGGTCCTCTCTACCCTGAACTAAAATTTTGCTGTCCCTGTGGTATTCAATACTGCCTCTCTAATGGTGACTGCTGTTTTAGCAGCCAGGACCCTCCCAAAATCTTCCGGGTCTCCCTCCTCTGTCAGGTCCAAATTGGTTGCACTCCAGGGATTAACTGCCACCAGCTCCAAGGGTCCTCTCCCACGTTTACCAGCTCCAACAGCCACAGATTTTATTTCAGGTGCAGATCTCCAGGCTTTCAGTTCCAAGGTGCAGATCTCCCAGTCTGCCAGCCCCCTCAGTTTCACGCCCTAAGTACCCCCAGGGAAATCTGACCTTTCCGTGCTGAAGTTTAGAGCTCCCTGGACTCTGCGTGGGTGAGCCAACTGGGCGCCGGTGTTCCGGGAGTCTCAGCCATCCAGCCGGTGCTGCAGCTGTATATTTTCAGGTCCTCCCCCTTCAAGATGTCTGTGGTCTGCCTCCGCGCGCCTCCTCTGCAGTTGGCTCAGTGAGAGAACCCAGCAGTACTGGGGCCGCTCAGGCTGGGGAGGCCAGCCCAGCAGTCCCCTGTCTTCTCCCGGAGCACAGCTGTCCTCCTACTTGCCAACAAAGGCTTCCTGCTCAACCTTCAGCTGCTCCCTCCTTCTGCCCTGTGAGCAGATTCAGATCGAATCCCTCTGTTCCGGCGCTTCCGCCGCCATTTTTTCCCCTCTCCATATGTAGCAGTTTATAGATACTCTGCAGTGAGAGTCTGGACTCATTCTGGCTCCAAAATTGACTGGTGTGTATGTGCTCTTAATAAAAATGCTTGCTTTTCTTCTTGATTCCCTCATATTAACAATCCTAGGTGGGTTCATAAGCTAATATATCTCCAATTCTTCATCAATCAAGGACTAAACATCAGCTTCACTGGGTCATTGATTGGATGAAATAAGAGGGCACATGTTTTCTGCTTAGAGAAGTGCAGAAAGCATGGTACATACTTCAGAATTTTTGAAAACATGTTCCCTCCTCTTCTTCTCCCTCTCCCACTTTACCCCCAGCCCAGCATGTGGCATTTTTGAAGAGAGCTAGAAGCAGGTGAGACCTAGTTGTGTGGCGTTTGCACAAGCCCTCCTCACATGTAATTACCACGCTTCCCGATGGGCTGGCTTGGCAGCTTCTAATGCACAGAGCGACTTGTTTCATTAGGTGATATTTTCCCTTTCCCTTTCCTCCTCCTCTTTCATAAATCCTGTCAAGATGCACAGGAAAGTTTCTGTGGACTTCCCTGTGGATCCTGAGGGTGTCAGAGGATTAAGTATAGAATAAAATTGCTATTTTTCCCTTTTCACACAAGAGCCATCCATTCAACCGAGAGAGACGCAGCTGCCTCTCCCAGAGCACCTCGGCGTGCAGTGAAATATTGGTATTCGAATTAGAGTCTAATCAGGAGAAGCAGAGCAAGTGACGTGTTTCAGCCTCGTCTTTTCTGTAGCCAATTACCCCTGACTCCAGTGTTCATGTCTTCCATGCACTTGCTTTAATTAGCTCTTTAATAGCCCCGGCTTCAGAGAGTGGGTCCAGGAGAGACTTTTCCCAAAGCTGCCAAATGGTCACAAGCAGGAGGTGATTAAATAGAGACTGAAGCACGCTTCTCTGTGTCACGGTGCGCTCACCAGGATGGGCTTCCAATAACTCCTGACCGCGGGGATGTGATCCCTCGGTAAATGCATCTGAGCAACTGCCTGGCACCATTAACCACTGTCTGCACACTATCGATTAGATCAATTTCCATAATAAGGGTATTGACTCTCCATTAAGGAATGGTTTATGTTGGATGGGGAAGACAAATATTTGTGCAGAGATTATTGTTTTATTAGCCTTCAACCAGGCAGGAAAACAACACACCACTGGGCTTCAACTTTTTATTAGCGCTTCACGTCTTAATTATGGATAGGGCTCACTGGAATATACTTTGCTTAGAGGTTTAACCTTTTTCATCACATACACAGATTCAATTTTATGCAAGTTGTACTGATAGCCAATAATTAAAACAAGAAGAAAACCTTATTCCAATGCATCTCATGGGAGTTGATGTAGTAACTTCCTTAATGCAGTATTAAGAAACACAGCCTCTATGGAAATTTGGTGATTTATTCTTCTAAAACTGGGTAGGTTTATTTTATTTATTTTTTGTATTTACCATCAAGATGTATATTATAATAAATGTGTCAAGAAATTACTTTTGTGGGTTTTTTTTTGAAGGACATAAAATAATGGTGTACTTTACCATCAATGTCATTTTATATACAGGATAGAGTCTTCTATTTAATACTTGTTTCTCCATAAAATACACCTTGCATTAAATGCTGTATTACTCCTTTGATTTAAGGAATTATTCCGCTTAAATTCTTTGAGTCAATTTTTTTCTCCTAGTGTGTACCAATAGCACACAACATATTTAATTAAAAAAAAATTGAAGTGGGAGCACTATTAATATACCAAAATCCTCTCATGCAAAGTTCAAATAGTAAAATGGAGATCTTTAAAGATTAATTACATTCAGTACCTGCTTAAAACAAATCAATTACTTTGCCAGAATGAGAAAAGCCTGCTAGGTGGGTGATTGAAGGGTGCTGTCATCAGGGGCTGTACGCTGGCTCGTGGAGGTGTAGTTATGGGCTATATGTGCCCTCCAGTTCCACTGGGCAGTAAACATGGGTAATGAGATTAAGATAAAGGGGTGGGGTTAAGTATTGGTCATAGTAAATTTTTTTCAACATAGATGACACTCCTGTTTTTCCTGATTTTGAAATTACAACCTGTTCACACAAAACAAAAAACATACTTAAAGGAAAGCATGAATATGATGTGTTAATATTTAGTGTAGCCAAGAAGATATTTTCATGGACATGTACACACACATAGAATATGCACATATGCAGATACACATGAGTCTGTGTGAATACAATATTTTTTTGGGGGGAGGAATTATAGAATCTCTGAGGAAGTGTTCCCCTTACAGATTTGAGTGTTCCTGCAAATGAGGATAATTTCTTAGCATAACCATTGCATGCTCATCAAATCAGGAAAGTGGATATGATACTATGAGCTGATCTGCCAACCATACACAGATTTCACCAACTGTTCTGAGTCTTTCCTAGCAAAGCTCCAGATCATTCTGGCATTCAGTATTCACATCCTTCTTGTTAAATCAGAAACAGTTTCTTAATCATTTTAAGTATTTTTCATAGTGGCCATCTATTAATAGAAAACCTTTCAGTTTAATTTATTTTATTTTTTTTGGCAAGAATATGCAGAAGGGATATCATGTTCTTTTCAGTGTATTATTTCATGAGATCAACTTGCTCCATCATACTGATGGTGTCAGCTTTGGCCAAGGTGCTGAATATCAGGTGAGTCCATTGACAAGTTAACATTTTCTCTTTGTAAATCATAAATTGTGGGTGATTTAATATAAAGTTTAACTCCTCAAACTTTCCTCTTTTTACCATCCATTGTGGATTCTTACTTTGTTATTGGGATGATCGACAGATTGTGGTTCTCTAGCTATAGTATTCTTCCTCTAGTTATTAGTTGGCTTGTACTGTAAGGAAAAAGCTCCCATTCCCTCTACTGCAAGTGACAGCCCCTTAGTAAGATAAGTCACCAATTAAGTGCAGAATCATGTGTCCTCATTTTTATGCGCTGTCGCAAATGTGGCTCCTGGGAGCACATTCAGTCTGGCTTCTTCACTGTTAGGCATGTGTCTATGAACATGTTTTGGAATCTGTGTATTTTCCCATCCTATTGGTCATTTCCTTGAGGTTCTTTTGGTGGAGAATGAAATTAAGAAGCCAAGACCTGGTTCTAGATGGATCATTTGTACTTGGGTATAATTGTTTCTAGGCCCTTTAAAAAGTTGGCAAATCCAGAACAAAGAAGATGTATGTCTATTCATACACAGATATGAACATGGGGTTTATGTGTTTCTGCAACATACAATCACAATGCTCTATTGATAGATATTGAACACCATGAATTTAAACAGATATCTCTAATTCCAATCAAACACAAGGTTGATTATAGAATTCCACATATCCATATTTGTAACTCTCTTTCTGATAGTGAGGAGAAAACTTGCTCCCAGTATCAATAATATATATAGCAACCAGTATTTGCTTAATCTCAGGATACACAGTCTGTGCCTCTGCAAAATTAATGTATAGGCAGTATTTTTATTATTTTTAAAAATATATATTTTATTGATTTTTTTTACAGAGAAGGGAGAGAAATAGTTAGAAACATTGATAAGAGAGAAACATTGATCAGCTGCCTTCTGCATACTCCCTACTAGGTATATGCCCACAACCAAAGTACATGCGCTTGGCTGGAATCGAACCTGGGACCCTTGAATCCACAGGCTGATGCTCTATCCACTGTGCCAAGCAGGTTAGGGCTATAGGTAATATTTTAAAAACTGTATTTATCTTTTCAAATTGTAATAAAATGACTTTTTTGTGGAACATAGAATGTTTAATATGGAAGAAAAACCTTAAGTTCTTTGTGGGAAGAAATTATTTTTTACATCACTTGTATCCCCCAAGTAAACAGTCAGACTGTTATATAATAGAATTTGTAGAAGATAGGTTGTTTTTCCAATATAAATCTAAACTTTGTGGTAGAAGGTTAATCTCTGTTTTCAATGTAGAAAGCTTTTAAGATGTAGAGAATCAAACCGGAGGGATATTGGGACTGGCGATGAGGCTGATCCTTTTGGGAAGGGACTTTCTTTGCATGGCTCCCTCTCAGCTGCCTCCTATGATGGCTCAGGCTTGTCTGCCTGTCTGCTCTGAGACTCTTACTCCTATGCAGCAGAGCAGCCGAGTAATAAGGTTCATCACAGACACTGAGTTTTTCATCAAACATTCTACACAGTGCCCAGCGCATTGTACTTGAGATATAAGCATCTGTAACTTAAAAATAATAAATACAAGAGACAATAAGATAAGTACGCTCAACTTGTTAAAAAGAAACAGAAATAAAGACAAGATTCAAACTGTACAAAATAGATGTTTAGAATTTACTTAAATTTATAGACTTGGGGAAAAAAGAGACACTGGCATAATTGAAACTTTAGTGATTGAATTAAAGTCATTTAGGAAATGGAATTACAGACTAGCAAATTGGAAAACAGCACTGACGAAGCCACATAGAATGCACAACCTGGGGAGGTCCGTTCACACTCATAGATTTGTATATTTATCACATATTCTGGCAAATGACAGCAATATATCTTGTTACAGCAGAGCCCTCATTTTGTGACAATGTTATGAGAGGAAAATAAGGGTTCTGAGAAATAGATGCCATTTAAAATTTTGCACAAAGGTACGTTAGAAGTGCTGTGACTGGGGAGCATGAAGCTCATTAAGTAATATATCTATGAACACTACCCACTGTGCTCCTACGCAAGCAGCATATTTACCTAATTAAAATAATTGCCAGGGTTTCTTTTAAAGTGACCCCAACTCAAAGAACTCAATATGAAGATCTAGTAGGAAAAATATAATTAGAAAGGTATAAGGTGGGAGGCAGAAGTGTATGTTGGATCATATGAAGAGAGAAAAAAGGGTAGGGAAAATAAATAGGTAAACATGAATATTTTTTAAGAATAGAAACTGTGTCCAAGAAATTTCTTTCAGTTATATCGTCAGCATTTTGAAAGCAAGACTGATAAATAAAAAATCCAACATTCACGGCCCCCCGTTTTGAGAGGAAACATTAAATTAGTAAAAATATTTTTCACCTCACATAGCATTGTTTTTCTCTTTACATGAAAACCTGTCTGAATGTTTTATCTTTAAGTATAACTATTTAACTGTCAAAGAAAAAAACAAATGTGCTCTAGCTAAAATAAACAGGAAATAGGAGCCTTACTTTTCAGGGAAATTGCACTTTGCCAGATGTCTCGATAAATGGGGATGGAAAGAGACATGACTTAGGGTGGTGAGCGTGTGGTGTAGTGTGCAGATGATGTATTATAAAACTGCGCACTTGAAACCTGTGTGGTTTTTTTCAATCTCACCCTAGTAAATTATATTAAAAAATGATCTGTGCTAACTCTGACAGTCCCCATTTCAATCAGGGTTCTTAAATGTGACTAGTTCATAGAGAGCTTTGGGGAATGCATGTATGGGAAGAACAAGTCTCATGGTCATGGCATTAACATATACAGTGTAAATTATGTGGGTATTTAGAATCCCATTCTAATGAATTTAATGTATTAAAAAATAGTATCCTCAGTTACAAAGGCATTATCACCACCCCAAGATGAAGTGTGCTACAGATCAACAACATATCAACCAAAGGCTACAATTAAGTTTCATTACTGCAACTTATTTAAGTTGACTCTCTGAAATATATTTTATAATTTCTCTTTATTTCACATCCCTTTGTCACTAATAGGGATATCATTGCATGAGGTCATTTAGTGAAACAATCTTAAGTGATTCGGTAGTTCTGGTCAAATATGAGGAGTATTATTGATGAATAAAGAAATGGTTGTCTGGCTGGTATGGTTTAGTGGTTGAGCATTGACCTATGATCCAGGAGGTCACAGTTCAATTCCTGGTTGGGGCACATGCCTGGGTTGCTGGCTCGATCCCATGCAGAAGGCAGCTGATTGATGATTCTCATCAATGATGTTTCTCTCTCTCTCTCCTTTCCTCTCTGAAATCTGCATATATAATGGTGAATAATATCTGCTTTGTTTGGACATGATTAAGGGAGTTTCAGAGTCTCATGCAAGGATCTAAAGCACATGACATGATATAGATGTGAATGCTGAGATTGGTACTAAAGAACGCACGTTCACTTCAACTCAACTAGGTGTAGTCTATACTCACCCTGATTTCCTTATAAAGTTGAGCATTGGACAATATTGCTACTGCCCTAAGGAGGATGTTTCTCAAAATGTCACTAGTATCATAGATGTACTTTTCATGGTATAATTGAGAAAGCAGTGTAAGTAGAAATTGACATGTTTACTCCCCAAGTACTTATTGCTTGTCAGTGTCTAGATACATTACTACTGCTGGAGAGAGAAAAAACAATGCCCTATCTCTAAAGGTCTGTGTGAACATAAAAATTTAAATTTCCTTTTCCTTTTTAGTCCCTAAATAGGTAAGTCCTTAAAGTCAGACAGTAAACACTGTTCACATGCATAAGAGTTAACTGTACTTTTCAGTGTTTACTGCCAAAGTGACAGTTGAGAATCCATAGATATTCCTTTGTCTGAATTTTATTTGATGATAAGATGTCAAAAGGCATGTTCTAGAATAGGAAGGCCTGAGTTTCACATTGCAATTGCTTCCAAAAACTGCGGCACATCTGTACAATGGAATATTATGCAGCTGTAAAAAAGAAAGAACTTTTACTATTTGCAACAGCATGGATGGACCTAGAGAGCATTATGCTAAGCAAAATAAGGCAATGAGATGATATCACTCATATGTGAAATCTAAAGAACAACATAAACTGATGAACAAAAATAGACCCAGAGACATAGAAACATTAAACAGTCTGTTAAGCCTCAGAGGAAAGACAGGAGAGGGGTGTGTGTGTGGAGGGGGGGCGGGAGAAGAGATCAACCAGGGAACTCATATGTGTATATGCATATCCCATAGACATAGATAATTGGGTGGTGAAGGTCTGGAGGGTTGGGAGGAGTCAATGGGGGAAAAAAGGGACATATGTAATACTTTCAATAATAAAGATTACTAGTAAAATAAAAAAGAGGAAAGGAAATATCATATCTGAGTCAGGTCCTGGGTAAGTAGCCGCAGGAAGCATCATCAGTGTGCTTCAATGGGAACATATCTTTTTTCCATCTTCTGTGACTTTCTTGAGCAGAATATGCCAATAACTTGATTTATCCAGCGAATCTCTCATACATATCAAGCAATAGACACAAGTGTTATAAATCATTTCCACTAGCCAGTAGGATAGACCCCAGTGCCAGTGTCTAAATGTGACAACATATCACTCTGCCCAACCAACTCTCTGTTCTGTCTCCTGATTAATGTTCATAACTCAATCTAAGAAAAATTAAAAAGGACACCACGCTAAAATGACTGCACTTTATTGTATAAAAGCATTAAGTAACTAATGTCTGTCAAATGTCAGAAGTAATACAATAAAAAAGAACAACTGTATTGAGATTACCTAGAAGACACTACAAACATCCCATTTTAAAATCAGTTCTATACATAGGAGCTCTGAACAATTTGGGGTGGGGGAGGGATATTAAATAACCACATCCTGCTTAAGGGCTCATTTACTAGATGACACTCTTTTACTGGACACTTGAGAGAAGAGGGAATAGGAAACTCATTTCTGATTCAGTCAACTGAGTCACTATTTTAAAATCTCCTGTGCAGTTCATTTCATACCTGGACTGAGATCTTATGATAGACTCGTTAGGTTCTAGGTTGCCATGGCAACAAGTCATTATTTCCCAAAGTAATTTGACACATCTCAAGATTTTGGCCCTTCTGTATTCCTATCTGGTGCTACAAAGAAAAAGTGTTAGTTAACTTTAGAACTATTTCTAGTACAGGCAGCAGGTGAAGATGACAATACTTTTTTTTTTTTTTCAAAATTGCTATCCCTAGAGGAAGCTTAACTGAGATTTTTAGGCAAAGTAGTCTTTGGGGGCATAAATCATTCTGAGGCCACATTATTATTATTATTTTTTAATTTTGTAGGCTCTGAGAGAAAATCCATATATGATCAGTTGCATTTTTCAATTAAAACTAAACACAATTAAATGTGTATGGATTACAATTAAATGTAATCCATAAATCCACTTAACACTTCATCTTCTAGTTATAATGACGAGTCATATTACAGGCCATTTGCTATGTGACAAGCCAGCTATAGTGTTTACCCACACTGCCTTAGCTAATGATCCATTTTTTACCCTAAAGGCTTAGACATAAGGATCAGAGTAGATATTATACAAGGAATAATTTTGATGATAGCTGACAAGTTCACTTGAAAATCACCTCATAGTTACCCAGGCACCAAGGCTATCTACTATTTTCTTAAGCTTTAAGAAGTAAAATAATTGGCTAAACTACTTTCTGCTATCTAAATATATTAACTCATTTATTCATCATGTGTAAGGCATTGTACTAGATATTTCTTTATCCTTTTTAAAATCCATAATTCTGTGTTGCTGATGGTATAAATCTATTGTATAAATGTGTATCTTTTGTATAAATCTATTATATAAATGTGTGTCTTTAGATTCAGTACATTAAATACATTTTTGATTGTTAATATGTGAGAACTATAATTTTAATATAGTCCTTTATGATTGAAGTGTTGGGATTGTTGCCATGGTGCTGTGTCTTCCAAGCATCTTTTTATTGATTCTGATTAATTATGTTGTCACCTCATGATTCTGTGAGAATGGAGCCCTAGGCAGGTGTATTTTGCTGAGTAGAGATGGAAAAGGAAAGTTTAAAGAAAAACAGGGACAGTTCCTGAGTAGAGTGCTCTAATGGGGGTACTGGTCACTAGTAATCAGCCCATAAGTGGCTTCTTGAAAAGCAAGCTATATATAGGGGCATAGGAGACCAGGGGAGAGGAATCTGCCAAGGAGTGACATTACTTCTGCAACAAAACAATACTGACTTATTAATAATTTATCAGTATGCAAAGTATTATATATATCTTTAAAAGATATGTTTGACCTAAGTAAAATATATATATTTTTTAACATAGGAATCATTATGATATGACCCCAGCAAGGCATTTATTTATTAAAAGACTCTTTTTGTAATAGAGGTAAAATTATTTTCTTGCTAGACTGTCAGCTTTATGAAGCCACTATTAAGTCAGCATCCAATTCTATATTCTCACATATTCTTGGCACACAACAGAGGCTCAGTCATTCAATAAATTGAGAGAATTGGAAAACTCTTTTGGTCTTTTTCTAGATGGCAATATATATTTCAGTAACAAAAGAGGAATATACCCATAATACTTGTACTTACTTGTATGTATCATGTCACATACAAGCCTTTCTCCCCTAACTACATTGTAAGCTATATTAGGAAGTGGTGATGATTATTCTATGTAGTGTCATTAAAGGCAGGCAAATCACAGCAAGATTTTAAATATTTATGGAACTAATTGATAAATCAGGAATTTTATTTTGTTTACTATGAGTTGAAAAAGAAGGGAACCCTGTTGGTGTGGCTTACCTGTGAACCAGGAAGTCAGGGTTTGATTCCTGATCAGGGCACATGCCTGGGTTTCAGGCTCAATCCACAGTGAGGGGCATGTAGGAGGCAGCCAATCAATAATGATTCTCTCTCATTATTGATGTTTCTGTCTCTCTTTCCCTCTCCTTTTCTTTCTGAAATCAATAAATCTTATCTAAAAAAGAAGCAATATGCAAATTAACCATCACTACATTATACCATCAAGCCACATCCACTAGCCGAACAGAAGCAAGTATACAAATTACCCCCAATCAAGATGGCTGCAGCCACTGAGAGAGCAGGAGGGAGGCTTGGGTTTCCCTGGCGATGGAGGAAACCAAGCTTTCTGCACATCTTGGCCAGCCTATGCCTCTGCTTAAGGCTACAAAGTTTCAATGATAGATGATACATAAATCGCAATAAAATGAAGGCCCAGAGTTGGAGAAAGCAGGAGGCTAGGGTTGCCCCAAGTGATGGAGGAAGCCAAGCTTTCTGCACACCCTGGCTGGCCCAGGCCTCCTCTTAAGCCTATAAAGTTTCTTTTCTTTTTTCCTTTTTTTAATATTTTATTGATTTTTTACAAGTGGAAGGGAGAGGGATAGAAAGTCAGAAACATCGATGAGAGAGAGACATCGATCAGCTACCTCTTGCATGCCCCCTACTGGGTATGTGCCCGCAGCCAACGTCCATGCCCTTGCTGGAATCAAACCCAGGACCCTTCAGTCCACAGTCCGATGCTCTATCCACTGAGCCAAACCGGTCTCAGCAAGGCTATAAAGTTTCAATGATAGAAGATACATAAATTCCAAAAGAAATGGCTGCCGCCATTGAGTGAGCAGAAGGCGTGGCTCTACTCCAAGCTACAAAGTTTCAATTGTAGACATACACTAATCCCAGATCCTAGGGCCTCCGCTTGGGTTGCTGGGTGGTGTGGCCAGCCTGAAAACCACAATAGGCCATTCGCCCAGGGCAACCCATGCCCCAATGGGACCCCCACCCTGATCTGGGATACCCTAGAGGGAAAACCAGCTGGTCCCCTCCCATGCACCAGGCCTCTATTACAACTAATAAAAGAGTAATATGCAGATTGACCATCACTCCAACACACAAGAGGGCTGCCCCCATGTGGACACAAGATGGCCACCACAAGATGGCCAGCAGGGAAGGGCAGTTGGTAGGGACCAGGCCTGCAAGGGAAGGCAGTTGTGGGTGATCAGGCTAGCATGGGAGGGCAGTTGGGAGGGCCAGGCCTGAAAGGGAGAGCAGTTAGGGGTAACCAGGACGGCAGAGGAGGGAAGTTGGGGCAAACAGGCTGGCAGGGGAGTGGTTAGGGGTGATCAGGCTGGCAGACAGAAGCAGTTAGGGGCTATCAGGAAGGCAGGCAGGCAAGCAGTTGGGAGCCAGCAGTCCTGGATTGTGAGAGAGATGTCCCTGATTGGAGAGGGTGCAGGCTGGGCTGAGGGATACCCCTCACTGTGCACAAATTTTCTCCACTGGGCCTCTAGTATATATGTAAAGAGAGAAGGGAAATATTTTAAATATGAGAAACTCTTTATTATAGCGTATCACAATTTTTTTTTTAGTTTAATGGAATGGCAAAGAAACAAAATGAGACCAAAGATAGCATCATAAGTCAAAGACTGACTTAATTGAAAAATATACCAGTTTATAGATACATATTGAAGATTTATCTATTGGCTCTTAGATATGTAAAATATATACTTTATTCAATAAAAATAGAAAGAAAAACTCACAAAGGCCTAGGAAATTTACCTAACAAATGAATATTCAATTGCTGAATGAGTACAAGTTAGATATTTTTCTTTGACATTACTTTTTAAATCTATAGCATGATTGAACTTATTTATTGTGACTTTACTTTTCTTTAAATAATGTTTTCTAATATATATATATTTAATAATCATATATCTATACATATATAGTATACATATATAATTGCTATCAAATTGTATGTGAAGCATGCATGATATTTCTAGATGTTTTTCACTTTCTATATACTTAGGAAAAAACTTTATGTGTTTTTTTTTATCTTGGTTACTGTTTTACTTTATTGAAAAGAATACAAATTTGTAAAATTTTCAATGGTCTTTGGAGGTTGTGGTGATTAGTAATACAGATAATATATTACTGTATATGTAGAGACAAATACATAAAATTAAGAAAATACTCTTAAACATTGGTGATCTTACAATACATAAATTTTTGATGAGGAACAGATTTAATTTTCTATTTCACTGTAGATATTAATCATTATTATGAAGGAAAATTATACAGAAAAATGCCTATTCTTGAAATAGTCTTTATGAAGGTACCATAATTATCAAAATAGTAATTTAATGGAAAGTAAGTGGAAATTTAAACCATGAATGGAAAATAAATGGAGGCAATAAATAAAGCAGGTGTTAGTATGCTTTCTGGCTAGTTGGTACACATTTACAAATACATTACAAAAGTAGGAAAGATGGAAGGTAATGATTATGTTTGTGAAGAATAAAATATTAATCTAAAATAATATTCTCCTGTCTGCAGGGCTATTTCACGAATAAATAGCAAGGACCCATTGTGTTTAATCAGTTTTTGACATAAAACTCAAATATATTCCCTGTGTGTAGGTACAAGTCTCTTGAATATGGCTGCTTAGGAGGAGATAAGGCAGTGGGGACAGTGATGGGAAGGAATATGCTTATGGAAATGTGGTAGCTCCTCTGCTAATGTTGGGAGGAAACTATAATTTACTAATGTTAATAATTTTCATATTTTAAAAAATACAGACTACATGGATAGAGCTTTTAGAAAAATTGACCAAGTGCTCTTGCAGTATGAATCTTCTCACAATTTTTGAAAAGTGCCATACTATAGTAAATACACTTCAGTATAATGATGCAACTTTTAAAAGGCCTTTGTTTTTCCATCTGTGCCTGTGGGAAGCATCCATTGAATACTGAATAACAGATGCTCTACGTAATCTTCGTAGATAAAATCAACTCTTGATTACCATTGCTGTGAAGCCATATTTGTGTCCAAGAGCTCTACAATTAGATTCTCCATATGTGCGACCAACTGAACAAATACTTTGATGCCATTATCAATTTTCTGTTCAGATGTTAACAAAATTCATATTATGACAATTCACTTCATATCCAGTAACAATCCATGCCAACTTGAGCTTCGGGTAGAGAACAGTATCCTAAAACTAAAGCTTTGCATGTGAGATACTAACTGATCAACAATGGAAAGAAGTAATTTGATATATATAAGTGGATATTCCCAGTAACAGAGCCATTATTTCAAAAAGCATCTTATTCTAATTATGCTTTATCTAAACTTTATTTTTAATTGACTAACAGCTTCTCAAACTCTCTCTAAGGGACTTAGAGCTTAACTTTAAAATGAGTTTGGGCTCACTGTAAGCCTTAATCCTTGTTCTGCAGGGCTGTGGAGGCTTCAAAGGTTGGGCTTGAACTATGTCTTGTCGTCTGTCTTCTCTCTGCTTCTGTTTGTCACCTTTTGCCACAGATGCCAGAGCATAAATGCTTCCGATGAAGAGTTGCTTCAGACATGATAGTCTCGGAGAAGTCCATGGTGGTGGCTTGTTTCTCCAATGAAAGTCCAGGTACTTTCAGAAAAGATTTCACTGCCCACAGTCACTTTTGTCACCATCGTGAGGAGGTAGGTTGATGTCTTATAGATCTGAGATGGC
This sequence comes from Antrozous pallidus, assembly GCA_027563665.1. Classification (NCBI taxonomy): domain Eukaryota; kingdom Metazoa; phylum Chordata; class Mammalia; order Chiroptera; family Vespertilionidae; genus Antrozous; species Antrozous pallidus. Next base: position 52,991,224 of record CM050518.1, read on the forward strand.
ATGACATATGATACCAAAAAAAAGGAATATTCAGAGAAACCACCAGTTTCTTATTTAGTCTAAGTAATGATGATGATAATATAAGCTAACATTTATTGATGCTCATTGTTCATCCATTCAAAAATTATTGCTTGAGCAAGTACTTGCCAAGCACTGTTCTTCTAGGTGCTATAAATTCAGGGTAAAAAAAAATCACATGAAATCTCCCTCCTCATGGAGTTTACATTCTATTATGAGGGGGCAGACAATATATGTAAACTGAAGAACTGGGAGGGGAACAAACTCTTTGGAGTCAATGAAATCTCCATTAATATTGATTCCACTGGTGACTTCCTCTGGAACAAAACAGTTAAACTTGGAGCTTCAGCCTCCTCATTAACAAGTAAGGTTATATGGTCTCAAATAAGAGTTTTTCTTGACTTTTCTCAAATACTGTGGGTTTATTTAAACATAAAGGAGAAAAAATGAGGGAGAAAAACAATGAGACATATGGTAGACCTCAGGCTGACTACATAGTACTTTCAGAACTGGAACATATCACTGTGCTTCCAGTAAATTAATTTTCTTCTCTACCAGCCATACGCAGACTCTCCATTGTGGCAGATACAAACAGCTCATTGAAGCAGTTTTTAACCCCTCTTCATTTGCAGGTTATACTATTAACTAGGGATCCGGTACATGAAATTCGTGCACTGGGGAGAGGTCCCTCAGCCAAGCCAGCCCCCTCTCACATACTGGGAGCCCTCAGGGGATGTTCTACTGATGGCTTAGGCCTGCTTCTTCTTTTTTTTTTAAACCAACAAATATTTTATTTTATTTTTATTTTTATTTATTTTTATTTTTTAACATATTTTTATTGATTTTTTGCAGTATAACTTATACTTAATAGTAGTACATGTTTTCCTTTCCCCCTCCCCCTTATCCTCCCCCCAGCCTCCCCTACCCCCCAGTACATATCCCACCCCTTCCCCCTCCCCACCCCAGTGTCTTTCATTCATTGGTTATGCTCATATGCATGCATACAAGTCCTTCAGTTGATCTCCACCTCCCAACCACCCAAGCCTTCCCCCTGCAGCTTGACAGCCTGTTCAAGGCCACCCTGCCTCTATATCAATCACTCTCCTCTGTTTCTTTTCTTCAAAAATATCTTGCCTCTGCATACTAGAAATAAATGTATAAGAACAAAAAATGTTTCAGTCTCAGTTTCAATGTCCAACTGTTCTGAGTCCCAGTTTCGGTGTCAAATAATTCTTTATGTGTACATGTCAGCAATGGTATCCAGATGGTGGACACATCGTGGCAATGCAAGATCCATCCTCTCTGGTTTGGTCCTGGGCTGCCTGCAGCCATGCACAGCTGCCGACTGCTAGCATGGCAAGGTGTCATCAGTGTCCCCCATCTCTGGACCATCCTCGTGACTGGAACAGATCCGTCAGTTCCTCACAGTCGCAGGAACCCACATGCTCTTGGAGTTGTTCTCTGAAAACACACAAACACATTCTCGACCAAAAGTTAACAAAGGGATCCTCTCTGCAAAATAGACTTGGGATTCTTTTTAATTTTTGCCTAAATGATTTTCCTTTGGCTTATTTTGACACCATGTGTGTTTTTTCATGGGTGTCCTGCAGTTGATTTTACAAATGGAATTTACTTTACTGGAGTAAGAATTTTCTAGATGTATTTTACTTACTCGATATTTTTTTCCTTACATGATATTACCCCACTGCCCCCTCCCCTCTTTTGATTAATGGGGGCTTTTGGAAATTTTATCTTGCAGTCTTGGTAATTTTAAATAGGCCCGCTTCTTGTTGGAGCAGTCTGGCCTCCCTTTGTGGGAGGTGACCTGGCTGATCAGGGGAAGGTGCCAGCCTCATCATCCTGCTACTGCAGCCACTGTCAGTCACCACAATCACCACGGAATTTTCATCAACATGAACTTCAGTCTCTTCATCATGAAAAAATGACAACTTTCTTTAGGCATTTTCCAAGATGTGCCTTTCATAAGATATGACATTTCTTTTTTTCTTTTTCTTTTTATCCTCACCTGAGGATATATATCCATTGATTTTTTCCCCCCACTTCCCTTTGATTCCAGGCTTGGCCCCTTCCCAAGCCTACAGCCTCCACAACAGGCTTTAGGATTGGGAAGTGGGTACCCCATCCTGAAAGCCTAAAGCCTCCATGGGATGGCCAGCTGGGAGTGACCTGGGTGCCGAGGAGGTTCTCGGGACCCAGGTATTTATTGCAAATTAACTGCCACCTTTATTGGGTTAATTTGCATTCTCAGTCTGATTGGCTGTGGGTGTACTGGAGGTATGGTCAATTTACATGTTTTTCTATTATTAGGAAAGATAATTGAAATCTTAAAGAGTAATATTTTCATTGTAATTTGAATGTCTGAGATACAGTTCTGGAGGTTACTGGGAAAGCCCTTGCTTTCCTGACACAAGCATCCTCTCCTATTTCTTCTTGATGGATGCTGCGTGGGAGAATTAAAAAGACCCAGGCTCTTTTTTTAGATATTTCTATTCTTCAGAGACTGAACTGACGTCAGGGATAAGCCATCTCCAGTCTTCTTATTCCATGAGAAACATAGACTTCTGTGTGTTTTACTTATTCTGTGTTAGCCCTTTAGTTATTTGCACCTCTTTCTGCTGCCATTCTGACACTCTGTACTTTGAATACCCTTTCTCAGTATTTATTTTTTTATTTTTATTTTTTACTTTTTAAAAATTTTTAAATATATTTTTATTGATTTTTTTGCAGTATAACTTATAATTAATAGTAGTACATGTTTTCCTTTCCCCTCCCTCTTATCCTCCCTGCATCTTCCCCTACCCCCCAGCACATGTCCCCCCCTCCCCCCTCCCCACCCCAGTGTCTTTCATGCATTGGTTATGCTCATATGCATACATACAAGTCCTTCAGTTGATCTCCCCCAGCATCCACCTCCCATCCCCTTTCTCAGTATTTAAAAGTGGCAAGTAGGAAAAACATATATAAAAATTTTTGTGATTTTTTAATCTACTTGCTCTGTACTGAGCACAGGGGAGGACCTGTCAGATGGCCAGGACTGGTGAGACACAGCTCATCTTTGAGAGAAGTTGGGTTTGGGTGTGCAGATTAAATCTTTCCCTTTGGATAGTGCTGATAACCATGGAATCTCTTCCTTGCCAAGGGCGGGGACTCTAGGCAGAGGTTGTCCTGAATCTCCCACCAGCCTCAGTGAGTCTGTTTTGTGCACTTCTGGGATGCAGAAGTTTTTCAAATAGTTTCTGGATTTCTCTGAATTTTGGGAGAATTCATGTGTTTTGAGGGTAAGGAGGGTCCAGGGTTTCTTATTGTATCAGATGTAGGTGTCACTCTTACATGAAAGTATTTTTAATTCCATATAAAAATGTGAGAGGTGGAAACCAGATGACCTTAGGAAATGGGATTTGCTTTTGTAAAGCATTCTCTAATCAAGAAATGGTTCTAACTCTGATCTCCTGGAAACTTTAGCTTTGCTTCCTTCCTGTTCCCAATGTGATATCATTGAGAGATTTTTCTAACATGGTGGTTTCCTACATCCTGGACTCAGTGATATTTATTGTAATGTATTTTCTCTCTCTTAAATATTTCTAAGGTGTTATTTGACATTCTCTTCCTGTCTTTACAAAGTCATTATATACCACATGGAGCTCCAAATATCATTCATTAATATTCCTAGATATCTTAAAAATATTTACCAAAAAAAGCTCCTTTTCACATATATAAATATATTTAATTAAATGATAGTGCCAGTTTACAAAGAAACAAAACAAAACAAAAACGAAAACACACAAATAAATGACCAGACTCTGACAGCTTGAAATCTAGCATGGCTTAGCATCATCTCTGCTAATTGCTGCCATTGCAAATTAAGGGAAGCCTTTTATATCTCTCAACAGTGGTTATGCGACTTTCTAAGATAGGAAATTCTAGGCAGAACATAACAGATGCGATCATTAATATGCAGCTGCACATGTTTCAAAGCTCTGAGTTCTGTGAATCTTTCTGGACATCATTATATGTCTCCTTGCCAAAATAGATCAATGAGCCTCCCAGCAAAGAAACAATGGAATAGTCCAGTGTAAATGGGTCTTATCCTGTCTACCAAAACTTGAAAATATATTCTCTTAGAAAACATTCCTATTTTTACAAAATGTATAGCTTAACTATTATTATAAATTCCAGACCTAAAATTATTTTACATTATTAATTTTTGCTAAAATTGCAAGAGTACTTAAAATTATAAGTTTTTATATAAGAACGGATCTATTATTTCATTTAAATGATCTGAAATAGGTAGATACATTATATAGAATTTATTTAAAAAAACAAATATTGATATAATGCAATTTCTGAGGAACGTGCATTCAAGTAACCAGTTTAAAATAGGCATGCATACATGTGTGCATGTTTGTATATGTGTGCATACACAAAGTGTATGCATTTATGTGTGTCTACGCACATCAACACATATATATGTTTGTGTTGCCATACACAAATAAACATATGTACACATATACACAATAACAAAGACACAGAATTAATCAAATGAGTACTATTAAATTGATATTTTTCCTGTTACATATTTGGCTGAGACCCAGCTTCCAATTTGTGCTTGAAAATCTACTTTGAGATGTTACTAGTATATTGTCTATTGGGAACCTGCAGAGAAAGGGGCTCTAGTCTGTTTCCATTCATGGGAGGGTGTTTTTTTCATCCACTTCCTGCACAAACAACTAAAAGCAAAAAAATCCATAGAGAGCTAAAGCTTTTGCCCAGAAAAGATGGCGGCATAGGTGAACACCTATTGTTCTGCCCCGCGCAACGATTTAGGAACTACAACATAACAGCAGAACAGACAGCACCCAGAATCGCCAGAAAGCTGGCTGAATGAACACTCCACTAACTGGAGTGGAGGTGGGACACTGAGACTCAGAAGCAGCGGGAGCGCAGTCTTTCAGACAGAAACAGGTTAGGAGCCGTCCTGGTCACGCGCGCACGGGCTGGGGCTGGAGCAGCAACGCCCGTCCCACTGCCCGGATTTCCCAGCACCAGGCGAGATCCAGCCGAGGTCCGGGGGACGCACCCTGGAAGCGGGGCGCGGCAGAGGCTCCTGAACTGAGGAAGGGCGGAGGCATCCCACTGCCCAGATTTCCCAAGCCGGGCGAGATGCGAGATCCCGGGTACAGGAAGAGGTCCCCCTGCACAGATTCGCCAGAACCGGGCGAGGTCCGAGGTCTGGGGGACGCACCCTGGAAGGGGGGCGTGGCAGAGGCTCCTAGTCCCAAGGGTCGCGCAAACCCGCGACTTGCCCCCTGGAAACTTGTCTCCTGGTTCTGGAAACCATTTATTTTTACAATCCTGGGCTAGACTTTTGGTGTGCAGGCACATTTGGGGAAAGGCGGAGTGGTCTGGCAAGGGGAAGAGACAAGCGGCTTTCTCTTGGAGGAGTCTGCAGCCATCCCCATCCAACAGAGGCCCGAGCTCAAGAGCGACGCATAGGACGCAGCTGACGCTGACGCTACCTGCACAGCTCAGAGACTCCGCCCATCCAACCTGAACACAGTCTCCCTTCACAGCCAATTGGCTTGGAGGTCAAACCCTCCTAGGGCTAACAACAACAAGCTGGGTTTAAATTCAAAAATACTGTACAACCCATAAAGGATTGCAGTAAGAGCACCCACCTCAGGTAACTGGGGAGGCTGAGCCACTGTCCCTTTGAAGATATCCACCACATAAAGCAGCCACCATGCAGAGACATGGAAAGAAATCAGGTGTGAAAGAAATGGAGGAGAAAAGACGACAAGACATAGAGTTCAAAACCACGGTTATAAGGCTTTTCAAGAGGCTCCTACAAAAGGCCGATCAACTTAATGAGAATTACCAGGAAATAAACAAGACCAACCAGCAAATGAATGAGAACCTCAAGCAAATGAATGAGACCCTCAAGGAAATGAACAAGGCCTCTGAGGATACAAAACAGATCCTCCCAGATAAAGAAAAGGACCAACTAGAAATCAAGCTTACACAGACAGAAATAAAAAATAATACACAAAGTCCTAAAAGCAGTCCAGAGGGCCACAAGATCCAAGTCAAAAATTTGAAATACAAAGAAGAAAAATCCACTCAGCTGGAAAAGCAAGAAACAAAAAGAATTCAGATAATTGAAGATAGTGTAAGGGGCCTCTGGGACAACCTCAAGCATGCCAACATCCGAATTATTGGGGTGCCAGAAAAAGAGAGAGAGCAAGTTAATGAAAACCTACTCGAAGAAATAGTGACTGAAAACTTTCCCCACCTGGTGAAAGAAACTGACTTAAAAGTCCAAGAAGTACACAGAACCCCAAAATATAGGAATCTAAAGAGGACCACACCAAGACATATCATAATTAAAATGCCAAGAGCAAAAGATAAAGAGAGAATATTAAAAGCAGCAAGAGAAAAACAGTTGGTTACCTACAGGGGAGCACCCATACGATTGTCAGCGGATTTCTCAACAGAAACGATGCAGGCCAGACGCGAGTGGCAAGAAATATTCAAAATAATGAAGAGCAAGAATCTACAACCAAGATTACTCTATCCAGCAAAGCTATCATTCAGAATTGAGGATCAGATAAAGTGCTTCGCAGATAAGAAAAAGCTAAAGGAGTTCATCACCACCAAACCAGTATTATATGAAATGCTGAAAGATATTCTTTAAGAAGAGGAAGAAGAAAAAGGTAAAAATATAAATTATGAACCACAAATACACATCTATCAACAAATAAACATAAAACTCAAGTGAATTGATAGGCTGATGAACAAAATAAACTGGTGACTCTAACAGAAACATCGTCATAGAGAGGGAATGGACTGACAGTTCTTGGGGAGAAAAGTGTTGTTGGAAGTACAGCAAGAGATTGGACAAAAATCTTGCAACAATGTGAGAGGACATTGGGGAGGGGGAGGTGAGGGTGGAGGGTGGGATAGGTACAGGGTGGAGGGGAGATATAGGGGGATAAAAAAGGGGAAACAATGTAATTAATAAACTGAACAATAAAGAAAGAAAAAAAAATCCATAGAGAATGTGTAGGACTAGCAAAGTGGCAACAACCAAAGTGACCCATGATACTGTAGAAAAAATAAGCCCGTGTCAATATGGTGATGGAAGGAGAATTGACTTTGGGTGGTAGACACACAATAAAATATACAGATGATATATCATATAATTGTATACTTGAAATCTGTATAATTGTATTAATCAATGTAACCCCAATCCTATCTAATAAAAGAGAAACATGCAAATTGACCATACCTTCGCTACGCTACCAACCAATAGGAGCAATATGCAAATTAACTCCAACCAAGATGGAAGGAGGGCCCCCTCAGCCCCGAGTTGGCCATGGCGGTACTGAGGTGGCAGGGGACCCCATCCCAGCCCCAGACCCAGTAGGGGATCCAGCCCCCACTGCCCTAAGCCCAGCCATGGTGGGGGTGGTGATCGCAGCCACAAACCCGGCCCCAAGCCCAGCCATGGTGGCGCTGGGTCGCGATTGCAGCCATAAACTTGGCTCCAAGCCCCCCCAATGGTGGCACTGGGGATAGCGGGTGTGGCAATCACTGCCACAAACCTGGGCCAAGTCCACCGATGGTGGCGCTGGGGGCTGCAGGGGTCACGATTTTTATATATGAGGATGTTTATTCAAAGTGTATAGACTCTTGCTCTTTTTCTACTTTCTGGCTATTATGAATAAAGTCCCCATGAACATGTATCCTTACTAATAAAAGCCTAAGTGGTGGTCATGCTGTGATGCTCTCACACCCTCACAAGATGGCTGCACACACAGCAGGCACATGCAGATGGCAGGGCTTGGCTTGATGCTGTGTGCATAACATGGAGCCTGCCTGGTAGTCCCACCTCCTCCTGGCTATGTGGAGCTAGGAGGAGGTGGGTCCCCCAGCTCTAAGAGCGAGGCCTTCCTGGGGGTCCCCTGGCTCACAAGCAAGGTCTGCCTGGGAGTCCAGCATGGCCTGCCTGGGAGTCCCCTGGCTCTACATGGCAAGGCCTGATAGGGGTCTCTCAGCTTCACATGGCAAGGCCTGCCTGTGGGGGTCCCTTAGCTCTGCATGGCTAGGCTTGCTTGGGGATCCTAGGTGTCCTGCCTCCCAGATCCATGTGGCACAGAGGCAGGATCATTGGCTCCAGCCCATCTCTTTGGGGCAATTCATCAAGGAGCCCCAGAGGGATGGGCGATCAATCGCAGGGCTTCTGTATTATTACAGGGCACAGGCCAGACTGGGGGACCTGTCCCCCCACTGAGTGCACAAATTTTGTGTACTGGGCCTTTAGTAAATTTAATAAAACAAAAAAGAAAGCCCATGAAGAAGACATTCCTGGTTTCTGTTTTATCTATACTCATATTCCAGTTTGTCCAGGCAACAACCGCGTGTTCATTCAAAATGTCAAGATCCAGATCTTTTCTGATTAACACCCTTTGTTGTCACTCTGGTCAGAACCAACGTCACCACTTTCCCTGATTATTGCAATGGTTTATTAGTTCTTATCCCTATTCAGATTTTTGTTGTCCACTCTTTATTACAGTTTGTTTCAGCACAGCAGCCAGAGTCATCCTTTAAAGGGAAAAACAACTAATTTGGGAAATAGAAATTATAGGGATATGTTCTGAAACAGTTGAAATTGAAGTTCTGGCTTCTTCCTGGCTTCCTTCAGCAACGTTGTATGATTTTCCGTAGAGGAATCAGAATCCTGGACACAGTATTTACTGAGTTGAATTGGTTCAGTGTTGCAGTTGACTTGAGTTTCTTTTGTGTGTGTCTTTAGGGGAAAGAAAACTTTATTGATAAATAGGTTAAGGTGGAATAAATAGAATGATGATTTTTTGAAGAATAATATCTCAATCAGAATCTCAGCCTTTGTCTACCTGAGGCTCTAGCTCTAGCTCCTGCCTTTTTATTTTGGACCATGAGGTATTCGTGGGCATGCCAGGCCTTCTTTAGCCCCTGGGAACATTTGTCTTCCTGGCCAGTTGGACAATAACCAACTTGGTAGGAAGGGATGATTAGCAAGTCTGGATTTACATATCCTTGAGTCCTATAACTACCTATAATCAAAATGCTTGGAACTCTTGCCTGACTTCCTTCTAATTAAGAATGGCATAATTTATTTATTCTACTTAGCTAGATAATTTTAAGAAATCAAAATTCTACTGATGGAATGTGATATTCAATGCATTTTTCATTTAGGTTTCATAAATGGAGCACATGTATCATTTTAAACATTTTTTTAATAAAGGGAACAATATAAAAATATGAATTTAATAGGTCTTATTTATACCTATTGAGTGACCAATACCAAAATCTGTCTTAAAAATTTGGAAGCCTAAATTGTCTTATCATTGAGATTGTGGACATCTTACTTGGACAGAGGAAAGAACTGTACTGTCTCTGATGAGCAAAGTAAAAATATGCTTTGAGTCTAATATCAGCTCCTAAATAAGCACCTCTATGTTGACTCAGAAATCTGCATCAAATATCATAGACAATATTATTTTGACTGGAGTGTATATTGAAGAATGATGTAGCCTGGCATGAGTCTCCACCACAAGAGAACCATATCATGGCTTTGCAAGCTCACCGGCATGGGTCAGATTCATAATGAACAGACACTCAAGTAACTGGGATTCAGGAGTTAAGTACTTTGGTCATTATCTTAATGCTAGAGAAAAACTTAAAGTGATTTTAGAATCAGTGCACATACTTTTTGAATTGAGTATCAGAGTTCATTTTCTGACAAATGCAAATGTGCTTTTGATAGCAACAGGACAAAATCTTTGAAATTGGGGCTCTCCTAGGTTTTCTGGCACCCATAGAGATCTTAGGAATAATGGTAGCTAAACTTCTCTTCTGGAAACAACTGGTTTTCTGTTAGAGGTGACTTGTTGCCTTGATTTCTAGGACCTAAAAATGTTATCGGATTCATCCCTGGATGGAATGAATTATACAAGGATATTAAAAATTCCAGCTATTTACCAACTCTTATGAGAATACAAAGACTGTAATTATGGAATGCTAGTGTTGAAACTGGGAAGGAGTTATCCTTTCCTTTTGTCAAAAGCTAAATTCTTGTGCTTCGATCTATCCTAGCATCATACAATGGAATATCATGAAGAGAATAAAATGAATTCATTAGAACTATAATTTTGTTTTGGAGGAATTTCTCTTATATACTAACTAGAGGCCCGGTGCATGAAATTTGTGCATGGGGGGGGCAGGGGGGTGTCCCTCAGCCCAGCTTGCACCCTCTCCAATCTGGGACCACTCGAGGGATGTCCAACTGCCCATTTAGGCCCAATTGGGATCAGGCCTAAACGGGCAGTCGGACATCCTTCTCACAATGCAGAACTGCTGGCTCCAAACTGCTCACCTGCCTGCCTCCCTGATTGCCCCTAACCGCTTCTGCCTGCCAGCCTGATCACTCACTAACCGCTACCCTGCAAGCCTGATTGATGTCTATCTGCTCCCCTGCCAGCCTGTTTGTCCCCAACTTCCCTCCTCTGCCGACCTGGTCACCCCTAACTGCCCTCCCCTGCAGGAATGATAGCCACTAACTGCCCTCCCTTGCAGGCCTGGTCCCTCCCAGCTGCCCTCTCCTGATGGCCTGATGGCCCACAACTGCCCTCTCTTGCAGGCCTGGCACCTCCAAACGGCCCTCCCCTGCTGGCCATCTTGTGGTGGCCATCTTGTGTCCACATGGGGGCAGGATCTTTGACCACATGGGGGCAGCCCTCTTGTGTGTTGAGCTGATGGTCAATCTGTGTATTACTCTTTTATTAGATAGGATAGAAGCCTGGTTCATGGGTGGGGGCCAGCTGGTTTTCCCTGAAGGGTGTCCTGGATCAGGGTAGAGGTTCCCTTAGGGCAAGGGGCAGCCTGGGCAAGGGGCTTATGGTGGTTTGCAGGCCATTCACGCCCCCAGTGACCAAAACAGAGGCTTTGGGATCTGAAATTAATTTATATCTACAGTTGAAACTTTGTAGCCTAGAGCGCAGCCAAGCTTTCTGCTCACTCCATGGTGACCGCCATTTCTGTTTGAAACTTTGTAGCCTAGAGTGGAGGGCTAGGCCCTAGGGTTGCAGAAGTTTAGCTTCTTCCATTGCCCTGGCAACCCTAGCCTCTTCTCTCTCCAGCTCCGTGGCTGCCTTCAGATTATGTATCTTTTATAATCGAAACTTTGTACCATTAAGTGGAGGGTTAGGCCAGCAAAGGCAGGTGGAAAGCTTGGCTTCCTCCATTGCCAGGGAAACCTAAGCCTCCCTCCTGCTCTCAGTGGCGGCAGCCATCTTGTTTGGGGTTATTTGCATAATTTGCTTCTGATTGGCTGGTGGGTGTGGCCTTGACCACCTGGCCCCAGGGGCTGGGCGCTTGCCATTGCATCCCCTCACAGCGCCCAGAGGCTGGGCACTCACTGCCACCACCACTGCCACTGTTTCATCTCCACCCCCGGGCTCTGGCGCTCGCGCCACTTGGCCCTACCCCCACTCCCGATTGGCTGGTAGCATAGCCAATCAGGAGCCAAGGTACGGTCAAATTTGCATGTTTCTCTTTTATTATATAGGATACTTGAGAAAAGTAGATTCAAAACTGTAAACATGATATCATTCTATTTTTATAAAATACTAGAAGCCCGATGCACAAAGATTCATGCTAGAATGGGCTATCCTTTGCCTGGCAGCTGGCACTGCCTTTCCACTCCAACTCAGCCCCTTCCTGATCAGGCCCTGGAACGGCTTCTTTCCACTCTGGCCCCACCTTCTCATGCAGCCCAAAGGCCATGAGAGACTGGGGTGGGACAGAACACCTGCATCATTGCCATGGTGATGATGCAAACATCCCCCCTGCTTCATTCAGTGCCTGTGTATGCAAATTAGCTGCCATCTTTGTTGGGTTAATTTATAAATCACTCCTGATTGGCTGGTGGCATAGCGGATGTACGGTCAATTTACATGTTTGTCTATTATTAGGTAAGATGACAAAATATATGTGTATATCTCTGAGAAAGATCATATCAGTACAATTATATAAGCTGAAAGTAAATTATGCAGAGATACACATCTGGAAAAGATAAGAACAGCAGTAGCAGATGAGTAAAGTAAAATAAAGGTGTTTGTGTTTATAAAAAACAATATATAAAATAGCCCACTTAAATGAAATGATATGCTAAGAGCCATTTGTGTAGGTTTGCCTTTTCTATGTGGCAGTCCTACTTCCCGTACTGTACCTTCATGAGATAAAGTTTATCTCTCCTTATCTTTCCTGTTACTTTCTGGATGTCTGTACCTGAATTCCTCACCCAAATACACCATATCAAGAACATAAAGCATTAAAATGTGAAATCTATTTTTTATTTTTTACTTAAAAATTTTTTTATTGTTTAAAGTATTATATATGTCTCCCTTTCCCCCCCACTGACCTCTCCCCAGTCGTTCCCCCCACCCCAGCACATGCCCTCACCTCTCTACTGTCTATGTCCATGGTTATGCTTATATGAATGCATACAAGTCCTTTGGTTGATCTCCTCCTTCACCCCCACTCCTCTGACTTCTCTCTGATGTTGGACAGTCTGTTTGATGCTTCCATGTCTCTGGATCTATTTTAGTTCATCAATCTATGTTGTTCATTATATTCCACAAATGAGTGAAATATCATGTGATATTTCAATTCATGGTAGGACACATTTCTAAAGCCAACTTTACTTTGTACACACGTATCCCTGCTTTCAGCATTAATGCTCACATTTCTCATTTCCACAACAATTACATTCTTATATTTGTAGCAAGTAGGGGACACTTCAGGTATTTAGTTCTTTCTGGCAAGTCTCTTACATGATGTTAAGAAGATAAAATTAGTACTGGCCAATTTCTCAGTGGTTAGAGACTTCGCCTGCCTACTAAAGGGTCTCAAGTTCAATTCTGGGTATGATCATATCCCCTGCACTTGTGGGGAGCAACCAGTCAGTCAATGTGTCTCTCATATCAGAGATACATTGATGTTTTTCTCTCTCCCCCTTCTCCTTCACTTCTACTCTCTCTCAAAATCAATGGAAAAATATCCTTAGGTGAATTTAAAAAAATAAGGTAACATTATGCACTGAAGTAGAATCCTACAGTCTCTTTTACATGTTACTTGTTCTGTTAGTAAGCATTTTGTGTCATTTTCAATGTCTAATGTTTTTAAAAGTCTCATTGTTTTAATAAAAGATACCCCATTACCTTTTAATGTTGTTTTAAAAACACCCAGCTTGTGGTAATTTTTTTCAGCAACTCTAGGAAATTGATACATTCTCCTTGGCTTTCATGATAAAAGTTAATTATAATTAGCTCTGGCATTACCTTTTATAATAGTAAATAGAGCAATTTACTCTAATCATAGGATTGTATAAAAGAAAGATTCATAATTTAGAGTCCATGTAATTTCTCCAAATAGGTATATACTTTGATAATTAATATTGGAGAAATGTGCTCCCTAAACATGATACACAATTCTCAATCCATGCTCTGAGACATATGGAAAATTTTTGTTTAGAATTCCACATTCAAAAATTAACTTTTCCAATTCATGATAAGAATAGTATTTGTCTGAAAATTCTTTTGTGTTATTTAAACTTGGCTTAATTGTAACTCTAATTACAAATGTCCCCTTTTTTGCCCCATTGGCCCCTCCTCCCCACCACCTGGTCCCACTTTAATGTGGAGAAATGGACAGGAGACAAGAAAACATGAGGTGCAAATAAACAGATGGGAAGGAATAATGGGATGTGTGAAAAAAAGCAAGCCAGAGTGTATGGCTGATGACAGGGAAGTCTCTATTGCAGGTGACCTTGGAGCTGAGACCTTAATGAGGTACAAGAACTTTGAGCTGAAGAAATGATGAATCTTAAAATCCTAAGGCAGGTCCAACTTTACAGGGTACTATAATAAGAAAAAGAAAAGTATGGATTTTGAAGAAGACTGTGGATGAAATTGGAGGAGTGGGCTACAAATCACAGAGGGTGTTGAATAGGCATGTGACAAGTTTAGCTTTTATTAATGGGGTGGTCTGGAAGGTTCTCATGGGAAACATGGGCTTGATCTGACTTAGTTTTACAAAATCACTCTGGGAGTTGTTTTGGAAATGCACGGTGTGTACACAGGAGCAGCCACAAGTAGAGGAGTTACAAGGTTTTCTCTGTGGTCCAAATGGCTCGCAACAAGGTGGAGCTGGTGGAGACTTCTCAGTGTTTGGAGGTTGTGTCTTTAACTTCTGATAATGGAATTGGGTCAGGATGGGAGACTTGAAAAAGCAAACAACAGAGAAAAATTCCAGATTTTTTTAGTTTAAGCAACATGATAAACGGAAGTTCCATTTACTAATATGTGCATGTGTCTATCTAGAAGCTGCAGGGTTAAAAGTTGTGTGCTTATGAACCTTCCTTAGAGTTAGACATTTATGTCAAGAGAAGACCCTGAGATGAGATGTGGGATTAATTCAGAGCCAACCACACCCACACAAAAGTGTTATCGATGTGTATCTGTTTGTATTTTGGGTCGCCAGTGAAATGCTCCTTCATGTGTATTAAAATATAATGAAAATAAGATATAATAGCTACAATACAATAAAATTATGAAATAATTCCAGCAGTGGAAAAAAAAGTTATCATTCAAGACTAAAACAGCAATGAGAGCTGCTGGCAGGAGCCCCCTGGCAAGTGAGCAGATGAAACAGAGATTCTCCACTGAGAAAGAACTTCCAAGGAGGAAGGTTATAGGCCCAGCACCCCAGTCAGAGCTTAAAGGTCATGTATTGACAAGTTCAGCAATATTTATGGAGGTCAGTGAGACACAGTGGAGAAGTCTTGGACTCTAGCCTCGGGGCAAAGCATTGCTCGTTGTGCACTTGAGAGAAGAAAGGCAGGCTTTCCTGGGCGAATCCCAGCTCCACAGCATCCTCCTCCCCCCTCTGCTTAGTTACTGAACTCTTCTGTCCCCTGTAAAAAGGCCTTATTTCCACATTTAACAAGGAATCTTTGGTCAGCTGGTGCACCATCATTAAACATTGCTCTTTCATTATGATTCAAAAACAAGCCTTACATTTATATCATCAAGTGCTAGATCCTTTGGTTGTAGTAGGAACACAGACTACCAAGGTCTCGCTGATGGTACCAGACAAGGTCTTGAATATCAGGTATTCCTATTTCTTACTTTTAACATGTGATCCCAATGGCAAGTGCTAACATGGAGAGGATGGATAAACATCACTGTATACATATTTCTAATATATGCATGGTAGAACATATAAAATCTAAATGCTAATTTAAGGGGCATACAACATATTAGTATTCATACTAATAATAAGGTAATATGCTAATTAGATCAGATAACAGGACATCTTCCAGATGTCCTACTTCCTTCTGGACAAAGCCATAGTGGTAGAGGCCAAGGCAGAGGCAGTTAGGAGCAATCAGGCTGGCAGGGGAGCAAGCAGTTAGAGGTGAGATCAGATGTGAAGGGGAGGGCTGTTAGGGAGCAATCAAGTCAGCAGGCAGAGGTGGTTGGGGGCAATCAGGCAGGTAGGCAGGCAAGGAGTTAGGAGCTAGCAGTCCCGGATTATGAGAGGTATGTCTGACTGGCTCCTGTATACACACCATGCATTTTCTAAACTGGCAGTCAGACATCTCCCGAGGGGTCTCAGATTGGAGAGGGTGCAGGCTGGGCTGAGGGACACCGTCCCCCCAACCCCAGTGCATGAATTTCATGCACCAGGCCTTTAGTCCTTAATAAATGAAGTACTTTTATAAATAAAAATAGATGATTAAACAGTAATATAAAATAACTTTAACAGGCAATTGATTTACATAAGATTTAAAAAGCCATTAAGCATATATTTTTACAAAGTAAATCCCACTAATAAGTAAAGATATATAGTTAAAGTAGTAGTGGTATGCTGTATTTTAGCCAGAGTTCAGTGAACTGATAATCCTTTAACAAGGAATATAGGCAATTCTATGTATAACTGATTAATTGCAAAATAAGTATAATAAACTTAAGAAATGTTTTTTCTTTTAACCCACAGTCTATTTTCTAGGAACTTATCCAGAATAAATACCCACAAATATTCAAAACCATGAACAAAATCATAACATTTTTAACCTCTGATAATGCAAATTTTCAAACATGTGCAAAATTGGAGAGAATATGATGTACCCTCATGTACCCATCACACAGCTGTATCAAATATCAATATTTTGCTAACTTTTAACTATTCATGTAGCATACAGATAAATTTCAGACTGAAGGTAGGTTTGGGGGATTGGGAGAGATTAACCAAAGAATTTGTATGCATATATGCATTATCCATGGACACTAGTAGAGTGAAGGCCTGAGGTGGTAGGGAAGGGAGTCAGTAGAAGGGGAGGATGGGGACATCTGTAATACCTTTTAAAATGAAGATCAATTAAAAAATACATCAACATTGAAAAGAGAGAATTAGTGTCATAAAATCTATACTATTGCTCATGCCTGGCATCCCAAACTTGAGTCCAGATCTTTTTTTTTATTTTGAATTACTTACACTTGGAGCAATTGCTCTTGATATTCAATGTTGGTCAAATGTCAAATGCCACAGTAGTTAGCCATCTATTTGTTAAGTGATGTTGGAAAGGAAATGCCACTGACACAGTGAAATTAAATGGGTGCCAAATAGCGTGACATATTGTTATGATAACTGAATCCTGCAAAGTACTTATTTTGTACTTCACTATCACCTACTAGAAGTTAATTATGTTAACTTAAAGTTTAAAGAATGCATAATAATATTACATGGCTTTTTCTAGCAGCAGGTAGAAATAAAAAGTGTCTGAATAATCATTGTAATAATTGATCTTTATAAGAAATTGCTTAATATTACATGAAACATAATTGTGGTTGTATAAGTATAATGCCATTTGATGAGGATATATGTTGCATTTAAATTTTCTTAATGATTCAAGAAGTAAAATTGAATATTATTCTTGAAAACTAGAGCTGCTTTAGAATAAGAATGTACAATAAACAATTTAATTGTCATATTTGGTATAACATTCATAGCTGGGAGTATGAATAAAGTAAACTATAGCTGTGTTGTTAAGTGAACACATCTACACTTGTTAATATGGATTACCTATTTACCTTATGTATAAACCCAATTAGTTATATTAAACCTGTTATGTAGAGCTGATATCAGGAAATTATCAACAAAACAATTGCTTTCTTAGATTAAAATGGAAGCAAATCTTGTCACTTTTGGAAAGAGAAATGTCAACTCTTCCTTACTTAAAAGTTTAGTAGTGTACCCTTTAGAACTTGGAGCCAAAGGAAGAGTCAGCCCACAGGTTATTGCTCTGAGAGAGTTTCATTCAATCTGAAGAGAATCTTCTTGGCACTGGAAGCAAAGAGTTTCTCACAGAGACAAACTAAGTCAGTGTTCTGACTGTGACTGTTAGTCTATTAGAGTAAACGTTTTTAACAATGGGGTTTTTCAAACAACTCAGCATGCTCTGATTTTGTGCTTAGAAAATTCATTCTAATTTTGTCTCTTTTCTTCGTTTTCTCACGGACAGAGATTGCACAAATCAGAAGGTCTATTTGTATAATGTTTAATGGCTCTTTACCTACAAAATAATAAACTGGTTGGTGTGTTCATTTTTCCCTATAGTTTGGGTGACTGTATCTATGTCCACAAGGTCACCCCCATTCTTGATGCATTTAGAATCTGATATCTAAGTCTACAGTGCAAAAACATCAGGTCTCTGATGTGGTGACTGGACTCTTGAAGGGACTGTTAAAGTGGCCAGTTTCTTGGAGCTGAGATTTCTTTCCTACAGAGGAGAATGTCTGGGTTGCAACTTGTTCTGAGATGTTGATCCCCAAACACTTAGACACATCTGGGCAGCCTGATCTTTAATGGTAAACTATGTCTTCTGTGTCCTCCAAGGGGTTGTGTGTAAAATCTTCTTCTATTTAAGCTGAAATGTGAAAGTTGGCAAAAAAGTTTAAAAATCATATATTTATACAGCATCACACCATAATGCCTTCATAATGTGGCACTATTTTTTTATTTTAATATTTATTATTGTAAAAGTGTAAAAATGTATAATTAAATACTAGTAACTTTACCTAGCTTAAGAAATGAAACTTTACAGTTACAGTTAACGTCCCTTTTGCTACTCACCTTCAATCTGAGTCCCCTCCCAAATGTATCCTTATAGCTAAACATTAACTTGTATTTGAAAATGTTCATTCCTGTGTGTGCTTTTAAACTGTCATATCCTAGAGATGTATTTATAACACATGATTCTTTTATTTTTGGGGGAATTGGGTTGTTTCCCTGTTCTAAATTTTTTTGATTTTTATCATGTTCCTTCCAACTTTGGTGCTTTGCTTGTAATGGCTAAGAGCTTACCTGAGAGAATCTTGGAGCAGCTAAGTTGTGGGCACATCCCAAAATGCAGGTGTACTCTTGCTCCTGTGGTGAATCCAAAGGTTATGCCAGGTGCCTATGTTTATGTAGCTTTTTGTTAATTTGTTTGTTTTATTGTAACTAAACTGAAGGCCAGTGTTCAGTGTTGTACTTTATGTAGGAACTCCAGTTTCAACACCTGGCCAGGTGATATAACTCAAGGTGTTCTCTCTAATTCATGAGAGTTTTAAAACCTGAAGTCTGGCCCTAACTGTTTTGTTTTAATATATTTTATTGATTTTTTACAGAGAGGAAGGGAGAGGGATAGAAAGTCAGAAACATCGATGAGAAAGAAACATCGATCAGCTGCCTCTTGCACACCTCCAACTGGGGATGTGCCCGCAGCCAAGGTACATGCCCTTGACCAGAATCGAACCTGGGACCTTTCAGTCTGCAGGCCGACATTCTATCCACTGAGCCAAACCGGCTTTGGCTGGCCCTAACTGGTTTGGATCAGTGGATAGAGCATCAGCCTGTGAACTGAAAGGTCACATGTTTGATTCCGGTCAAGGCCATGTACCTTGGTTGCAGGCATATCCCCAGTAGGAGTTGTGCAGGAGGAAGCTGATAGATGTTTCTCTCTCATTGATCTTTCTAACTCTCTATCCCTCTCCCTTCCTCTCTGTAAAATATCAATAAAATATATTTAAAAAAAACCCAAAGTTTGAGATTATTGAATCTCCATCCCACCATCACCCAGCCGGGGAGCTTCAGCATCAGTTTAAACTTATCACCATTGACCTTCTTTGTTGTTCTTGTCCCTTTGTATTTTTCCTAATTTTCATATGAGTTCAGCTTATTACAGTTAATCAAGCTATCTTGGCTACAAAAGATTTTTTTTTTTTTTGCGGGAGAGGTATTGATTCTGCCATATAAATTGAAATGTAAGTTATTTGTTGTTTATTTGTTAAAGAAAAGGCACATCAATAAGCACATTGCAATAAAATTTTGAAAGATTTTATAAGCTGTGCTTACTATAGCTATGAACATAAAATCATTTGCTTTTTTATTCTATCCTAAAACAGAAATAATGTAGACTTTATTTTATAAAATATGTTTCTAGACGTGCAATATTCCAATAGTGAATTAATATATTTAAAACATAATTTTAATATATAATGAATTATATATTAAGGGACAATAACCAAATTTTTGAAATACATTTTTATCTGATACTTTACTTGTTATATGGAATATAATAATCTTGAAGCAAATTTGTATGTTTTTATAAAAGTTGTAACATAGTCAATTTTGTATATTTTTTGAAAATTCAAGCTGTTTTTTACTGTTTGATATAGACTTATAAAGAGAATAATGAGATAATTCTTATATAATAATGTCATGAAAATTATCTATTCTTTCAGTTTTACCTATAATGATTTAACAATATATTTTATAGCCAAAATGCAAAGACTTTTAAATAATCTTTTAATAAGTAACCAAGTATTCATGAGAGTACTAAAATAATATTGGAATCACTAGTTGATTGAATATGCATATTTTTTTACAAAGATTTTTGTAGAATTCTTGGGATGAGTGGGTTGTTAAACAGCTAACTATTTTATTGAGATAATTTTTTGTCTATCTTATATAATCACATCTTTTACATTATATAACTTCAACAATTTGGCCATTTTTAGCAAATTACATTGGTGATTCCTCTGGAAGAAAAAAAAAAAGCCATTCATGACTCCTAATTTACAGAAAATAATTAAAAGTTAAATACATAATACTAAGTGTATATTTCTTTTATGGTGACATAATCAATTTGTTATTGCAGTGAGTAATTTTTTATTTGCTATTTTGTTATTTTTTTAGATTTAAATTTTTTTCTCCATAAATTATAGGTAGAATATATTTGCCTCTAAATTATGTATAGATATATTATTGGTAATAATATACAAAGACAGAAAAATGTAGATAGAATTATTCTAGGTAATGCTATATACACTTCTTGACTGTTAGCTAAGTAACATATTATTTGAAAGACTAGTAGCTCAGTGCACAAAATTCATACACATTAAAAGGGGATTAATTAAAGGAAATATTTTAAAATTGCTATTTGCCCTTTCTTTATAATAGAAGTGTCAGAGATGAAAGACAATTAGTAAAATGTATATGAAACTTCCTCCTGTCAGAGTCTGGAGCTCACCATGGGACCCAGAGTCAAATCACTATCCACCCTCATGTACCTCAAAATCGCAATAGACTCAGACCCAGCCGCTCCCCATCCCCCATTGGGCTAGATAGAGACCCAGACAGTCCCACTCTTGTCAAGCTGTGCCAGGCAGGGGGCATAGCCTCAGGCCCCCTGGCCTGGTGCCAGGATAGGGGGCATGGTCTGAGGTCCCCCAGCCCAGACCGGGGCAGGGGTGTGCCTTGAGGTCCCCCATCAAACCCTGCCAGGTGCAGCCTCAGGTCATCTGGCCCAGCAATGGGAGGGGGGTACAGTTTCAGGTCCCCATCAAGCCCCACTGGGAGGGGGGCACAGCCTGAGGTCCCCTTGTGAAGCCCAGCCAGGCAGGGGGGGCACAGCTTCAGATCCCCTGGCCCAGTGTTGGGGCAGAGGGCACAGCTTGAGGTCCCCTGTCAAGTCTTGCTGAGCAGGGGGTGCATTCTAAGGTCCCCTGGGCTGGTGCTGGGATGGGGGGAGCAGTCTTAAGTCCCCTAGCCCAGCATCAGTATAGGAAGCACACCTTGAGGTCTCCTGTCAAGACCTGCTGAATGGAGAGCAGGGCCTGAGATCCCCTGTCAAGCCCCGCTGGGTAGGGGACACAGCCTGAAATCCCCTGTCAAGTCCCATGGGGGCGGGAGAGGGTGTGGCCTCAGGTCCCTGCTGATTACTCCTTAAGGCTCAGCTGTGGGTGCAGCCATATTTGTGAGGGAGTGATGGTTAATTTGTATATTCCCTCTTTATTAGATAGGATATCTAGAAAGACTGACCAAATAGAAAAAAAATCTGTATAGCCTGAAATGATAGCTGATGTGCTTATTTCTAGTTCATTGCAATATTCATTTTAGTGGATAAACCTATTTAGATCCACTTGGTTAGCTGTTGCAGAAAAGCAGTGTTCAGATTCATCAACCATGGTCTTTAAATAAGATAAGATACAAAGACCTATACATAGCTTGAAAAGCAATATTAATGCTGAGCATAGCACTATGAATAACAAATGTTAAGTGTCAGCTCAACCTTTACAAATGCTTAGCCACAGTGCTTCTCACATATAGCGATGATGATGGTAACACACAAGAGTTCCCAATTAAATTATGTTGGTTTTATTAGGAAATGAATTGATTCTGAATTCATTAATTTATACACATTGAAATTTAATAAGTATGACGTCTCCAGTAAATTTCTAAGCTAATAATAATAACGGACAGACATTTTGCATTTCAACAACTAAGTGATGCTTTTTAAATGGTGAGAGAAGTGGGCTCAGAGGAGCAATTACTTAGATTCTAACCATTTTTTTTATAACAAAGTGCTATGTGAAAATAGGCACTAATTCAGTGTTCAAATACATTTTAAGTTTTTTTTTAACTACAGACACTTTTAAATTGCATCTCTTCTCCAGCATAATATCTAATTTTACACAGTTGCTAAATATAAATGATTTTTCCTGATCAAATTATATGAGGATGAATAATTTTATACTATATAATTGGTGAGGTGGATAATTCAATAAGTCTATTTGCCACAGTTGAATTCTTTTCACAAGTAGAATTTCTATAATGAGCAAGAGAGTTACCTCTAAACAGCTGCTAAATAGCAAAAGCATTAAAAAATTAATCAGTAAATTAATTAAACATTCTCTGGATGTAAAACATGTTACATACTGGAAAATGTAAGTAGTTTGACAACATTTGTAATGCTTTCATCAAAGGAGTGTAGAAAATATGACTCCCTTTTTTGCAAATATAAGCTGCTATGTAATGAAAACATCCTATGAAAAAGTTCCCTTCTTATTTTTTTCAGCAATTAAAGATTTTTTATTGTTCTTACAGAAAGTATTCAAATAGTTTCAATAATAGTTACTGTAAATTAAACTACTAAGAATATTTTATCTAAGCCCCTCTTCCATTTCTTATTTTACTTTTATTTCCCTTTCCACTGAAGTTTTTCCAGAAGTGCACCAAAAAAATGCACTGATGACATAAACTTTTTATTTCTTGCAAATATAATTATATGTACACATGGGTACAATGATTATGTTTATTAGATAGTTAAGATAGTGATTCATACTTGTACATCATCCACACATTATTGCATATGTTATTCTTCTTAAGTAAAATCTAGTCCCCTCCATTTTACTACCTAAATTTTTAATGGATATTCCCCAGGACTATCTTTCATAGTTCTATGATCTGCATGGTTAACATTTTGCTTTGGCCTATTCTTGCTAACTTTTAAGATTGGTTTGCTTCTAAGAGTATTGAATCATGTAACATTATAAAATTGGAGATAGAAGTCAATGACTATCTCAGTCCTTTGGCTCAATACATTTTATTCACCAGAGCCTTTTATTTATTTATTTTTCAAGCCCATTCTATGCTAGGCCTATGTGAAAATTCTAGTCCATAAAGATAACTGGAAATACTCTCAGTCAGATTATCCTGTTTGGAAGATCATAATACACAAGAATAATTTCCTCCCTTGCCTGACCTGCTATCCCATTAATGCTGACTTTGGCCATGAGTCTTGCTTTGGCCCATGGGATGTTAGCAGATAAAATGTAAGCAGAACCCTGAAATGTCTTTGCAGTTAGGCTTGTGCTTTTGTGATTCTGCTATGCAGTGAAAAGAGCTTCTTCTCAGTATGGAGGGGAGGGTGGCTAGATTAAACAATGCAGATCACAGAATTATGAATGATATCCCTGGGGAGACTCCATTAAAAATTCAGACAATAAAATGGGAGGTATTGCCCTAGCTAGATTTTACTTAAAAAAGAGGATAAAAATGCAATAATGTATGGATGATGTACAAGCATTAGTCAATATCTATAATTATCTAATGAGCCTCACCATTGTATCCATGTTTGTATCTAATTATATTTGCAATTAGCTAGAAAATAGCTGCTATTATTAGTGCATTTCTTGGGTATTCTTTTGGAAAAAAATAGAGGAGTATGATTCTCATTGAATACATTTGGATATTTTTTTCTCATTTTAAAAGAAATTATTTTTATAGTTTTGAATATTACAGATGTCCCCTCACCCCCCCTCAATAACTCCCTCTCCAACCTCTCTACTTCTTCTTCCCACAGGCCTTCATCTCACAATTATCTATGTCCATGGGTTATGCATATCCTATCTAATAAAAGAGTAATATGCAAATTGACCATACCTTCTCTACTCCCACAAGCCATGCCCACAGCCATGCCCACCAGCCAATAAGGAGCAGATTATGCAAACAAACACCAACCAAGATGGCTGCCGCCACTGAGAGCAGGAGGAAGGCTTGGGTTTCCCTGACAATGGAGGAAGCCTAGCTTTCTGCCTGTTGCTGTCAGCCTAGGCCTCCACTCAATGCTACAAAGTTTCACACAGAAATGGCTGTACCATGGAATGAACAGAAGGCTTGCCTCTGCTCTAGGCTATAAAGTTTCAATTGTAGACATAAATTAAGCCCATATCCCAGGGCCTACCCTTGGGTTGCTGGAGGGCATGGCCAGCCTGCAAACCTCCACAGGCCCCTTGCCCAGGCTGCTCCTCACCCCAAGGGAACCCCGACCCTGATCTGAGATACTCTTCAGGGCAAACCAGCCGGTCCCCACCTATGCACCAGGCCTCTATCCTATCTAATAAAAGAGTAATTTATAGATTGCCCATCACTCCAACACACAAGAGGGCTGCCTCCACGTGGTCAAAGATCTTGCCCCCATGTGGACACAAGATGGCCACAAGATGGCCAGCAGGGGAGGGCTGTTGGAGGTTCCAGGGCCTGCAAAGGAGGGCAGTTGTGGGCCATCAGGTCAGCAGGGGAGGGCAGTTGGGAGGGATCAGGCCTGAAAGGGAGGGCAGTTGGGGGCAATCAAGCCTGCAGGGGAGGGCAGTTAGGGGTGACCAAGCCAGCAGAGGAGGGAAGTTAAGGGCAAACAGGCTGGCAGGGTAGTGGTTAGTGGGTGATCATGCTGACAGGCAGAAGCGGTTAGGGGCAATCAGGGAGGCAGGGCAGGTGAGCAGTTTGGAGCCAGCAGTCCTGGATTGTGAGAAGGATGTCTGACTGCCCATTTAGGCCTGATCCTACTGGGATGAGGCCTAAACAGGGAGTCAGACATCCCTCGAGGGGTCCCAAATTGGAGATGGTGCAGGGTGGGCTAAGGGACATCACCCACCCCTTAGTGAGTGTTAAGAGCCAGAGGTCCCAGATTGAAGAGAGTGTAGACCAAGCTGAGGCAACATCCTTCCTGTGCATGAATTTCGTGCACCGGGCCTCTAGTATTCATATAAATTCTTTGGTTAATCTCTTCCCACTTCCACCCACATCCTTGCCTTCCCTCTAGTAGTTTTGATAAGAATAAAAGCAGGAGTAGACTTAAGTACACCTGCAAAGAAGGACCAAGTCTAGCTGAACTTTTAACTTGAAGGAGAGTTGCTTAGCATGGCCTGGTGAGCTCACCCAGTCTCCAGCTCACCCACACATGGCTGAGCGAGAATAAACCCTCATTTGGTTCTAAATCCCAGAGTACTGTGAAGGATTGTTATGAAGTGGTTTCATGGAAATAGCTGACTGATGCATCCTGGTTCCGGCCCCAGCTGATTAGAAAATAAATTTAGTGTCTTCACCTTTCCCACATGTACTATTAGTATTTCTGAGAAACTCATGAGGAGGTTTCAAAAGTATTTATATGTCTTTCTGCCAGGTGTTAATCTCTATAATTAGGTTATTACAGATATTATCTGTTACATAGGCTGCTCCTCTGAGAGGATCTGATTCTTGGTTTTATCCTCTGGGTCTTCCCTTCCCTTTTATTTGAGATAATATGGATGTGCTGCTGAACACTTTTGTCAGCCTGCTTCCTGCCAGCCGAATCAAAGATTCCAACATCTCCTTTGAGTTCATACTGTTTCTTTCAGTCCAAGAAGGTGATGATTTTGCTAAAACGATTTTCTAGAGAACTACCCTGATTTGGTGGGTTGGATCATTGTCCCATACACCAAAAGGTTGAGGGTTCAATTCCTGGTGAGGGCATATAACCAGATTGCAGGTTTTATCCCCAGTTGGGGTGCATGCGGAAGGCAACCAATTAATATTTCACTCTCATATCAAGTTTTTCTCTCCCTCTTTCTTCCTCTCTCTCTAAAAATCAATAAATAAAAAAACAAACCAAAAACATATCCATGGGGGAAGATTAAAAAAAAAGAACACTGTGAATTTTACTGCATTAGATAGAAGTTATATACCCCAAATCTCTTCGAGTTTATCTCTTCTGCTGAGATAGCTGAGGGACAGCACCTTTAGGCATACCAAGAGGTCTTAAATACCTTAGAATATCTCCTCAAAGAAGAGTTTTGGGCACATGATATATTCCCAATAAATACTTGGGAAATACATTAAGAAGTATAGCTATGTAAAGCATATTAAGTACACAGACTATGTGCTTTTGACAGTCTTATAATTTTAGGCAATAGTTCAGTTTTTGATTTATATGAGTTCAACTCCTAGAACTCAGCTCCACATATTTAATACAGTTCAAGCTCAGAAGGTACTAATGCCTTCAAGACATAGTGAAATAAGTCAGATACAGGAATGGGTAGCCTGATGCTAAGTCCAGAATGGAATAAATCATGCAGCCAAACCTTATCTAGAGTGTGGGAACCTAAAAGGCCTGAATCAAGGACATTTTTACAAACTGCTGGCTTGTGACTTAGAGTCAGATTTGTTAACTTTGATGTACTTTCATTTCATTATTTTTTGGCCCTTTTTAGAATGGGGATGAGAGTGAATTCTTATTTCATGGTTTTGGGAGGGGTAGGAAGATATATGTATATATATCCTATCTAATAAAAGAGTAATATGCAAATTGACAGTACCTTCACTACATCCATAAGCCATGACCATAAGACACACCCACCAGCCAATCAGGAGAGGGGCTGTTGCCAAGGTGGCCTTGACTGCGGGGACAGGGCTGAGGTGCCCAGGGCCCTGGGCAGGGGGAGCAGGGCCAAGGTGGCCAGGGCCAGGGGGGTGGGGCTGAGGCACCAGGACCCTGGGGGGTGGGGTCAAGGTGGCCAGCGCATGCTGGCCAGGGATAAGGCCTGGCCTGGGGGGTGGGGGCGAGGCCCGTGCTATCCGGGCTTGAGCTGCCTGAGGAGAAGGCTTGAGGGGGGGGGGATGTGGCTGGGACGGAGCCAGCCATTGGCCCCATTGCAGGGCGATGGCTGGGTGCCCAAGGCCTAAAGCCTTGCCAGAGGCTTTAGGTCTTTGGCAGGCTGTGGTGAGTGGTTAGTAGGACATCCTCTGAGGGTTCCCAGTATGTGTGAGGGGGCAAGTTGGGGTGAGGTATCACCCACGCCCTGTGCACGAATTTCATGCACTGGGCCCCTAGTATATATATATATATATATATATATGTATAAATGGCTTAGAAATGTCCTCAACAAGTGGATGTGGAAGTACTCTTTATGGGTTAGTGATTACTGAAGGCACTGCCAGCTCCCAGAGAAGAGGGAACACTACCTAATTTACCTGCTACAAACAAACTGCTTTTCTCATCAGGGTACATTTCCTGCTGCTGATGCTCCTTGTTCTAATTCTGTCTCTACCAATCAGAGGCAAGTAAAGCCCTAATGCATTAAAGACAAAATACAATAAATTTAGTTTTTTTTAAATCTTAAATTTATACTGAAGGGCTTGTAAGAACCATACAATTTCTTAGAGCAATAGGCTTCAAACTAGTCATACTGGAAATCATTAGGGGAATTAATTTCTCTATCCTTGACTTCCATATATACCATTTCATAAAATATGACAAGAATGTCCCTGAGTTCTAGTTTTCCCTTTCATCTCCTTTCTAAATCAACCTGATTTATCCTGCTTTATAAAAGAATATTTCTCTTCTGAATCTTACAAGAGTGCATTTCTCTGGATAGTAACATTCTCCAGGAACCAACAAAAGCTGATGTGAGAAGGCTTTGTTCTTAGGACAAGTCTTAAAACCACAACAAGAAACTTTATAGGGGATAGCACTCATCACTTTAGGCAAAAAATGCTGTAAAAACTATCTCCTCTTTCTTAATTATCTATTATTCCTTCCCTCCCTTCCTTCCTTCCTTCCTTCCTTCCTTCCTTCCTTCCTTCCTTCCTTCCTTCCTTCCTTCCTTCCTTCCTTTGTTCCTTCCTTCCTTCCACTCTATCTGCCATCTATCTTCCTTCTATCTGTATACATATCTAAGATTTAGACATTAAGATGTTTGGTAGGCTGAAAAATGGTCTCCAGAAATGCCCAAGTCTGAAGTCCTAAGACTGTGAAAATGTTTCAGTGGTTCTCAACCTTTCTAATGTCGTGACCCTTTAATACAGTTCCTCATTTTGTGGTGACCCCCAACCATGAAATTATTTTCATTGCTACTTCATAACTGTAATTTTGCTACTTTTAATAAATCGTAATGTTAATATCTGTGTTTTCTGATGGTCTTAGGCTCTACAGCAGGGTTGTACACAGATATTTACATTATATTCTCTTTTCGTCTTTTTTGAGAATTGTGCTCAAGTCATATTTATTTATAACATGAAAACAAATTTGATAAATTATATAATTTATGTCTCCAAAACAAAATTTCTTACTGTGTAAAAAGAAATCCCCACTGCCTGTTCTGTTTTCTGTGTGTGTGCATATGGACATGTATGTCTACTGGTTTTCTTTTCTGCCTTTGTGTATCTTCCTTTTACCTTTCTTTGGTATCTATGCATTTCTAAATATGGGTATGCCTAGAGGGAGAAGGAGAGGAAGACAGAAATTTTCTTTTTAAATGATTATATGATTTTTTATAATGCTTTTACTCTTTGTTGTATAGAAAAGGGCATTACGATCAGGTGTTTATCACTGCAGCATTATGCCTCATTGAATTGTCCAGAAGAGTGCTTTAGGAACATAAGCGAATGGGCATGCCATCCTTGGCATCACCGTCTTTTAAAAGGATGGCAGAATAAATGATGTCTCCCAGGAAGTCTGTGACTGAGGCACTGGTATCCTGAGAAAAGACCCTAAGACAGATGCACTGAGAATTAGAGAACTAGGATTGTCAGGAAAAACAAAGTGAAGAGCACTGCCAAAAGATTTATGGAAGACCAACCTCGTAATATCTGAAAAACACACTTGGGCGTGTTCAGTGAGGAATAGTGCCAAGAGTGTCACAAAACGAAATATAGACAGAAGATAGGGGCAGGTGAAAACCATGAGGAAGAGGTAGTAAATGAGCAGCATCTCTCCTGGCTCTCCCCAAACCCTGTCTACCTCTGCCCTTCCCCAGTCACTTCAACCTTCAGCAGAAGGAACCATGCCTGGACATCTGACCATGCTTTTCAACCATATATAAATGCAGTCATGCACTAAGTATTCTTTTTCTTTTTGTCTTTTTTTGCTCAGTATTAAGTTTGTGAGGTCTCTCCATGATTTTGCGTAAATCTCTTTATGTTTATGATGTGTCTATTGTGATATGCATGTAAAAGAGATAGATCTTTTTGTATTATAGAAATATATTAATATATTTGTAGTAAGGTTAATTGAAAATATTAGGGAGTCAGAGGGAAATGCAAAGAATACTGAAACAAGACAGAGAACCTAGGTTACCTTTCTGACACGGCACTTTCACAAGTACATGATGATGGACAATTAGAGGATCAAATCCCATTTATTAATGTTATTTTCAATTGGCTTTTGTGTGTCCTAATTCCACTAGCAAGATCAGATTATGTCCAGAACTCATTGAACTGTAAATATTTTATGATTCTTTATCCTGTGGTTCTAGGAACTTAAGACCTAAATTAAACTTGCTCTTTTGCATTTTTATCATATATCCTCTCTAACTTGTAAATTAGCCAGCAAAGGCCAATTTAGAGCCTGGCCTTATGATAAATTATATTTATAATAACAACCTATTAAAGCAGAAGTTTTTGACTATCCCTTCAAAGGAAAGAATAAATATTTCAGTAAATGCTCCAGCACCAATTAGAGCTCTGGGAGGGAAGAGCTGCTCTTGGCAGGTCAGCAACTTGCTTTGTTTGCTCTCAGCTTTGCCTTGATCTCTTCCTGCCTTCTTGTTCTTTCTAACTTGCCTGCCTCTATTCTTTATTCAATGAGCATTGAGTGCTCACTTCTCAGAAGTCAGGCCAGTTAGGAAGGGGTGCGGACACTAATGAGGCAGGGCATCATGGAGATCACAGGAGCATGAAGGAGAAAGACAGATAAATAGGCAGAGACCTCACAGGTGATGTGATGGAAGTTTAATGACTGAGCTGTAGTTCACTCTGCTTTTACCTGTTTGCTCTTGGGGATTCAAAAAAAATGTGAAACCATTGAAATCTTTTGTTAAGAACAATTAAGCACAAAGGAAATGCATTAAATGCAAACTGAGCCAGAGACTATCCCTGACCTTTGACTGTGAAAGGTGATACATTGTAAGCAAATGTTCCCTCCCATCTCCACCCCTCAAGTTCATGGAAGGGATGTGTTTTGTCATCTCTCTTGGTTTTTGAGCGTGGCCTAGTGATGGCACAGAAATGACTTAATCAGCACCTGAATTTCCACGCCTGGTTTTAGAAGCTTCTAATCTCTGCCCTGAAGAGCATGCTATTCAGGCGGGAATCACTCCTGCAGCCAGGGCCACCAAAAGAGAGTGATCCAGCGGAGCTGCTCCAGCCCACTGCCAATCCACACCCGAGGGACAGGCGCTCTGTCTAAATGCCGGTGAGCTGGGAACTAAGGTCTCTGAGATTATACCTTTGAAAAACTGACTCGTAGGTGCAGCTGACCCTGTCTGTGTGGAGATAACATTTTGACACATAATTTGCATGTAATGTGGTCAGTCTTGTAGGGGAGATTTGCTCTGGAGACACATAGGAGTGATACCTGAACTGAGTCCAAAGGTATAAAAGTTGTTAGTTTATTTCAAAGGGAAGGGGGGAGGTAGAAATTAACCAGAGAATTTATATGCATATAGGCATAGCCCATGGAATAGGTGATAGTGCTGGGAAGGGGCTGGAATGGAGTGGGTCAACAGGGGAAAAAAAGGGGGACATCTGTAATACATTCAACAATAAAGATGAAAACCAACAAATAAAAGTAGGCAGGGAAGAGCAGCTTGGACTGAATTCACTTGAGCGAGATAACAGCAACAACAAAAATTACTAACAGAGGGACCAGCTTCTGCAAAGCATCAAAACTAGTGTGTACCTCAAGCTGTTTGGTGATTTTAGTGTAAGAGAAGGAGTAGGATGAGATAAATCTAGGGCAAGGGAGTGAGCAGAGTTGAGAGAACTAGCTACCCCATCATGCACATTGAACAGTGATCAGCATCTGTTCTCTCATCTTTTCTTCTCTGTTTTAAAGAAAACCTCAGAGTGTCGTTTCACCCTTAAGGCTAAATTATGGCTTTAATCATGGAAATCATGAGGATGTCTAATGACACTTATGAGAACTGAGTTTTGGGGACTATAAATGCATTGTGAGAAGATTTACTTCTATCATACCAAAAATAATATTAAAATGTATTTTTGAAAAGGCCTATTAGTGCATAATTCATTTGAGGAAATCAAATATTTAAATAGTAAAATAATCAGTCAATTTGATTAAATATGCAGTTTGATTCCGGATTTAATTTACCAGGATTTGTTTGTAGTTGAATAAAAATAGTCACATAAAATGCTCCCATAGAAATGTGGTATTGGCTCATCATCCTCCACATGGGATGGTTGATGTTTTTAGGACTAAAATCATATAATCTCACTCTAAACCCAGGGACATTAAGCCCCCACAAATATTCTGTAGATGTGGAGAGGGGCAGTTTTCTGGGTTAGGAATCCCAAATTTCACCCACTTATATTTATAAAAATGGCTCTCTTCTTCTAACTGTTGTGTTAAGTCTCTTAACCAGCATCTAGTCAAGTATGTTTGTATCAACATGTTACTGTAACAAAACACAATTTAAATTATTTTTAAAATACTTGTGGCCGATATGCTCCCTTCTTTGTAAGTTTTCTAGATAGAAATCGAAGGACTTTCAGTTTTTCAGAAAGGTGTCAATGACCAAAGAAGCTGTGGCAGGGGGGAGGCTTTTTTTCAGTAGGACTGGTTAGTGATGGTGCTCATGAATCAAGCAGAAAAACTGTTTATTTGTGGCCATAAGGTATTTGTCCCACTGTGCTTGGTGATATGCATTTTTATTAGACTGCTGAAATGATGCTGCAATTTTATGTACTTAGGCATAATATGAGGTTGTCATGGGTGGTAGTTATAGTTCAGGAAATAGGGGTCAGAAGGCCTTCCCATCTACAGGAACTTTCAAGCCATGTCTAGAGAACATAGGGCAGAAAAAGCAAATGATTGAGGCCCTGGCTGGGTAGCTTAGTTGGTTAGAGCATCATTCTGATATGCCAGAGTTGTTGGTCAGGGCACATACAAGAATCAATGAAAGTATAAATAAGTGGAACAATAAAAAGCAATGTTTCCTTCTCTCTCTCAAATATATTTTTTAAAAGCAAATGATTGACACGAATGCACATGTGTATATACACATATAATTAAAAATAAACTTTAGTCAAGCTTAATGTTAGACTTATAGAAAAGTTACAAAAACAATATGGAAAGTTGCCTTATATCCCTTATCTTACTACCTCAATGATATTGTTTTACATAACCATAGTACAATTATTAAGAAAAGAACCTTACCATTGGTACATTTTCATTAATTATACTGTGATTTCATTCTAATTTCACTGATGTTTTCCAATTATGTTCTTTATGTCTGACCATTCCAGGGAAGATGCCCTTTTGCTTATCATTATTTCTCTCTTGTCTTCTCCAGAACAGAAACATTACCCTGTCTTCCCTTATCTTTCAGGACCTGTACACTTGAACATAATTCATTTTGCAGACTTCTCCAGTCAGAACCCTTTCCTAATTATTTGGGAAATGCGAGAAATAATCTAGCTTAATTGTTCACTGTGGAGATGTCACTCTGGATGTGATGACTCTTGTACCATCCCACAGAGAGATGTGCAGAAGAATGTATGAAAGTTCTCACTATGTGATATAATCTCAGAAGACACAGGTATCCCTGGAGTCCCCAGACATGGGGGACTAGTCAGTTTAGACACTTTGCTTATGTTTATTTACCTGGATGTCTGTTAGTTGAAATACTGCAATAGATGCTGGTAACAGTATGTCATATATTGCAAGTGATAGGCAACAAAGATTTGCTGAGGTTAGATGAAATGACCTTTACTCCCAGCAAGGGTGCTACCAGTCCTTGTTATGGGGAGTAAGGTAGCTAATTAAGCCATCCCTTGCTGTCCTTTGGAACTTAGATCATGAGTGGACTGGAAGTTGGGATTTTAGGAGCAGAAAGATGTTGTAGTGTCATAGTGTGCTATCTTAATTTTGAGTAATTCCTTACACTGTAGAGGAAGTAAAAAATCTGCCATTTAAGCTGCACTCTTAGAACAAAGTGATAGCATATAATTTTCTTAAGAGAGGATCATCTCCCTAAACCATCAGTCCATGAGCCATCAGAGTCAGATTCTTGTGCATCTTGTGAAATTACAATGGTCATTTTTTTTGTCCCACACTGAAGCTGAAGTTAGCAAATAAAAAAGGAGGGATAAGACAAAAGATGCGAAAATGTCAGAAGATAAGAACCTCAATATTAGAAGGGGCATGAAACCTCAGGCCTCTCCCAAACCGCTCTAATTCTGTATTTCCTACCTGATGTCCCATTTTAAAGCATCATCCCCTATGATTGAGCCAAGATGCAGAGCCATTTTTGATTTCTCTCAGCGAAGTCTCTCACGTGAATCTTGAGAGTAGAAACAATGTTGAGCATTTAGGTTAAAACACAGAGCCTGTTGTTGAGAAACATAATCTTAATATTAGGAATCAACATTATTGGACATATTTTCTAGTATTACTTTCTAGGAATAGCATCTCTAAGAGATCTTTTAAGATATTATCCGAAGATAATATATTTTCATTATTTATTTGGACTTATTTGTACTCTACTCTGTCATGTATTTCTATATTGGTTTATATTTTTTAACTCATGAAGTCAACTTCATTTCCCTTTTTATTCAATTTTTAAATTATTTTATTTTTTGTCCTTTTATTTTAGAAATTCCATTTGCACATACTCTCCATAAAGTTCTATTGGAAAAATGCGACACTTCTTATGTTAGGATTTCTCTATATGCTGTTATTTAAGAGGCGAAGCAACTTATTTTTCTCCTTTCTTTGTAATTCCTCCTGAAAATTATTAGAAACTTAGTTTCCTATGAATCATTGCTCCTAGTTCAATCCTGTATCTTCAATAGTATGTGTGTATAATATTATGCACTTTTAAAATTATGTATGTATATTTCCTTTTAAACAGCCACACTGAAGGAAATCAGGCAGCTTGACTTACTCGTTTGATGTTTGTATCTATTTTGTAGATTTTCATATTCCACAGTATAGTTTGTTGGAAGTAACATTTTCAGAACTGAATGAGTCATATAATACAATAATAATTCCATATTCTGATGATCACCAAGAAAACTGAAATAATTATCAAAATGTATCACAAAGAATGGAGCTAATTTTCAGAACTTTCTATTGTTTGAAGATATTCCATACATTTTTCTCTTCTGATATAAAAAAATCACCCTCATGTTTACATACTTTCCATTTCTAAATAAGACAGAGCACAGAATATGAATTTGAAAAGTTAAAGGCACAATATCCTTAATCCTATATAGTAAAATCCTAATATGCAAATTGACCCAACAGTGGAAGGACCAGTCACTATGATGTGCACTGACAACCAAGGGGCAGACGCTCAATGCAGGAGCTGCCTCCTCCTGGTCCGTGTGCTCCCATAGAGGGAGCACTTGCTCAGCCAGAAGCTGGGCTCTTGCTACTCCTTAGAGCTGCCTTGGAGGCAGGAGCCTCTCCCACCTCTGTTGTGGGTGGACAGTAAGGAGCTAGAGGTCTGGAACTGCAAGAGGGTGCAGGCTGGGCTGAAGGGACCCCCCCCCCCCAACACAGTGCATGAACATTTTGTGCACTGGGCCTCTAGTTCTATCATAATTTGATATTCAAAATCAATTAGCAATTATTGATGCATTATGTTTTATATATATTTTACAGATTTCTTCATTGATTTAACAAAAAATATATAGAAAGCTACAACTATAAGACAATCTCTATTGTAGGTTCACATTATAATGTTTCATGTTTTAGTTAATATTTATTTTGCTCCCATATTTTTCATTTTAAGAGTTGAATTGATAGAAATTTCTAAGGGTATTATAAGTGGTGTTCGGTATATTTTTTATAAAGGTTAGAAATGTAAGGCTTATTTTTGGAACAGTGAATAGATGACCTGGATTCTTTTAAATAACACATTATTAGGAAATTAAACCATAACAGTAATTTGGGAAAGTTGTGATGAATCTTAAAAGCATGATTTAAAAAATTTACCCTAAAAAGTTATGAGAATTACTAAAAACTCGAGTAGGGGAAAGTGAACAAAGGTCTGTTTAGGAAGTTTAATTGAGTAGGAAAGTGAAGAATGAGTGTTGTGAGAAGACTGTTAACAGATAATACATTTTAAAAAGAATTTCAAAATCTTATGCAAGACAAAGCAGTTCCTTCTTTTGAGGATTAAAAAGAAGAGGTTGTGATATATTATATAGGAAGGTTCTGAATGCAGAATAAATGAAAATTTCTAATTATCTGAATTTAAAGAAGAAACAAACATTCCAAGATTTTGTGCATGGATTATTAGAAAAACGAGTGTGAGTCTTAGAAATATTGTGTCAAGAAAAGGGTTTGATTTTAGAGAAATAAATAATAAGCAGTTTCACAAATGCCTGTATAGTTGCTCAAGTATTTTCACTTACATTATTTCATTTGGAAGTCATAGCTATCTCTATTGAAGAATAAGATTCAGACCCTTATATATTTTAAAATCAGATTAATAAAAGGTGTTTTAACTTTGCAGAAAATGATCAACTGTTTAATAAAAAATAAACTAAGGCAAATGTTAATGGAATAAATTTTACTTTTTTCAAAATATTTTTTTTATTGCTTTCAGAGAACAGGGAGGGAGAGAGAGATAGAAATATCAATGATGTAAGAGAATCATTGATTGGTTGCCTCCTGCATACCATCCAATGGGAATAGAGCCCTCAACCCAGGCTTGAGCTCTGACTGAGAATCGAGCTATTTCCTTGTTCAGACCAGGAGTGTGCCACACCAGCTGGGCACACTTTTCTAATACATGAACATATTTGTTTAACTCATTTCCCATAAATACCCAGGGTCTTACATCTAAGTCTTACTGTAAGGTACTTATAATTTTTATATTCTAATTGCAAAGTATATATTAACTTAAAGACTCCAAAATATGTTTTTTGAGGGGGAGGGGATGAAGAAATAGCTAAACCATAGAGTGCTTGCATGGTATTCAGGAGTCAGAAAAAAAGGATCAATTTCCAAGGAAGAGAAGCAGTGTACCAATAGGGGGCAGAAGTAGGGATGAGAGTCTGTTGGGCCCCATGAATCACCTTCCCTGAAACAGAAAATGAGAAAGTCTAAGCATTCGGAACACCATTTGCCTCATGGATAAATCTGCTCAACAAAAATAGATTATTTCCTTTTTCATTTTTTCCTTCCCTTATTATTATTTTTGTATGTCATACATATTCGATGATCAGACTATGGAATCAATCTGGAAAAGGAGCTAATCTCTCTTTAGATTTCTTTAGCTGCATATCTCTTAAATTACCTCCATTATGTCTATGTAATCCAAATATACTCAAAGTCTAAATTGATCACCTCTTTTGCAGTTAGAAGACTAGTCTGTATTTACCCTTTATTTCAAAGAATTTAGTTTCAAAACAAAAACAAAACTGCCTTTCTACTGTAGAGAGGGACAGAGTTCAAAGCCATTAAATTATATTTTATCTTCATATACTGTCTCATTAGCTACTTCTTGGTTCTGCCTCAATGCTCAAACTAAACTAAAACCATCCTGTGAGTTTTTTTTCCCTTGCTCACTGGTTTGCCCTCATCAGTTCTTTGATTTAGTTTAACCACATTCTGAAATAATAATAATAATAATAATAATAATAATAATAATAATAGTTTATTTATCATTTCAATGTTATTGTAACTTTGCTTTGAGTTATTTCAGCAAAGTCCAAGTTATGTTAGAATATTTTTTGAAATTGCAAATGTGACAAAAATTATCCTATATAATAAAAGAGAAACATGAAAATTTGACAGTACCTTAGCTCCTGATTGGCTATGCTACCAGCCAATTAGGAGCAGGGGCGGGGCCAAGTGGTGCAAGTGCTGGGCCTGGGGGTGGAGATGAAATGGGGTGGCAGCGAGCACCCAGCACCTGGGCGCTGTGAGGGGAAGTGGCGGTAGCAGCAGCGGTGGTGGTGGTGGTGGTGGTGGTGGTGGCGGCAGGGAGCACCTGCCCCCAGGTGCTGTGAGCGAAAGTGGTAGTGAGTGCCCAGCTGGGGTCACAGGCAGCTGGGCTGAGCTGAGCAGGGTAATGGCTGGGTGCCTAAGGCCTGAAGCGTCACCAGAGGCTTTAGGCCTTGGGCAGGCTGGGGGTGAGCCATCAGTTGGACATCCCCTGAGGGCTCCCAGTATGTGAGAGGGGGCAGGTTGGGTTGAGGGACCACCCACCCCCAGTGCATGAATTTTTATGCACTGGGCCTCTAGTAAAATTATAATGATAAGTTTTGTCACTTGCTAATTTTTTATATTTTTAGTATAAGGAATATAAAAATCAATCAGTTGACTTCTGACTCAGAGATCTTTTATCATGTATAGTATAACATGTATTTATTTAAGTCAAAACATTTCACTCTACTAAGCTTTTCAAATCTGTGTTGCATAAAAGGAACACAGTTTCCTAAAGCTATAATTCAACTCTATTACCCTGCCATTATGCATTCTACTTTTTCTTAATCATCTGTAGAAAATAGGTTTTAGGCAGGCTTTTGAGGAAGGAAGATCTTTCATGGAAAATTAGAAAAGTCTTCTAAATATTGTTTATTATTTCAGAAGATATTTTTGTAAATATAATTAATCTCAATCATTTTTATAGGGTAATTTTGAAAAAAATATATTAGAATAATTTAAAGCTAGAACATTTTTAAAAATTAACAATCAGAGGATTTCTAATTAATAATTAGAGGATTTCGGGTAACTTTTAGGAAGTTGAAGAGTTATACTATAATAACCACATATTAATTAATTTGCCTAGATGTTAAAAAAAAGAAAATTTCTATTCCCTATGCCCTCTGGCTGGTGTGCTTTCCACAAGAATTATGTTCAAAGATCCTTGAAAATCCAGTGCTCTTTCCCAGTTATGGGCATCAGGTCGACTGTTGAAAATTAGTTCTCTATGTGAGAAGAGGAGAGTCATTAAAAAGAACTTTATTGCTGTTAGTGATTGTCTTTCAACATATAAATATGTTAAATAGCATTGAAAGGATTTTGTGTTCACTTGTGATGCTGCTGAGATCAGTTGTAGCTGGCAAGGGATTATGGAAAGTGGGGACTATAAAATTAAAGGTATGGGCCATTTCGGTGATGAAATATTACAACTGCCCAATGAAACTTTATTCCCTCTGATTCCCCCATTGAATGACAGAGGGAATAAAACTTGGTAGCTACCGCTCAATTGAAGGACTGTTAAGGAGTACCACTTTATCCTCATGAGAGTACTGTTTTATTAACTGCCCCTTTTGAAATGGGGGAAGGTGTGGGTGGATCATGGGTGTGGAGTGTGAGTATGCAGAAAATAGCACATGTGACTCACCTTCTGAAAATAGAATACCCACACTCTACTGAAACAATTTAGGTAGGTCATCTGATGCTCATGAGGGAGTAACCCCATATGATAAGCCTCTGGTTCTAAACATGCAGATCTCCTGCTACAAGAAATTCTTTGCCCTTGCCAGCTTCATTCATTCAGCTTTCTATTTGGAGGACAAAAAGCCATAAGCTGGAACCTATTTACTTTTAAAACTGCCATGTATATATCAACTTTTATGATGAGCAAAATCTCTGAGCTCTTCACAAAGAGGAGACCCCACAATATAAGGAATGGTTGCTAGATAGAATTGTTCAGGTAGAACATTAAAAAAAGGGTAAAAAAGATGATGGGATTGCTACAAAAACCTACACGATACTGTATAATAGAAAAAGGGAATATACCTGGGTCAGGGGACTGCTTCAAGGAGGGTTATGTCAAATCCTCTCTGTTTATCCTAGCTTGGGTGAATTAAAAAGCCGTGATGTTGGCCCTGCCCAGTGAGGCTTACTTGGTTGGGTGTTGTCCCTTGCTGGGTCCATTCCAGGTCAGGGCATGTATCTGGGTTGAGGCCCCATTTTCAGAGTATGTATGTGTACATGTGTGCATGCCTGTGTGTTTGTGCAGGAGACAGCAGACAAATGTTTCTCACATTGATGTTTCTCTCTCTCCCTCTCTCTCTAAAATCAATGAAAAATCTTAAAAAAAAAACAGTGATGCTGAAGGACATTAAGAAAAGAGTGACTGGAGCAGGATGTTGAATTTTGTCCACCTGTGAAGGTGGTGAAACTTAGAAATGTAGAGCTTACTGTGGGGAATGACACATGGTGATGCTCAATACCAATGCAATCTATAGATATATCTATGGTATTTAACAAGGCAGATTTGTTATGTACATGAGTTCACCATTACATCTAGAAACAGATCAATTGATTTTCCTCAAAATTCTTTACAGAAATGCAAAGAAACTAAGCCATTTTCTTGTTTATATGCCCCAATTTTCTCTGAAATAGCCAATGTACTCCTCATCATACATCTCATTGTGGAAAATGTTCTCTATTTTTTACCCGAAATTTTTTAAAATTAGTAATAAATACTGGATGTATATAGGGCTTAAAATTATCCTATGTCTAGCTATTTTATCCCTCTGGCTTTATGGCTGGCTATAGTTACTGGCTCAAATTTAGATTTATAGTTTTAGGTAGAATACTTAAAAGTATATCCTAATTAGCATATTGCTCATATTTACTAGCTTTGGAATATATCAGTTTTCATCTTATGGTGTAATAGGTACTTTTAATAACAGTTTAAACAATTAAATAGATAAAAGGTGACTCTTAAAATGCTGAGCAGCATTATTGCTATATAGTGTTTCAGTTAAAATGTAATCATTTGTTTAACCAACATGAATCTCTAACACTTGCCTGATAGCTTGCTATTAAAAATAAAAGAACACTCTAAAGATGCATACTCCCTTTCTAAATTGCATATACAGAGAGAAAGGGACACAATCTAATTATTATATAATTTTATTTTTGTATACCTATATTTCAGTAATAACCCATTTTAATTATATAAATCCATGCTCCTCTACAGAGTTTATGTAGTCAAGATTTTACTAGACCTCAAGGGAAAAATGGCTCCATTAATAATGATATTACTTTTAATAGTCTTTTTATGTAACTACAATGATATAACCATTCTAAAAACATCTTTTGAGAGTTAGATGAACATATTTATTAATTTTTAAATATATGATGTACTGTTTTGTTCATACATAACCACATATTCAAAAAAGAATTATCAAATCAAAAAGTCAACTTGATTATTGATATGTTGGTGGCCTTACGTTTTGATGGCTTTGTTTTGCTGTGCAGCAACAATAACAAATTCAGCTTCTTCATCACTGACATTGCTGAAAATGATATAAGCAGAGTAAGTGCCTCCCTCATGTGGGCAGCCAGCTCCTTAAAAAGAAAAAGCAGTAATGATTTAGATGAGCATGCCCAGTTCCTTCACTTAAACTCATCTTCTGAAAAGGTCATTTCCTGTTTCCTATGATGGAGTGAGAGGGAGGCCAGAAGTAAACAATCCTGGAGTAGACAGTTCTTCCATGAGAGGAAACATCAGGAATCTGGAACACATTCTTCTCCTGTGGTTGAAGGATTAAAATACCCAATGAACAGTACTCTAATGTGCCAACCACTCTTTTTTCCAAGAAACATCAATTTAATTCATGGAAATAAAATCCCTCTTTTTAAAAACCCTTTAGTCTATTTCATAGGACTTTTCTTTCTGAGAGAATTTGGGCCATGTAAAAATTGTGATATTCACAG
Source organism: Antrozous pallidus (assembly GCA_027563665.1). Classification (NCBI taxonomy): domain Eukaryota; kingdom Metazoa; phylum Chordata; class Mammalia; order Chiroptera; family Vespertilionidae; genus Antrozous; species Antrozous pallidus. Next base: position 53,032,154 of record CM050518.1, read on the forward strand.
TTATATATGAAATTTCTTCTTGGCAGCACAGTGAATGACATTTTGCAGTGCAAATTTATTTTAGGGCCATAAAAAGCGAAAAAAAGTTAGTCTTTTTTTGTAAAAGCTTAAGGTTCTAAAAGTATGTTACTTAATATATTTGAGAGAGATTCTGAAAGCATGGTATTTAAGTGCATCATGAAGAATTCATCATTATGGCAGTAAAAAGCTAATGACATATGTTTTAACCTTTGCCAGATTCCTGATGGAAAATGTTGAAAGGAAATAACAAACTAAAAAATGAGAAGTTTACAAGGCCTGGAAACTTAAAGAAATGTTTTCATTAGTGTTATGTTATAATAGTTCATAAGATGTGTTTCAAGCCAATTATAAGGCACTTAATGTATAGTTACTAATATAATTCTTTACTCATCATGGTGGTAAATGTGGACCTACAGAAGTTATATAAAAAGTTGAGATCTTTAACTACATGAACCTATTCCTTGAAATACTATTGCAGACTAAAGTTTTTCACATACTGTGAGATTATAATGGTTAAAAATGATGTATTTTTTCTAAAATGCATACTTATAGTTTTAAGTGTAGTTAACATTTAATTATTTATGGTTCTTAATAGTATGTTAAAATGCTAGGTGTGTTATTCCTATATACATCTTTGAAAGAGTTTATATAAACAATTTGACCATTAAAAATTCAAAGTAGCCCTATTAAGTTAAGTCAAATGACCTAAAACATCTGCTTTTATTATTATTTTTAATCAAAGATTTTCTACCAGTATCATCAAGAGACATATACAAAGATACTGAATATAATCTTGCCACTCTTTTCTTTATGGGACACATTAAAAACCAGTGAGACAGCAAATAACGTAAACTAATTTGAAACATTTCTCTGAATTGTCCTAGAAATATCATAGCGCTCATCCTCATTGGTTTCTTCGTTAATTTGCACTTTACTCATTAATTCTTTGTGGGAGTGGTTTGCAGCCTTATTTTTGCAAGTTAGCCATTAATGAGTAGTCCTCATTCTGCTTGCTTTTTCTTTCTCTATGGTGCTTAATGGTTGCGGGCTACTTCATCATATCATAGCCCAGCATTTTGCTGCCTAACATTGCCACTTTTTAAAAGTGTAAATTTTATACTTATTTTACTTGTGCTTTTTAATAATTCAAGCAATAGGGTTAGAAATGTATTAAATATTTATGAAAAATTATTAATGAAATCATGTTAAGCAAGACCAGTTCGCATTTCCTCTCCCCTCTTGCCTGAAATGTTGGCTTTCTGGTGGAAAGTCCTCCCACTCTGTACTCTTTCTCAATCATCTCAAAGACGATTCTAGCTGTGAACCATGAGCTCTGTGTCAGTCCTATCAGGAGAACCACAGAACCATATTTAAAAATGCATTCTCCCTCATATGTCACAGACTCAGCATACCCACCAATAAACTCATCATGTCCCAGCTTCTTCTAAACCAGTGCATGCTTATTGGTCTTGGTCTGTGTCTCATATATCTGAACTAAACAAAAAAAAATCCAGGAATCTTAGAATCATCTTTTATAACTTCCTCTCTGTCTACCCATATCCAACTGGTCTTTAAGCCTTATTTATTCCACTTTGTAAACATCTTTGTATTGCAATTATTATGATTCTATTTCAGAGTCTCTTATTTCTCACTTTAATGGCACAAATAATCTATGTAAATAGCTTTTCTATGTTTGCATGATGGTACCTTGGATGCCCCTCCGTGATGTCATCCTGTAGAAAAGTGAAAGACCATTTTCTTTATACTTTTTACAAAAGACAGAAACGTAGATGCTGCATGAGGTGTGGTCTGAGGATGTTTTTGAAAATTGTGCTTCTGTGACCATTCCTGAGGTGCCAGCTCAGTACAGTGGTTGGTACCATACTAATAGGATTCTCCACTAAGGGTATTATCTGGAAGAAGGAAAATCTCACAATGATATGTGGTCCCTTCACTTTACCCCACAAAGAAGCAATATTTTCTGCTTGTTTAAGAAGATGGTTTTAAGGGAAAAAAATGTAGTATGCACATTTTGGGTAATTTTGTTGTGTTACAGCCTTCTGGTTTATTTGTTTATATATCTACTAGGGGCATGTTGCATGAAGATTCATGCATTGCTTTCCTTCCCCTGGCTGCCAGGACCAGTTTTCCTCTGGAACCTGGGGCCCAAACCTTCCCTCTGGCTGTTTGTTGCCTTCTGTTTTTGCTATGATTGGCTGGAGGCTGCACTCCAGCTGGAGCCTTCAGTCTTCTCTGCTCTGGCCCGGGTGCCATGCCACTGCTGCTTCGTCTCCGCCCCTGGGGCCAGGTGCTCACACTGCTTGGCCCTGCCCTCCTTCTCTTGATTGGCTGGTAGCGTAGCAAAAGTTCAGTCAAATTTGCATGTTTCTCTTTTATTATATAAGATATCTATATCTATGTCTATATATCTATATCTATGTCTATGTCTATATCTATATCTATATCTATATCTATATCTATATCTATACTAATAATCTATACTAATAATATACAAATATGTAAATTGATCATACCTCCATGATGCCCAAAGCTAATCAGAAATGAGTATGCAAATGAACCCAACAAAGATGGCAGGCCTGTGGGCAGTGTGCAGGCATGCAGGTGCTAAGTGGCTGGGGGCAGGGTGGGCATCCCTGGGACTCCGCCAGCTTTGAGCCTGTGGTCAGCATGTGTGTGCACCAGCACCGAGTGACTGGGGTCCCACGGATGCTACTGGAGTGTCCTGTCTTGTCAGCCTGGCCTGGGGGCATCTGGAGTTCACAGTCCTTTTTGTTTGTGCAGCCCCTAGAAGCAGAAACCAAGAACTCGGGAAGCACCAGGAATGCTGGGAATTGTGATTCTGGTGGCAGATGCATTGCAGGATCTCCTAGACATTAGAGCAAAGTGAGTCTGGAGCAAGTTACTGTTGCAGGTGGGGAATGGAGGAAAGCAAAGGTGAGAAACATAAGTAAAGTCAGAGTGTCGAGGAAAAATTAAAAGGAATATATCCTGCAACCTCTAGGAAATCTCCACCAATGGAGCAAAGAAAAAAAACAGCCTCTGTTATTATGTGAGCAACAAACCAAACTTAGATGGGGTCTCAGACAGTTTGCTCATATGATTGCAAAGATAGACAGAAACTCCCAAATTGAAGAGGGCTCCCAGATTGGAGAGGGTGCAGGTCAGGCTGAGGGACCCACCCCCTGTGCATAAATCTTCATGTTCCAGACCCTATTATACACACACACAAACACACACACACACACACACTAGTGGGCCATTATACATACTTGTGCACATTGAAAGGAAATTAATGAAAAGAAATATTTTAATATTGCTATTCACCTTTTCTTTATTATAGAAGTGTCAACCAAATTCATGATCAGCAATGACAGAGCAAAACACATGCATGTGATTAGCGCCAGCAAGGGCTTTATATTTATTGTGCATGTGTGAGTCAACTTAGCCTTTTATAGATATAGAATAAACTTGCTTAATTAGACCTGCTTTCTGATGTAGCTAAACTTTTTCCAGCCCAGTGAAACATCCCAACTTCTCTTTCAGGTAATTATCAGCAATACAGCAATAAATATCAACATGAAGCAGATTGTTATTGTAGATCATGCAGGGAGAACAAAGGGTAAAATATTTAACTGCAGCAATGTTTGACTATAGACTGCACAGTGAGAAAACCTAAAGTCATTTTCTAGGTCCACCATTTCTTATTTCTTTTCAAATCAGGTCAAGTTTCTAAGCTTTTCTAAATCTCCATTTCCCAGCTAATAGGATTCCACTGAGTCTCTTATCTGCCTACTTCAGGACTTCTATGAGGATCAAATGAGATGAGGCATGGGAAAATGCTTCACAGGCATGTGATTAAAGTGTAAAATGTTTGCACCTGGCTATAAAGCAAGTCATGTTTCCGGGCTGAAGAAACTGCAAAGAGGCTAGTTGTTGCTAGGGAGAGAAAGCTGGGCATTGCTACATGTACATCATTACCTGGTGCCCACAGCAACTGTTTCCAGGTTGGGCTGGGCTCTGGGCCTCATTTTGTGCCATGGGGTCTCAGCAGCATTGGCTGCAATTTGGTGAGCTGTCGCATTCGGGGGGGGGGGGTAGCAGGGCCTATGTCCCACCTGGGGAAATCTGAGTGTTGCTTTGTGGGTGCCAGGTCTGCAGTGTCATTTCTCAGTGTGGGTCATGGCAACTCCTGCATTGAGTGTCTGCCCCCTGGTAGTCAGAACACAAAACATAGTGACTGGTTGGATGGTAGGACACTTAGCATATTAGCCTTTTATATCTATATCTATATCTATATCTATATCTATATCTATATCTATATCTATATCCATATCTATATCTATCTATATCTATATCATCTATCAATGATAGATAGATAGATAGATAGATAGATAGATAGATAGATATCTATGACTTCCTAAAGGAAAATATTACAATAGGCAAAATACCCAAATGATTAGATACACTTTGTCATATGGAGGAATAAGTAAGGACCTAGAAAGAGCAGTTCATATGGAGATAGAGACTGGAGAAAATATTTGAAAAATAATACTATCTTATTCATTTCTTCCTCCCCACCTCAATGGGAAGGGTTGGGAATACTAATCCTCATTTCCTTTGAAGCTTGTGTTGTCTGCCAGAAGCAGAATATAGCATCATTATTTGCAGACCATCAATATCGGTGGACCTGCCCTAACCGGTTTGGCTCAGTGGATAGAGTGTTGGCTTGCAGACTGAAAGTTTCCAGATTCGATTCTTGTCAAGGGCGTATACCTTGGTTGCAGGCACATCTCCAATGGGGCATATACAAGAGGCAGCTGATCAATATTTCTCTCTAATTGATGTTTTTAACTTTCTATCCCTCTCACTTCTTCTCTGTAAAAAAATCAATAAAATATATTTAAAATTATATAATCTATGGACTTGCATGAAAGCTATCAGTACAGGGGGAAGAGCTCTGGGACTTTAAGAAATTGCATGGTGGGAAGGATAGGCAAATAATATTCTTTTCAGTTACTCCTAAGCAGATAAAGCAGTCATGTATATTGGACTCCAGAAAAATAAATGACAAAGACACTGAATATAATCTTGTCACTATTTTCTTTATGGGGAACATTAAAAACAATGAGATAGCAAATAACATAAACTAATTTGAAACATTTCTCTGAATTGTCCTAGAAATATCACAGCATTCATCCTCATTGATTTCTTCTTTAATTTGCACATTATTCATTAATTCTTTGTGGGAGTGGTTTGCAGCCTTAATTTTGCAAGTTAGCCATTAATGAGTAGTCCTCATTCTGCTTGCTTTTTCTGCTTGGATGGTTACTCCAAGAAATCTCTAATCTGATCAAGGTACCAGCATTAGTGACATGGATTAGGATGATGGGTGACCAAGTTGTACTTTCCAAGAAAACTTTTGAAGAGGCACCAGCTAACTACCTGAAATAGACATAACATGTGTCATATAAGGTGTGGTGGAACTCTACAATCATCTAGTGTTAGGGATAGTAGTAGCAACATAAAATGATCAGAACTGACTGCAAATGTGTGGTACTTATACAAATGGTGGGCATGTGTGAAAGGAAGGAAGGGTAGGAGGGAAAAAGGGAGAGGAAGCACATTGCATTGAGGTCAGGATTATTTAACATTTCTCTCATAAGCACGTTCCTGATTTATAATCCAGGGTAATTCTCAGAATACCTGGTCTCTAAAACATAAAGCCATTGAATATTGGTAAATCATACATTCTTTGAACTTGAGAGAGGATCTCATAGATGTTACTTACAAAGATTATTTCTCCAGATATGTCATCAGAACTCACCCTGTGGATAAAGTGTCATTGAGCAAAATTGGCTTTTCCAAGAAGTGTGGCATGTGAGGGGACAAATGGGATATTGTAGTGGTATTTAAACCAATAACTTTAAATTGTTCCTTTTACCCTCTACAAAATGATAGGATTGTTCACCTCTTCTTTGGTGCAAGTTCATTCATATTTTGGTACAACTAAGAGGTTGACTGATAGTAGCATTTGGTGGCCAACGGGGTATAGTATTCACTAAATATTATATTCAGAAATGCATTACAGGGAGAGAAGGAAGGATAGAGAGTACCTACTTATTTTCTGGTCATGATCTCTGGATCATCCTTTTCTGGAGAGTAGCAACATAGAATGCTGGGAAATGAAATGTCCTGGAAGCTAGTTGGATTCAACTCTATACATTGAGGTGAAATTGTTGGGAACAGTTACTTTATTTTTTGAGTTTATTATTTAGAGACATTCTGCTAAGGCAGGTACCTCTCTGGTTGTAAGGATAAGGAGTTCCACTTTTGAAAATTAATTTTAACACAACTAATTTATTATTCTTTATATTTAAAGCATGGTATGAAAATTTTCCCCTCAACTGGAGTTCTTCAACCTGGAGGCAGGCTAACCAGTAGAAGGAAGAAAGGCCCCTGCTTGCAGTGACTGGGGGAAGGCAGGGAGGCTCTCTGGTCAGCAGCTGGCAGCTGACAGCTACTAGGGACCCTACCAGTGCATGGATTTTGCGCACTGGCCTCTAGTTGTACATAATTCCTCTTGTCCTCTGGAAGGATAACCCTGCCGCCAGCCACCTCATCTCCTTTGACCACCTCTTTCATCATCTGATTATATGAGAAACCCTCCACCGTGAACCTTGAGAACATATCATGTTGTCTCCATGCATCATGGAGAAAGTTTAATTGGATCTAGGTGCAGGTTATCCACTTTTTACTGTCTTATGGACTTTTCCACTGGCTGCCAAGTAACTAAGGCCCCAAATGGTCGCATGCTTGTGTTAGGGGCATAGATCAATATGGTAATTCTGCATTTTGACTGTTTTTTATATTAATCACACTTCTGACTTACACTTCCTATGAAAACTTACATACTTTTCTATTGTATCTGAAATCTTCTCCAGAATAATAAGCTGAATAAATCAAAATAAGTGAAAGTACCATTTTTTCCCTTAAAGAGGTTCATTATTTTTTTTCTGTCATTGAATTAAATTATTTGACTAAATGGACCAGTTTTGTGAATGATGAAAAGGACTGTTTCTTCATTCCAAAACCAACGTCCAAACTAGTAATAACAAAAGGCTTAATCATAAGACATCATCAAATCTTGTGTTCAGAGCTTACCCTTGAATGTGACCTATAGTGATATTATGGTATTTAAATTTGAATTTGAATTTTAGATATTGGATCACTGGAGAGGTTGAAATGACTACCAATTTAAGCATATTAATATGATTTTTGCTAGTAAGGAACCTTGAGAGCAGGAATTATTTCTGAAAATCAGAGAGGTAGATATTCTACATTTTTTATTTTTTTTTTTTTTTATTTTTTTTATTTTTTTTTTTAATTTTCTTTTTTATTGTTCAGTTATTAATACATTGTTTCCCCTTTTTTATCCCCCTATATCTTCCCTCCACCTGTACCTATCCCACCCTCACCTCCCCCTCCCCAATGTCCTCTCCCATTGTTGCAAGATTTTTGTCCAATCTCTTGCTGTACTTCCAACAACCCTTTTCTCCCCAAGAATTGTCAGTCCATTCCCTCTCTATGTCCATGTTTCTGTTATATTCACCAGTTTATCTTGTTCATCAGCCTATCAGTTCACTTGATTTTTATGTTCATTTGTTGATAGATGTGTATTTGTTGTTCATAATTTATATTTTTACTTTTTCTTCTTCCTCATCTTAAAGTGTCCGCCTCTAGGTAATTAACCTCCAAAGCACCTTATGTTATACCTGCATTAACAGCAGTCCAAAATAAAGCACTTTACTTCTTTCTTGTTTTAACTTATTTTGGGATTTCCCTCCACCCTCCACACATGTGGATAATATATTTCATTGGACACATGTAATTTACTGAGCTTTGTTATTATTATGAAACCCAATTACCATAGAAAAAGAAAGATTGCTCCCACGAATGCTCTTGTGATAATCTTATTTTGGACCAGCATTTCAGGTATGGTGCCAGGCATCAGGCACGCTTGGTGGGTACAAGGAAGGAGGGGCTCTGTCTGATTTATGAGATGCTGATACTGCCATGGCAATTCAAAAAGCAGATTGTGTTTTTTTTAGTTGTTTGCTGTTTGTTTTGGTTTGTCTTATTAATGATAGAGCAGTGAACAGATAATGAGAAATTCAGCATCATGGGAATAGCTGCATATTTATGAAATTAGAAGGTTGTGGTAATTTTAAAAATACATTTAAGTGTTGGTTTTCTGAATCCAATAAATATGCCCAAAAAGCTGTACAACTAAGAAGAGTACAATTTATATGTAGGTTTATCGTCAGAGATTGAAACACTTTACATTTAGGAATATTGCAATCAACATGTTTGAGTATGCTCTCTTAAGTTCTTGATCCATTCAGCTGTTTTGTCACTAGCATGTGTGGTTGTATAGAATAATTCACCTTCCTTGAAATGTTCAAATGACTTCTTTATACTCTTGGTTACAGAAGTTCTGTTACAGTTATAGAGTAGAGGTTGAACTTTTACGTTGTCTTGGTCTTAGCAGCCCAAGGAATCCCATAGGAGCCTCCACATAAGGGTCCACATTAGGCATCTTGTACAGAAACCAGGATGTGCTGAAGAGTGGAAGTCCCTCCTCCAATTTATGAACCACATTGACCCCTTTCCTTAGATTTTGGGTAGATTTAGGGCTTAAATATGATCAAGACTGCATTTTTTTTTCACCAAAATGGGGCCATGAAATCAGAATTATTTTGACTTAGAAAAGTAAATGAATTATTTTTACCTCCTTAATATTTGGCAAAATAAATATCAGTTTATAAACTTTATTAGATTCCAGGAAGTATTATTTCATGAATAATACACAATAAGCAATTTATCATAGGAATTAGACCTTTAGCAATTTTGGGCCGGTTAACATGTCTACACAAAGCTCTTGATTTTGCATCCCATGTGTTGCCTGTAGTTGCTAATAATACACATACTTGACTTATAAGCCAATCCTAGTCTAAAATTGCACAAGGAGGAGATTCTGGTGAACATAGTTCCAGCTTTGCAAAGTTGTCTGGGACCACTGTCTTTGTCAACTTGGCACCCTGTACACCTCTTTATCCTTCTTTAATTTCCAAATAAACACAAAAACAAAATCATGTTTTTTCCTAAGGTCTTGCCTCTATCCATCATAGAGCTCAAAAACATGGTAATTATCTTCCCCCAAAAGATTCCTTTACCCATCTTGAGTGATGATCATTCCTCTGCTAGCTGCCTTGTACTCTCCCTTTGATAACCTAGTATATCTTCAATGTTAAGATATAAAGATAAATATTATTTGTGCATTTTGAATTTCAAGGCTGTGAATAGAAGAAAGGAATAAAATAATTGGCCATTCTGTATATAAAATATGTATATCAAAATAAGGATAAAGTATCATAATTCTCATTTCTTCGTGTCATATGAATGTAGTTCTAACAGGTATTTATAACTATCTTTTTCCACAGTGCATTCCATTTAGTAACCTACACCATCATAGCTGAAGACTCTGTTCATTCAGAGTCCTGCCTGTGTTGGGATGTTGTCGCTGTTGACTTTTATCATGGGGCATGGGTATACTAAGAGTCACCTGAATATATTTCGTGCCTTCTACTTAACTTCTCATTGTGTAGTTGCAACCACATCTCCCTCTGAGAGTCAGTGTGAATATCTCTGGCCAATGGGAGCTCTTTCTTTTGCCTGCTGACTCACTGACATGAGGATTCCAGGTGGCAGTCCCAACATCTGCTTCCATAGATCTATTACTGTCCTTCCTATTTCCTGGAGGAAGCATTCCTCCCTTGGGAACTAAGACCAGCAGAGTCCAGAGCAAAAAATTTTGCTAATGGGCTACTAGAAGTAGTAATAGATCCCTTGCAGTTTCTATCTCTTCATTCCTGGATTCACGGATCTTGGCTGTAGGAGAAACAGCATCACTTATATCTTACTGGTTTGGAATGTATACTATATCCTGAGAACATTATCTCTGGCTCACAGAATGTTGCCACTAGGTACTAAGGTAAGCAGGCCAATTCCACTGGTATGTCAAGTCACTTGCATTGGTATTATTTGATTGGAAACATAAGAACAATGAACTCCATGAGCAAAGGCACATTGTTTCACTCTAGTTGCTGGTTAAAGTAGTTTCTTAGTCAGAAGCAATGCTGTATAGAATATGAAGTTAGAGACCTCTGTAATTCTGTGGATATTGGTTTTGGCAGGAGCATGATGAACAGAATTTATGTTAATGAGAGCAAAGACCTGTTCCTTTCATGATGGAAATGGACCAAGGTAATCCACCTGCTCCGATGGGATGGCTGACCCCAGGGAAATATTGTTTTAAAAAAAGGACTCAAAAATTGGTCACTGTTATCAGTGAGTTAGGTTCTCAACAGTGACTATAACTTGACTGGCTGCGTGAGTGGAAGTCATTTTTGCTGAGTTCATGCATAATCTCTACACCTATTATAATGGCCAATTTTATCATTGCCCTATTAGGTAAAGATAGGGGTGGTTAGGGGAAAATGACATGGGTCAACTCACACATTTGATTATTATGCTGCTTTTCTGCTAAAGTTTCTCTTTGGTGAGCATGTGCATGGGGCAACTCTGTATTCATATTCTCTTTTGATTCAGAGAGTTCTATTTCCATCCCTCTCCCCTGGGGTTTCTTGCCATTCATTTTCTAATAAATCTTCTTTCTCTTTCCATCCATTATGAAGCTATTGGCCATTGCACATTAATTCATATAGATTGTCCCTTTGATCATGCCTTTTTCCCACTTATAAAGAACCCAGTGCACTGCTCAAAATTCTGCCCACTGGGAAGTGTTTTTTTTTCCCACTGGGAAGTGTTTTATTTACACCTGTCATGAGCACTGCCTAGACTGGGGCTGTAGAAAATGTTCACTCCTAACTACTGTCAGCATAGCATGTAGAATCTTCTGTAAAATAGGCAGGTATGTTTTTTTTCTTCTGTAAACTTTTCATAAAGTATTCACCTACAGATTGTAGCAAGAGGAATGGGAATTTGAACCATTTACTCATGCAACTTACTTTTGCCTTTAGGATGTGCTAGAGCTGGATACCAGATATTTCACTTCCATTTGATAAGCTATGTAGAGGCGTCATCCACAGAACTGTATCATACCCAGAATTTCAGTGGTGAGGTAGAGTGAGAATTGGAGACAGCTCCAGGTGCTGCCCATACTGACAGAGTGAGTGAGCAGATCAATGGCAATGGAATGAGCTGTCACAGAAAGAAGTTTGGTTTGTATGTTTATTTTGTTTTATATTTCTGATGTATCACATCTGAGTTTCTCCTATAATAGTTTCCTTTAACACATCCTTTTCATTTTCTTCATAAAACCTTTCCACTTTCCAATAGGCCAATATCATAGCTGGCCTATAATCCAGCTTCTATTCTCAGTTATCCTGATAGATTGCAGGGCCCAGCATTCTATAGGATGTTGTAATACAAAGACAACATGCAGCACTTCCCAAAAGATTAGTGCTACTCTTCATCTAGCTGAAATAAAAAAGAGGGATTATATTGCCAGAAATAACATCCTGAGCCTTGAAAAGAATAAATTTCTCCAAGACAATAAATATAATACATTTCAGCCACGCTGAACACCAAAGTGTGTGTTCTTCCAAGGACTTAAGCCTATGTGATTGTTGTCAACAGTAAATGGGTCCTCACTACTGTCTGTCCATACATATTCAATGTGGTAAGATGGTCAGCTAATACCTGTATGCTATCCCCAAAGAATTTCTGTACTGGAAGAAATGGTAGGCATTTTTCACCTAAAACTCTCATTATACAATTGAAAAAAATGGAGATTTATCAACATGAAGTGATTTTCTCTACATTTACTAGAATAAGAAGTAAGCCTAGAAATCAGATGACTGTGGCTCCTAGAAATTAGAAGGCTAAGTTTAGTGTCAGGACTTCTACATTTCACCTGATGAGTTTGGTCCTATTACATCAATTAGAAAAGGACGAAAATAAAAAACTATTTTATTGGGAGAACAGAAATTACTATTCACCATGTCTTTGGGCAGAAAATAGCATTCTCTAGTTCCTTTGAAGTTAGGTAGGGTCAATAGATTGTCCTGGCCAATGGATTGTGAAGGAGGTGACATATGTTACATTCAGATGGACCAGTAAAGGTTCCGTCCAACTTTTCTTTTTCCATCATTGTACACGCGGAAGCCTTCTATGGAGTTTAAATAACTTTATGACTAAATCCATAGGGATCATTGAGCTTCCACCCAGAAAAGTCTCCCTATCTATTAGAGATAATGTGTGAGTGAGAGATGAGGCTATTTGTTGTAAAAGACAGAGATTGGAAGGTTTGTTTATTTATAGTCTACACTACCTTGACTATATTTTATAGTATATTTATTTAAAATTAAGTAATATGTCATTATCTAGAGGAATAAGTAATGAAGAGTTATCTGTTTCCATCCTGTCAATGATTACTTTTGATGTATGAAATGCTCTGGGCATGTGGAATATATGCCCAATTAGGGAATATAACATATTTACATATTGAATATTTATTTTGATATGCTGGGGGTTCTATTGAAAAATGAATATGAATGATTATAATTTAGAATTTATAAATGCTGAATAGTATAACTTGAATTATAGTTATCAAACTTACCTTTTTAGAAGTGGAGTTAAATTATATACCTTAACCTGTTTCTGGACAACACTGAGTCTCAGTATCCCATCTCCTTTCACAGTCTTCATCAAAACAAAACTCTGTTCACTTTGGAATCTTAATTTATTTAAAATATACTTTTATTGATTTCAGAGAGAAAGAGAGAGGGAGAGAGAGATAGAAACATCAATGATGAGAGGGAATCATTGATTGACTGACTCCTGCACACCCCCTATTGGGGATTGAGCCAGCAATCTGGACTTGTGCCCTGACCTGGAATCAAACTATAACCTCCTGGAATAAAGGCCGATGCTCAACCACTAAGTAACTCTGGCCTGAATGGAATCTTAAGTTTTTAGATGCTAGTCTCATAGGGAATTTCTCTAACAAAATAGTGAACACTTAAACAATAAGGAGTAATCTACTTGGTGATTATTAAAGCCTATCAATACACAACTGTTATTTTCACTTAAGGGAAACAGCTCAGTAAATATACAAAGATTACTTTTCATAGCATAAATCTGAATTTCTAAAATATATTTTAATGCTGTTAGGCAGAGTATTATATCTTTGAAGCTATATTTTATTCTAAATTGTGAATTCTGAATCAAAGTGACTTAAAACATCTGTGTACATACAGCATTTTCAACCATTTCAGGTATCTGGAAATCATCTTATTTCTGCATTTCTTGTAAGGTATATAGACACCCAAAGAATGCCTCTCTATTTTAAAGATACCAGTGCCATTTATATAAAATTCCTGGATGTCTTTTGTGTACATGCATAGCTGTTGTTGCTAGATCTCTTTCATAAAAGTCTTGGTCATTTTACAGATTTGAAATTTGACAGTCAGGCCTATAATAAGTTTTCATAAATGAGGGCAAGTCTAAAGGTAGTCTGTCCTTGATCCTTTTATCTTTCTACACAGCTGTGGTTAGTGTATCTCCAAATGGTAACTCGTGGGTGCTCCAATTCCAGCATCTCAGTTGTGTTCTGGATAGGAGATTGACAAAAGCAAAAATGCAGCAAGCAGAGTAGGGTCATCTAAAAAGGGCAACCTGACCCCAAACCACCAAAGGCTTTTCTAGGCATCTTATTTATAGCAGATCATGTTCCTATGGGTCCCACTCACTGTAACACAAGCTACCATCCTCCTTCTCTTTTTAAAATTCTTTATTGTTTAAAGTATTAGATCAGTCTCCCTTTCCCCCCATTGTCCTCTCCCTGACTGCCCCAACCCCAAGCATATGTTCTCACCCCTCTACTATCTGTATCCATTGGTTATGCTCATATGCATGCATACAAGTTCTTTGGTTGATCTCTTACCCCCTCACTCCCTGCCTTCTCTCATATGTTGGGCAGTCTTTTTGATGCTTCTATGACCTGGTTCTATTTTTGTTAACCAGTTTATGTTGTTCATTATATTCCACAAATGAATGAGATCATGTGATATTTATCTTTTACTGACTGGCTTATTTTGCTTAGCATAATGCTCTCCAGTTCCATCCACGCTGTTGCAAATCATAAGAATTCCTTCTTTTTTTTTTTTTTTTTATAGCGGCAGAGTATTCCATAGTGTAGATGTACTACAGTTTTCTAATCCACTCATCTGCTGATGGGCACCTATCTATCTATACACACACAGATATTCAGATCACTTATAGTATACAGTATATTATATTGGTACTCTGAGTGATAAGAAGATACAAGTGAGTAGTGTAAACATTTATGGGAAGCCAGACAACCTTACCAGTAGATTCTGAAATGCCTAAATATTATCAGCACCATTTATACTCCAAGAGAATAGGCCTGTGTCTTTGTTATTGTATTTTAAGCACCTAGAGAGATATATCTGGTTTATAGCAGGAACTAAGAATATTTTTGAAGAAAGAAAGAGTGAAGAAATGAATGTTTGTTTTAAAGTAAAATACCTTCAGCTTCTAACAAGGCATAATTCTTCTTTCCTTCAGTCTTTGTCTGTTTATTCCAGACAATCATGTTGTACAATGTGTTGATGGGTTTCTGCTTTCAATCCAAGTAGGTGCAGAGGCATGCCTCAGAATGGATTAAGCATGCTTAAAATTTTTGGACGTTGAGATTAATGATTTTGGAACAAAGTCTCAGCTGGTTCTCTTGGCTATCAGTGATTTGAATTGTTTTAGTCAAAAGCAGTGAATATTAATTAGTTAACTATATCCATGTGCTAGAACCATTAAGTATCATACAGAAAATAACCTTGGAATTCACTGAGGCTGCCTTTATAGATTAGAAAATAGATCTAAATTTAGCAATCATAGGTTTTGATTTACCTGGGAGAGTTTCTATTTGTTGCTTTTGAAATAGCTTAATTGTTCCTGTTTAAAGGATCTGGTTGGCATTAAGTGCTAAACTTGCTCAACAAAGGCCTGACAGTGTTTATGAATTCATAATGTATAAAATTGCAAATGTAATTTGGGTCTCTAACTATAGGTCTAGTGTTCTTAGCTCTATATCAACTAAATCTATAAAGTAACCACTTCTTAACATGGTTATGAATGAAATTCCCATTGAGAGTTTATCTAAAATCCCAAATTCTTGGAGCATACTTCTGTGAAAGTCTGACTCAGTATCTAGACGTGGGCTATGAAAAAGCATTTTTAACTCGAACCCTGAAAGATTCTGAGGCAGGTGGCACAAGGTAACAGACCGATAAACAATAAAATAAATGAGACAATAAAATAAGGAAAATATAGAAAAAATATGAATTCATGAAGCTTAAGACAAGTGTTTTCTTGTTTAAAAAATTAACAACACAGTTTAAATATGAATAATCTTGATATGCTCTCTATGTATGTTCATGAGAACATACATTTCATAAACTTCATCTTGCTGGCATAGATAATTTATGTCAGCTAATTAAAGTGGAGGTGGAGTTCTCACTGCAGAATTCCAGCTGCGGCTGCTGTGCAGAGGAGAACTCAGTTCCAATAGCTCAGCATTTGCTGCTTTATTTCATGTAGCATTTAATTTCATGTAGCTCAAGAATATATTGCATCAAGCATTAATTGGCTTTTAAATATTGGCCTGAAATTATAATTCATTCTGAATTTTTATTTTGATGCCAATGAAAAAAACAAGAGGTAGCTGAAAAATAGAGAAGGTTTGATTTATGTAAAAGTAAAACAAATAGGCTGCTGAGAATCATTTGATTGCTTTAGATATATTACCTTTAATTTTTAGACTAACTCTTTGGGATATATTATCTCCATTTTATAGAATAGAAAGTTGAGACGCATGGAGGAAAATGAATAAGTCTGCATCACATTGAAACTAAGAATTGAAAACTAAGACTACTCATTCTAAAATGTGATCTTAGCACATTGTGGTCTCTCTGTATTTACTCTCCCTCTATCACTAACTCGTTTCTCCTTCCATCCAATTGCCTTTCATCTATTCATTTATCCATCCATTTGCCTTTTTTCTTTTAAAAAACATAGTTTATTAATTTCAGAGAGGATGATAGAGGGAGAAAGAGATAGAAACATAAGTGATTAGAGAGAATCATTAATTGGCTGCCTCCTGCATGCCACGCCCTGGGGATTGAGCCCACAACCCGGGTATGTGCCATGACCAAGAATCGAACTATGGCTTCCTCATTTCTAGGTTGATGATCAACCACTGAGCCATGCTAGCTGGGTTTGCCATTTTTCCCTATCTACCTCCCTATATCTCTACTTTCCTATTACCTATCTAGCATCATCCTTTAATTAAAAATGGGGTTATTATCCAGTGTCCTGAAATTTTACTGTAGTAGTTCTATTCTACAAAGAGTCATGGATTATTAAAGTGGGAATGTTACTTTGACAAACCATAAGAATATCTCCTGTTACATATGAGGAAGCCCAAGTCCAGAGAAATTCAGCAAGTTCTTTACACGGGTAGATTAAGTTATTGGCAGAGCTTGAAGATAGTTAAATCTTTTGACTTAAAATATATTCCCCCCCCCCCCGTGGAACTTTAGGTTAAATACTACTAGTTAAACATCGAATGAGCTTAATTATAAGACTTCTAGTAACTAAAAAAGAAGAGTCCATTTGTTTCATAAGATTAAGTTGAAAGAGTGATTTTACAATCACTTGCCCTTGCAAATTTCAGGTTTAACAAGGTGTTTTCTGAGATTGATACTCTTATTTAGTACAATAGGATGCATTTTTAAAAAATTGAAATTGGCTCAGTTGTGAGGTATGTCTCCAAAAGAGTCTGCTAAGACTGTTTTCTTTAGTGTTCCATTTCGATAAACCAATCCAAATTATGTATAATAGTCTGAATAGTCTGAAATTTATTATTGAATAGTCTGAAATTTTCAAATGTCAGTCCTAAATAGAAGAGAATAAAAATTATATTTATAAGGACACTGAACTTTGTCAGTGAACAGGAATTATTCTCTAGAAATGATATCAATCTTACTCTTTGCAACCATTCTATAATTAAGTTTATTTTAGTAATTTTTAAAATATTTTGTTACTTATTTATTACTAGGGCCCCAGTGCACGAATTTGTGCACCTTGAAAGGAACTGTGGGCCACAAGGCTGTGGTGGGCACAAGGGCAGCCTTAGCCCATCCTTTGTACCTCTGCCTGGCCCTTCCCTCCATGGCCTATCTACTGGCAGCTCTGATACTGCTTCCCCTGCTCCCACACACTGATGGCACTGGCCCTGCTTGCACCTGCTGATGGTATGGAGCAACTGAGGCTAGCACCAGCAGTGGGTGCAAGTGGGACCAGCACCATCAGAAAATGTGAGTGGTAGCTACTGTCCCTATTATCCCTCAGGGGCAATAGGACCTGGAAGCTGTGCTTTCATCCGCGGCGGCACCAAGCAATCGGGACCTGCACCAGGCACCAGCAACGGGTATGAGCGGTGGCTCTGGTGCAGGGAGCATGTGTGAGCAGGGCTGTACCAGCACCAGGTGTGAGGGATGTCTGCCAGCCTGATTGCCCCTCAGGAGCAAGGGGAGGTGGAGAAACCTTGAGGGGAAATCAGGACAGGCAGCCACAGCTCACACCCAGTGAGGGCACCAAGCGAGCAGAGGCTCCATGCCAGCAGCAGGTGAGAGCACTAGGCGGGGCGGGATCATGGCATGCAGGAGCAAAGAATTTTCAGTAACCACAAGAAGCTCACCCCAATGACAGTGACTGGTGCCTGTTCTTGGTCTGGTACCTTTCTCACCTGCTCCACCATTCTGCCATGACCAATATCCACCATCTTCTGCGTGCACCCCTGGTGGTCAGCGTATGTCATAGTGACTAGTTGTTCATCCCTTCAATGTATTTGCATATTAGGGTTTTATATATGTAGATTAGTGTCTTTTTAAAAAATATATATTTTATTGATTTTTCACAGAGCGGGAGAGGGATAGAATGTCAGAAACATCGATGAGAGAGAAATATCGATCAGCTGCCTCTTGCAAGCCCCCCACAGCCAAGGTACATGCCCTTGACCAGAATCGAACCTGGGACCCTTCAGTCTGCAGTCCGATGCTCTATCTACTGAGCCAAACTGTTCTTGGATAGATTAGTGTCTTTGTTTTACCAAATTTATAAACTAAGATTGAGAAATGGTAGCATAAAATTACATGAAATATATTGCCTACATAAGCAAAATGTTTTTCATTTTAGTGTGAGTCAAGGTAGAGTGGATTACAGCAGAAAACACACATTTGTCACAAAAAGAAACCAGTCAAAAAAAGTGAATTTATTGGTTTAAGTTGCAATTGATAACTGGCTTAGAATTTAACCATTTTTAAATGATGAATAAATGTATGGTTCTTTCATAAAATACTTCTTAACCTGTGTTAAACTATTCAAACATATATTAAATTCAAATACTTGCTAAGTCTTGAAATATTTCATTGTTGCTTAACAAAATAGCTGCTGTGGATTTTTTAAAAAAGATCATAAAACAAGCCTTTAATTCAAGAAGTGCAAAATCATTGGAATCATTCCTCCTAATCTTCTGAGAACTTCCATGAAAATGGTTTTATATTGCTATATTTAAAACATCATCTGTCCTTGGCTGGGTGATTCAGTTGCTTGCAGTGTCATCCCCTGCACCAAAGGGCTCTGAGTTCAATTCCCAACACAAATCTAGGATGCAGGTTCAATCCATGGTTGGGTCCCATACAGGAAGCAACTGATTGGATGCTTTCCCCTCACATTGTTCCTTCTCTCTCTACTCCCTTCTCCTCTCTCTAAAATCCATAAAAACATATTCAAAGGTAAGGATTAAAAATAAATCAAGACATCATCTCTATGAGTTAGGGTTCTCCAGAGACACAGGACCAGTAATAGTATGATTATTTAGAAATATATATGTTTTCTGGACTCTTATTTCTATGTGGAAGGGGATAAACTTGAGTAAGGATAGGAAGGAAACTTTCCCTTTTATCCCTGTGGCAATATGTAATCTTTTTCTAATTAAAACAGATGTTTATCATTATACACCCACATTACAGACAAACCATGGACTAATAAAATGAGAGTTGTAATTCAAGAACGTTAACTCCACTCTGGCAATGCTCTTCCTCTGCAAACAAAGATGACGCTGGAGCCCAGAGAGCCCAGAGACCAGCTCTTTCCCTCAGGACAGGCCTAGCCCCCACCTGGAAGGTCGTGGGGCAGCATTTGCTGTTCTAGACTTGCAGATCCCATCACCTCCCCTGGTAACTTACTCTGGTATTTAATCCTTCTGATTGTGGGAGTCAAAATTCAATTTAGAAACAGAAATTAAATTTAACTTTATGAAAGAGTAATTTACACTTCTGCCTAAAACTCTTAGCAATAATGAGATAAATGTCCTACAAATGCAGTGTCCTAATTTATAATTTAAACAAGTAGGAATGTTTTACTGGTATTAAATGTATTTTTTTCCATCCAGTACACCCAGTCCTTTATTCATAAAATATTTATTAAGTACCTACTATGTGTCAAGACTTATAAGGTCCTATCCAAACCTTGTCTATTCCCTAGAGTCTGCAATTTTTTTTTGGCTACAACTTTTATTTCCTTTTCTTCCCTCTCCTATTGATAAATTCCATAAATATTAATAAGAGGTTTATAATTCTATTTGTTAAATACTAACTTAAGGAATCCGATATAGGTTTGCCATCATGAAATATAAGAATTTAATTAAGTGAACTGTTTTTTATCAGTTGATTTAACTCATTGGGCATTATTTGAAATTTGACTTTACATTTTAATTTGGATATAAAATATTATCCACCTTTTTATAATTAAAATGATTTAGTCTGTGGATTCCTGACCAAAAACAATGAGCAATTTTCTGTGGAATCAAAAATCACATTCAAGCCCATCCAGTGTTGCTCATCTGTTGAGTGTCGACCCAGGAACCAAGAGGTCACATGGTCAGGGCACATGCCTTGGTTGCGAGCTTGATCCCCAGTAGGAGATGTTTAGGAGGCAGCCAATCTGTGATGTTTCTCTCTCATCCATGTTTCCATTTCTCTATTCTTCTCCCTTTCTCTGTCTCTCTAAAAATCAAGGAAAACATATTTTAAGAAAAGTTTCATTCAAATATCTGAACAAATTTGTTTCCTGTCTCAACCAACATGTAGTTTCACAGGAATATATTTTCATTACTTCTGCTTCCACACTGCAATTTTGTCAAATTGTTCTTCATAAAGCTCTTTTTTTCTTTTTTTATCTTTATTGTTCAGTTTATTAATTACATTGTTTCTCCCTTTTTATCCCCCTACAGCTCCCCTCCACCCTGTACCTATCCCACCCTCACCTCCCCCTCCCCACTGTCCTCTCCCATTGTTGCAAGATTTTTGTCCAGTCTCTTGCTGTACTTCCCACAACCCTTTTCTCCCCAAGAATTGTCAGTCCATTCCCTCTTTATGTCCATGATTCTGTTATATTCACCAGTTTATCCTGTTCATCAGCCTATCAATTCACTTGATTTTTATGTTCATTGGTTGATAGATGTGTATTTGTTGTTCATAATTTATATTTTTAGCTTTTTCTTCTTCCTCTTCTTAAAGAATATCTTTCAGCATTTCATATAACATTGGTTTGGTGGTGATGAACTCCTTTAGCTTTTTCTTATTGGTGAAGCACTTTATCTGATCTTCAATTCTGAATGATAGCTTTGCTGGATAGAGTAATCTTGGTTGTAGATTCTCAATTTTCATCACTTTGAATATTTCTTGCCACTCGCATCTGGCCTGCATCGTTTCTGTTGAGAAATCCGCTGACAATCATATGGGTGCTCCCCTGTAGGTAACCAACTGTTTTTCTCTTGCTGCTTTTAATATTCTCTCTTTATCTTTTGCTCTTGGCATTTTAATTATGATATGTCTTGGTGTGGTCCTCTTTAGATTCCTATATTTTGGGGTTCTGTGTACTTGTTGGGCTTTTAAGTCAGTTTCTTTCAATAGGTGGGGGAAGTTTTCAGTCACTATTTTTTCAAGTAGGTTTTCATTACCTTGCTCTCTCTCTTTTTCTGGCACCCCAATAATTCGGATGTTGGCATGCTTGAGGTTGTCCAAGAGGCCCCTTACGCTATCTTCAATTATCTGAATTCTTTTTGTTTCTTGCTTTTCCAGCTGAGTGGATTTTGCTTCTTTGTATTTCAAATATTTGACTTGTTTCTTGTGGCCCTCTGGACTGCTTTTAGGACTTTGTGTAATATTTTTTATTTCAGTCAGTGTATGCTTGATTTCTAGTTGGTCTTTTTTCATATCCGTGAGGGTCTCATTCATATCCTCAGAGGTCTTGTTCATTTCCTTGAGGGTCTCATTCATTTCCTTGTCTCATTCATTTCCTGGTTGGTCTTGTTTATTTCCTCGTAAGTCTTGTTCATTTCCTCGTTGATCTTATTTGTTTCCTCATAGTTCTCATTAAGTTCATTGGCCTTTTCTAGGAGCCTCTTGAAAAGCCTTATAACCGTGGTTTTGAACTCTACATCTAGTTGTCTTTTTTCCTCCATTTCTTTCACACCTGATTTCTTTCCATGTCTCTGCATGGTGGCTGCTTTATGTGGTAGATGTCCTCGAAGGGTCAGTGGCACAGCCTCCCCAGTTACCTGAGGTGGGTACTCTTACTGCAATCCTTTATGGGTTGTACAGTATTTTTGAATTTAAACCCAGCTTGTTGTTGTTAGCCCTAGGAGGGTTTGACCTCCAGGCCAATTGGCTGTGAAGGGAGACTGTGTTCAGGTTGGACGGGCGTAGTCTCTGAGCTGAGCTGGCAGCCTCAGTGTCAGCTATGTCCTATGCGGCGCTTGTGTGCGTGGGTCTCTGTTGGATGGGGATTGCTGCAGGCACCTCCAAGAGAGAGCCGCTAGTCTCTTCCTCTTGCCAGACAACTCTGCCTCTCCCCAAATGAGTCTGCACACCCAAAGTCTCTCCCAGGGTTCTAAAACAGGTTGTTTCCGGGACCAGGAGACTAGTTCACAGGGAGCAAGTCACGCATCTGTGCTGTCGCACAGTGTACTTGTGCGCAAACTTCTTTTCCCAGCATCCAGTTTCTCTGCAGACTAGGAGACCTCTGCTGCGCCTGGCTTTCAGGGTGCGTTCCCTGGACCTTGGACCTCGCTTGGCGCTGGGGAATCTGTGCAGTGGGACTTCTCCACCCTCCCCGTTGGCGAAATCCAGCCAGGGTTGCTGCTCCAGCCACATTCCGCGCTCGCGACCAAGACGGCTCCTAACCTACTTCTGCTCGATCTTCAAGGCTGCGCTCCCACAGCTCTTTGGAGTCTCAGTGTCCCACCTTTACTTTTATTTGTGGAGTTTTCACTCATCCAGCTTTCTGGTGATTCTGGGTGATGTTTGTTTTGTAGTTATGTTCTAGTTTTTGAATTGTTGCGCTAGGCAGAACAATAGGTGTTTACCTATGCCGCCATTTTGGTTCTCTCTCCCATAAAGCTCTTTTGATTGATATCAACCTTTACTACTTTGAGAGAGAGGATGGAAAGGGCTCTAAATTGTTTTTTTTCTGCCTTAGCTTTTTGTTTGATTACAAATAAATATTTTTCTCTTCCATTTTTGAGCAATTCTTCTTAATAACTTAACAAATATTTGTTAAACCCCTCCATTCATATTCACCATGTGGCATAGATCAGTGGTTGCTAAATACCAGTCTTAAGATTTGTGCTGTCCTGGGTTTGCAGGATCCGGAATACTGTAGTAAAAGATTTTCTGACACTACACCCACCATAATCAATGCCTGTTTCTTTTTTTAAAATATATTTTATTGATTTTTTACAGAGCGGAAGGGAAAGGGATAGAAAGTCAGAAACATCAATGATAGAGAAACATCGATCAGCTGCCTCTTGCACGCCCCCTACTGGGGATGTGCCCGCAGCCAAGGTACATGCCCTTGACCGGAATCGAACCTGGGAACTTTCAGTCCACAATCCAACGCTCTATCCATTGAGACAAACCTTTTTCGGCTCAATGCCTATTTCTATATGAAGTACAGTACACAGTTGTTCACAGAAGCTTAACAGGAAATAGACAAAATCTGGAAACAACCCAATGTCCATTAGCAGGTGAATTAATAAACAAATTCTGTCATAGCCCCATAATAGAATATGACTCAGCCACAAAGTAGAATGAACAATTGATGATTGCTACAACATAGTTCAATCTTAAAATAATTATGCTGCATGAAAAGGTATGAACATATACTTTATTCCATTTACATAAAATTATAGAAAATGAAAACTAATGTGAAAACAGATCAGCAGTAACCAAGGGATAGAGTGGGAGTGAGACAAAGGATCAGAAAGAGGGATACAAGAAAGCTTGAGAAGGAAATTTTGGGATTGATTTATATCTTTCTTATCTTGATTGTATCAATGAATTTATGTTTTTATAAATATATCAAAATTTATCCACATACTTTAAATTTGGTATTTTATTATATGTTAATTATACATCAATAAAGCATTTAATTCACTAATACATGACTGTAAAATTTTTTTCTACCTTAACTTGAAAAGATAATCTGGAAATAAATATAAATATATACTTAGCAAGTCATATTTAAGTTATTAAAGAGTTCTTTATTTTGTAGAAAAGCATTGATTAATAATTCATTTTCTAATTCAATCCCTAAAACCTATTATCGTTTTAAATTTGGCATCCCACATGTTAAAGCATTTGGCATTCCACATTCATATTAAGCATAATTTAATGAAACATGACTCTATGCACTTTCACACTATAAATATTATTTTGACAAATGGTGAATAACCTAAATAATGTCAATTTTAATTCTGTCTTTGATATTACTACAGTTTATTGAGTCTTGTTGGAATTTTAAAAAAAGAATACATATTTATTAAGGGGACTTGGCCATCCATAGGGCCTCAGTACTGAAAGCAAACATTGATATAATTCTCTTTGCTGATTGTTATTCTTAGGATTGTTATTGCCCTTACAGAACTAATGTTGAAAAAAATAGGCTCTCCATTGACAGTAATTGGGACTGCTGCCATTGAAGTCTTACTTTTCCCTTTTATGCCTCTATTTCAATTGTCTAAGACCAATAGGAAATATAGATGCTGTCCTCAGCTACTCTTATTGTTTTAGTCCTCTTGCCTTTTTAAAAGGCAACATTTATTAATTTACTTTTCTGATATGTATGTTCTTTGTAACTTAGGTTAATATTTTTGGTTCCATATCCAGAAGTCTTATGTTCATGAACTTGGAGTGTTCTCAGTTATTCAAGCACGACGTGGAAGTTGTTTTCGTAAAGGCGTCACTTTGCCTTTTTTTCTGTATTATTTTTGTTTGCTTGTTGAAATTGATTCACCTTTTATTTTTACAGTTCTCTGATTTTATTGTTGGCCCAATCTCATTCAATACCAGCATATTCCAATGCCTCTTTATTTTCACAGTGTGATGTGCAAAACATAAACATATGACAGATGTTGCAACTTTGCCTAATTTGATTTGGGGAAAAAATTAGGTTATTTTTCTTAGTGAATTCAAATATGGTTTCAGTTAAAGCTTTTTTTTTCTTTCTCTGTAAACATTGAAAAGTGAGGCAAGTCCTGATGGCCTAGCTTTTTACAGTTTTTCTCAGGACTCTACTGCTACATAATTAGGAAGGCTCTCTGCAGTCAAGGATGCTGTTCACATTATCATTATAGATTTATATTGATGATTAGGTCTTTGTGATATCTCACAATCACAGAGACTGGTGAACGATAAGGCCAATTAGGTGCACTGATTTTCTTTTACAAGATTGGCATAGTTTCAAAACCTCTCTACAGTGCTAACTGCTTAAACTCCATCATTGTAGTTCAGTATTTATTTATTATTTTTATAGTTCAGTATATACTGATAGGATTGGGGAGGATGTCAGATGTGGCATGAAGCAAGAGCTGTGTCCATATCTTCCCCAAAACATCAGTACCCAGAGAAGCTCTTTGGAATTGAATCCATTACCAAAGTCCTGTTATAGATCTCAGACATTTTTATGAACTTTATAGATATAACTAGAGGCTCAGTGCATGAAATTTGCACATGGGGGCGGGGGATTTCCCATAACTCAGCCTGTACTTTCTCTGATCTGGGACCCCTCAAGAAATTTCCGACTGCCTGTTTAGACAGACAGTCAGACATCCTTCTCACAAGCCAGGACTGCTGGCTCCAAACTGCTCACCTTGCCTGCCTCCCTGATTGCCCCTAACCACTTCTGCCTGCCAGCCTGATCACCCCATAACCACTACCCTGCCAGCCTAATTGATGTCTAACTGCTCCCCTGCCAGCCTATTTGCCCCCAACTTCCCTCATCTGTTGGCCAGGTCACCTCTAACTGCCCTCCCCTGCAGGCTTGATTGCCCCCAACTGCCCTGCCTTGCAGGCCTGGTTCCTCCCAACTGCCCTGCCCTGCTGGTTTGATCACTCACAACTGCCCTCTTGCAGGCCTGGAACCTCTTAATGGCCCTCCCCTGTTTGCCATCTTGTGGTGGCCATCTTGTATCCACATGGGGGCAGGATCTTTGACCATTTGGGGGCAGCCCTCTTGTGTGTTGGACTGATGGTCAATCTGCAAATTACTCTTTTATTAGATAGGATAGAGGCCTGGTGCATGGTTGGGGACCAGCTGGTTTGCCCTGAAGAGTGTCCCAGATCAGGGTGGGGATTCCCTTGGGGTGTGGGGCAGCCTGGGCGAGGGGCCTGTGGAGGTTTTCAGGTTGGCCATGCCCCCCAGTGACCCATGCGAAAGCCCTGGGATCTGGGATTAATTGAAACTTTGTATCTTGGAGTGGAGCCAAGCCTTCTGCTCGCTCCAGGGCAGCAGCCATTTCTGTTTGAAACTTTGTAGCCTAGAGTGGAGTCCTAGGCCAGCAATGGCAGGCTGAAAGCTTGGCTTCCTCTATTGCCAGGGAAACCCAAGCCTCTGTTCTCTCCAGCTCAGTGGCTGCTGCCATTTCTGTATCTTTTATAATTGAAACTTTGTAGCATTGAGTGGAGGCCTCGGCTGGCAATGGCAGGCAAAAGCTTGGTTTCCTCTATTGCTGGAGAAACCCAAGCCTTCCTCCTGCTTTCAGTGGTGGCAGCCATCTTGTTTGGGGTTTATTTGCATAATCTGCTGCTGATTCGCTGGTGGGCATGGCTGGTGGGCGTGGCTGGTGGGTATAGTGAAGGTATGGTCAAATTTGCATATTACTCTTTTATTAGATAGGGTAACCAAGATCAGCAATGAAGAACAAGAACCAAAGGCACAAAGGTCTCAGTCCTTTGTAACCCATCATCATGTTGTTGATGTGGGCAACACCAAGGAGTCAGCATAGTTTTGGTGAGACTGTTCCCTTTGACCAACATTAGTTCCCCAGCAGGTGGTAGAAGGGTAAGAGGTCAGAGCCAGGGTTGCTAAATAACAAGCAAGTGAGGTTCTGAGTTTGCTGGATCTTAAGTTCCTTTATCGGCTCTTCATATGATTTAGGATTTCTTTGACCACTGTAATCATCTGTCTAGGAGCAGACTGTGGAACAGCATTTAAGGCTCTGGGCATATACAACGTACGGTATGAAATCTTGTAACACAAGAAATAGAATCACCCATTGGCTTGGAAAGGTCCCACTATTTTACTTGGTTCTAATCATAGAAATATATTCAGCCTTTGTCTGGATTCCCTGATTCAGATTACTCAGAATACTCAGATTACTCAGAGGGTCTAGGTTGCCAAGGTTCCTTTCTTATGTCTCATCCTGTATCATTGAAGTATTTTCAAAATAGCAAAGATTTCCCCTGAGAAATGAAAGTATTGGAATTAAAAGAAAAAAATTTAATGGTTTTAATCCTTACCAAATAAAAATGTAAAGTTTCAACTTAAAGGGAAAAATAAAAGAACTAGAAAAAGAACAAAGAGAGTGAGATAGGGGAGTGTGGTATTGAGAGGCATTTAAAAGTCTTAGGCCAGGACTCTGGGGCAGAAGCTTTCCTTATGTTGTTATATAACAACTAGAGGCCCCGTTGCATGAAGATTCACGCAATAGGCTTTCCTTCCCCTGGCTGCCAGGACCAGTTTTCCTCTGGAACCTGAGACCCAGGCCTTCCCTCTGGCTGTTGTCTTCTGTTTTTGCTTTGGCCGGCTGGAGGCTTCACTCCAGCAGGAGCCTTCAGTCTTCTCTGCTCTGGCTGGAATGCCATGCCACCACTGCCTCATCTCCGAGCCTGGGGGCCAGGCGCTAGGCGCCACCACTGCAGCAACTTTGTCTCTGCCCCCAGGGCCAGGTGCTCACACCGCTTGGCCCTACCCCCTGCTCCTGATTGGCTGGTAGCCTAGCCAATCAGGAGCCAAGGTACGGTTACATTTGCATGTTACTCTTTTATTAGATAGGATTCTTTGGAAAACTGTCTCATTTCTGATTTACCTGCTTCTAAATACTCCTGATATATTATATTTTCTATCACCCATTAGTATGGAGATATAAGAAATGGAAAGATAATGTCTTTTAATTGAGCCATGATCAATTTATGGAAGTTTTCATGATTATATTAATCATGATTAAGCTATGTGGCTACTTGAAATATTGGGGAATCACTTTGTAAATTATATAATTGCCTAACCAATATGCTGTATACCTGAACTAATATAAAATAATATTTAATGTCAACTGTAGTTGAAAGATAAAGTTGTAAAAAAAAAAAAAGAGTGCCTGGTAAAGTCTGTTTTTATGGAATCTAAGAGCGTTCTTGCTGCTATTTTCATCAAATCAGTCATCTGGGCAGAAGCTGATCTCAGCTGTGGATTATAGACTTGGGTACACTGCATAAAACCTCTACACTAAATAATGCAAACCATTAGCTAGTTATGCAAACTTTAATTCTAGGGTAAATTTTGTTCTTTCAATTTCCATTGCTAGATAGAGGATGATAAGCAGTGTCTTGCAAAATTCTTTAATTACAGTTTCTATGTCCCAAGTTGGAAATACATAGTCTTAAAAAATAAGATAGTGACAAGGCAGTTGTTTTTCAACAAGGGAAAAGTTACTAGCTACCCAGAAAACAGATAATAGTGAGAAGATATTTATGGCTATTTCAATGTGACCACTATATAAAATTAAGCTACATGTGTTCAAGAGTACATTGATGATTTTATTCCTGTCTATCTTTGACCTTTAACAGTTTTGCTAGGGTTATTAGTATGGCAGGTAAAATATATGCCAGAAATATCCTCAACAATTTTGAGTAAAATTGCTGATGTTGATGTAAGCTTACAGCCAGCTTTCCTCTGAACATTCCTGCCAATGAAATAAGGTACCAACATTAGCAAAATGGAAGAGAGTAAAATTCTCCCCTATGAGGCAGAGGCACAGAATTGATTGATGAGATTGTCTTTCATGATTAGGAATAAAAATACCTTGTAAACAGTGAGACCACTGATAAATTTCCAGGGCCTTTGGATTTTTACCATGAAGTACTCTGCGTTCGCTAATGATGGAGATGCACATTGAAATCTAAGAATAAATATTAATAGGTAGAGTTATGTACCAGTCTTAGTGCTTGAACATGAGTATTTTTCATTAAGCTGAGGGATAGCATATACTAGTAGAAGCAATTGCTGCTAATTTATACAAATACATTTTATTTATTTGTAGTGAAACTATGACAACCAAATTTCTCTTGATTCATCAGGATTTCCCCCCCCCCCCCCCAATGTGAGTTAAGCTTGATATACAAAGAATTATCACAACAGTTATGAGTTAGTGAAAAATTGGAGATTCCTGGCTGGGTGGCTCAATTTGTTAGAAAGTGCACCCACCCATGCACCAAAATGGTTGTGGGTTCTATTTCCAGTCAGGCACATACCTAGGCTTCAGGTTTGATGTCTAGTCAGGATACCTATGGGAGACAACAGATAGATGTTTCTATCAATGTTTCTCTCTCTCTAAAAATCAATAAAAACATGTCCTTAGGTGAGGATTACAAAGTAATAAAAAAACAAGCAAACAAACTAACATTGGAGAATGCCGACAAATTATTTTTATTCTTCCATTTTGAAGGGAAAAGAGAAAATCATTATATTATTTTATGGAAATCCAAGAATAGTTTATTGTTTTATTTTCTCATTCTTATTTGTACAAGGAGTCATGCATTTTTAAGGAATATTATCTGAACTCACATCATATTCTATTATAATTTATAAACCTATGAATTCGAAAAATAAATTTTAATGACCAATTTATTATCGGAAGTTTTTTCCTATTTATTTGATTTAGAGAACTTCTTGTAAGCAGTGAGCAAGGTTATAACTGATCACATTTCTCCCTTGCAGTTTGTGTTTTGTTTGGTTTTTACATAGCTCCTATTTTTTAAGCAAAATAAATTCAGTTCATGTTTTTTTTCTTCTTGAACCTATGATTGCTTATCTGAGCTTGATATTCTTAGAGTATAAACAATGACAGAAAACACAAATTTGATCAAGAGGTCTCTAGAATTTCCCAAGAGCAGAAAAGAGTGGGAGATGGAGGAAAACAGAAAGTAACAGAAGAAGTAAGTGAGAGCTGACATCAGACAAATGTTAAATTATCATTGGAAAAATAAAATTATATTTCCTCTGCAGGGAGGAGAGGAAGATCAGATAAAAAATATTTTCACACCTACAGACACATACATACTCAGACAAATAAACATGGGGTTGACGAAATTTGTAATAGCTGGTGAAATAAGGTAATCTCTCTTTTGCATGCTCTCCCTCTCTTTTAGATAGGAAATAAAATCTTTTGTATGAGCTTTTCTCTTTATGCCTCTAAGTGACTACATTGAAAATAGAATGGAGAGAAATCAGCATGGAAACTTTAAACTGCAAGAGGTTGTAACTTGGGTGAAGAATTCATGGGAGAAAATCACTGACAGTTGCATTGCAAATACACTATGAGCAGGCTACCTTGACAAGAAGTACTCATTTAAGACAGAGCGATTGCTAAACATGAGAGAGTTGATCCACTGATTCTGAAAGAAATGGAGTCACAAGAAATTCACCAGGACATTCAGGGTTTGGATTGTTATGATGTTCCAGAAGATGATGACATGACTGTCATTGAATAAATCTTACTTTGTGTTCATACCGGTAAATATCAGCATCAGTAAATGGAAATAATGGTAGTAACAAAAAATTCTTGATACCGTAGGATTCACAGTTTGTCTGGTTATGCTGGATTGTGATGACAACTACTACTGTACCGTATACAGGTAATAAATTTCCTTTTTCTTTTGTTCAACAATAAATGTGTACCGTATTCTTCTTCATAGAAAAATAAGACACCCCCTGAAAATAAGACCTATAGCATATTTGGGAGCAAAAATTAATATAAGACACTGTCTTATTTTCAGGGAAACATGGTAGTTTATGTTGTTTCTTATTCATAATATCCGATAGTGCTTTGCCCCCTCATTAAATTCATTACCGTACATTTGCTTCCAGGTTAATACATGATCTGGATACTTATCTAACTTCAACAGTTAGTAATTTATGATTTTGTTCATTGAGATCCAGCATATTGTTTTTCTTTAAATAAACCTCAAACATTCTTATCTTACTGTTTTCTGAATACTTGAATGCCTGGCATGAAACAATATTACATAAACTCTTGAATTTATCCTTAGCAAACAGGGACCCAGCATAATATTAATGATTGAGATATACCCCCGGCACTTAAATATAAATGCTAATCCACAGTAAAGAAACACACAAACAACTAAATAAGTAGATAGCATTTTACAGAGGAGAAAACTGATGTTCAGAGGATTTAATTAATATACACAAGATTATCTATCTGTGTGTTAAGAATTAAGGATTCCACAATATCTTGTCTTTACAAAACTAAACCATGTTGCAAAATGATTAAATAGCCACTGCAAAGAACACCAATTTGTAGCTATTAGGGATTTAGAAACTTTTTGGGAAAGTGCAAATGAATCATTTCTGTGACTTGCTCATGTGGTCTGACCACCTGCTTCATCATATTTTCTGTGCGTTAAGTCAATGCCTCCATGGAGCTTCATTGAGACTAGGAAGTTATCTTTAATTGTGTTCATGAAACTACATCATTAGGTTAAGCAAATGAGCATGTCATTACATTTTCGAACTTATATTCATTAGGACTTCATGGGAACTTAGATATGATACTATTTGAACTAAATTTCCATGCATAGTTTTTCCTTTTGAAATTTGTCTATTTAACTGTTAGCACATTTGCAATGGCTTTTCTGAAAGCAGCAGGGATGGATGCTGTCAGGATGGACAGGAAAAAGAAACACATTTTCACATAATCAACACCTTTGGCTGCCTTCCTGATGCCTTGACCTTCCTTTCCTGGGTCTTTCTAATTGGGAGGATCCAGTCATCTGATAGGCATACATACATTCTCTGGCTTCTCTTATAATCTCTTACAGTATAGTTGAGAAATTTTCACATGCTATTAATCTTTGGAATTTCTCATCTTTGATTTACTTGTTCAAATCTTTTAGATGCATTTTCCTATGATCTTTCTTTGCCTTATTTATTTTATACTATAGACTACTGTCCTGGTACACAAAATTCATGCATAGAGGTGGGGTTGTCCCTAAGCCCGGCCTGCACCCTCTCCAATCTGGGACCTCTTGGAGGATGTCTGACTGCAGGATCGGGCCTAAACTGGCAGTCAGACATCCCTCTCACAATCTGGGACCACTGGCTCCTAACCACTCACATGCCTGATAGCCCCTAACCACTCTGCTTGCTGGCCTCCACCCCTAACTGCCCCCTTGCTGTCCTGCTCACCCCCAACTGCCCCCCTTGCCAGACCGTTAGCCCCCAACTTTCCCCCTCCCCACCACCAGTCTGCTCATCCTCAACTTCCTCCCCTGCCGGCCTGATCACCCACAACTGCCCCCCCCCCGCCACTGGCCTACTCTCTCACAACTGCCGTACCCATCAGCCTACTCACCCCCAACTAAACCCCCCTGCTGGTCTGATCACCCCTAACTGCCTCTGCCTTGGCCCCACCACCATGGCTTTATCCAAAAGGATGTCTGGAAGGTCTCCCAGAAGGTCTCCTGGTCTAATTAGTATATTACCCTCTTATTAGTATAGATTATAGATTATTATCAATTTATTTATATCTATATAAATTTTTCCCTAGGAAGTTCTTGTCTTAATTTGGCTTAGCATAAATTTTTATCTTGTTAAGTTTATTTTAATGTTGATATGCCAATGTCATAAATCTTGTATTCTCTGTATTTGGTTTTAAAAATTGTCAATTGATGAAGAAAGTGAAGCTTACTGGTGCATACAATTTATTGCACATCCAAATACTACATGATAGTATCCTTGACCTTTATGCACAGCTGTTTTTCATCTTGGAGTTATTAGTTTCATTTTTCCCCATCCTTTATATTC
The DNA here is from genome assembly GCA_027563665.1 of Antrozous pallidus. Taxonomy (NCBI): domain Eukaryota; kingdom Metazoa; phylum Chordata; class Mammalia; order Chiroptera; family Vespertilionidae; genus Antrozous; species Antrozous pallidus. Next base: position 53,064,797 of record CM050518.1, read on the forward strand.
ACATTTGTGAGGTACTGTCATGATTTCATTTTTCCAATGCTTAAAATTTATTTATTTAGCTGTCATATTTTTAGTTTCCAAGAACTCTGTCTTCTTAATTTATGATGGCAATTATAATTTTAATATCCAAGAGCTTCTTTGCACAGCCTCTTGTCTCATGATATAATACATTAAGTTCCTCTGAGATACTAATTAGATATTTTGGTTTGTTTTAGTTTTTTTTATTAAACTTGTTTTCTTTGAATCATTAACATTAGTGTTTCCTTTGAATTTTTAATCTCGTTTTTGGAGGTAAAAATGATATGTTTCTTTCATGCTATAGGCTTTCCTCAAGTGGCCCAAAATCCTTCTTTGCTCATTTATATTTAGGAAGAAGGCAATATGAGGTTGACTGTGAGTTAAGTATACTGGTCAGGATTACTGATTTATGGGCTTTCTTATTTGGGGAAATTTTGAAGAAAGGTCTATTTACTAATGTTTACCTATGTAGACAATATTAGCATGTTTTTCCCTCAGCATTATTTCTTGAAAAAATAAATTTCCAGTTCTTATCCAGGGTAGCAAATGTCTAGTTTCTCTATTTGAAGAAGTGGTATATACTATTTCTTATATAATTTTTTTTATTTTCCCCTCAGATATATAAACTTGATACCTAGTATTTGGATTCCTCAGCTTCTCAGATTTTTAGTCTTGTCTGTCAGTTCTCTAGAATATATTTCCTCCAACTAATTTCATGAATTGTCTTCCTCCACTTATTTTTCAAGCTCCAGATATCCATTACACTGTTTCATAACCTGATGGTCTCTAACTTCTCTTTATCATGAATTTATATAACATATAACTAATAATTCCATGTAGTTTCCATGGTATCTTGGGAATGGACCCTAATGTAATCACTCTAGCATATGAAATGGGAAGGCGAGAGTGAAAAGCAGAGCAAAAGGAAGGAGGGCGAGTAGGAAGAAGGAGCAGGAAGAAGAGAAGGTCTCTATTTATGTTGTGCATTTAATAAATCACTCCCAACCCAAGGTTTATCTTATTACTCATGGATACTGAGCACTGAATTTGTTGTGTTTCCACTAAGCTCCAAATTCCTGTTCTTCCATCCTAATTATTTCTCCACAAGATTTTTATTTTATTTTATTTTTAAGTACGTGTCTTTGTGTAGAAATAGAGTGATTATTAGTGGGGAGGATATGAACAAAGAGGCATGGATTGGAGGTTGAGAAACACTATGATTGTGTCTAAGTGCAGCCACTGTACATGAACCTGAAGGGGCAATTTACTAAATTACATGATGGATATAGACCCTCAAATTTGAGTCAGGGAGATAAACAGAAGGAAAAAAAATCGCTGCCTATATTTCTGTCATTTACCTCCTCCTTAATTTTTAGTCACCTTCAGACAAGCCATTTCCTGGAGAGTCAGTCACTGGCTGGATTTCCTGCAGCTGTCAAGCAGACATTATCACCATGAACAATCTCTGAACTTCACATATGAACATACGTTTCAACAATTCTGACTTGCTCTTCTAGCTGTAGAAATTCTTGGCTTTAACATAAACATTCAATAACCATTTCCACCTCCTTCCTCTGTCAGGTTCAACTCATCTCCTTTATTAAAAAGTTTAATAACTTAGATTTGTGTAGCACTTAAGTGTTTTCAAGTCAATTTCAGAAATAAAATTTCATTTCATTCTCAAACAACCCCTCAGATGTCAGAATTAATATCCCAATTTTAGAGACAAAGGAACTGAAGCCTGCAGAGATTCACTGCCTTTTCTTGGGTTACCTGGAAGCAATGGGCAGGCTAAGATGACAAGTCAATGTTTCTGATGTCTTATGTGAGTGAATTGAAGGCTAGTTCTGTTTCATTTGGCTGTTATTTTTATGAGACAAGCACGGTGACAAAAAGCCTGATCTCTCGGACCTGGCCTGACCTTTTGCCTTGCCTTGTAAATGCACAGTGTCTTTCTAGGGATTTTAGTCCCATGACAATTATGCTTCTAAGTGTCTTCAGAAAAAAAACATTTGTTCTTAAGTTTTCCACCCTAAAGAGTTCAACTTAAAATAGCAGCACATCTTGGAAAAGGATTCTGGTCACCAAAGGAGCATGGTAACACTTCTATTCATCAACTAGATAGCTGGTACACAAAATTTATGCACTGGTAAGGTCCCTAGGCCTGGCTGGCAATCAGGACTGATTTGTGGGATGACTAGCAGGATGATCGGGGACCCCCTCTGGCACACACTTTGGCCAGCGTGGTGCTGCTTGCTCGCCAGACCCACCCCCCATTGCTGCGGCCATTTGCCTCCATCTGCAGGGTGACCAGTGGGGTGATCAGGGGACCCTCTGGCACCTGCCTTGGAGGATGCGACCAGTAGGGCAATCCAGGGGGAGGGGGTGATACTGGCCTACTTGCTGGACAGCCCTGTCGCCCGATTGCCGTGCCACCACTGCTGCTAGTCACCTCCCACTGTAGGGCAACTGGCAGGGTGATCATGGGGGTCCTCACTGGCCTGGGGCCTGCAGGCTGGGGGCAGCTCCTGCATTGAGCATCTGTCCCCTGGTGGTCAGTGCACATCATAGCCACTGGTCATTCCACCGTTCAGTCAATTTGCATATTAGATTTTTATTATATAAGATGGCATTATTTGGTATTGTGACTCTTTGAAATCAATTCCCATTTCATTGAACACTTCCTTATTTTTTACCCATGCATTCAAATGAATTTATGGAACTCCTAATTCTTGCTAGGTACACACCAACATTCCCGGCCAGCTAAGAATTAGTCATGTAGCACCACATTTTCAGGAAGATATACTACCAAATGAAATATTTTATTCTGAAATGAAATGAAGACTGAAGGAAAAATGGTTAAAAATGAAAAGACAGGGGGAACATTTATTATAAAACCTTTAACACTATTTGGACCATGGGAGGACTTTGCAAGAAATGGTTGAATTCTCATTCCAATTTGGAAGATATTCCTGCATCATCCCTTTGGTCAAGGCTTTCTGGTGATGAATGAATCTGACTTTTACATGCCTGGTAGTTAGACTGTTTTTGTTAAATGATTCATTAAACTTGGTAAATCCAGAAAGAGAAGCTAGTTAGAGGAGATACAGTATTTCATGCAGGCTTCTTAAGATCTTTCCTCACATAATGAGCATAGTTTCAAAACTTTTAACTATACTGCCACTAGCAATAAAATACTTTCCTGGGATACGTGTGGTACAGCTTTCTTTTTCTGGAACACATTCCTTGTCGGTGGATAAAGCTGGAGAGGACTGAGTTGTCACATTGTCTCAAGTGAACACATTGTGCGCATCAAAAATTATTCCTTATTTTATTTTGACAACTTCACTATTTTTTACCCATATAGTTCTTTGTAAATGCATTGTGACAAAATGCTCAGCCACTGAAAAATAATAAGTTTGCAAGGAACCTTAATGAAGAATCAGTTCTACTTTTTGAAGGGGGAAATTGTATTCAGTTTTTATATGTATTAGGTGATTGTGTATGTTTCTCCTTTACACTAATCCACAGTCCTGTGAAATATAGGATCAACTTTAACATAAAAATTAGATCTTGAAAATTATATATTTGTAATATATGTAATATATACAGTTTGAAAACTTTTGCATGGTCATTAAACTTATATTTAGAAAATCTGAGGGTGAAATTCAGGAACCAACAAATGATGACATTACAAATTATAATTGATTTTGACTGACTCTTGGGAGGTTGGAGTTTCATATATGGCTCTACCACTAATTTAATAAAATGAGTTTAGCAAAATTAAGTATAATTATAATTCTGAGTTTTTCTATTGACAAATGAGACAGATTGTCCACTAACATATTATAGAGTTACTAGAGGCCTGGTGCACAAAATTCATGCATGGGGGGCACTCAGCTGGCCTGCACCCTCTCCAATCAGAAACCCCAGTTTAGACTGGCAGAGGAGGGCATTTGGGCAAGACCAGGCCTGCAGGGGAGGGTAGTTGCGGGGGGACCAGGCCTGCAGGGGAAGACAAGGCCTGCATGGGAGAACAGTTGGGGCATACCCAGGCCTGGAGGCGAGGGCATTTGGGAGCCAGCAGTCCTGGATTGTGAGAGGAATGTCCAACCACAGGGATTGGGGTTAAACAAGAGGTAGAACATCCCTCAAGGGGTTCCAGATTGGAGAGGATGCAGGCTGGGCTGAGGACATCATCCCTCCCATGCACGAATTTTGTGCACTGGGCCTCTAGTAAATAAATAAAATAAGTGTGATTTTCATATTTGTAACAATTATATCATTATAGTCTCTAAAGAGTTGCACATTGTCTTCTAAGATAACCTATGGAGTTAAAAATTTTAGAGACTAGGAAATAAGCTTTACTCTGAAAGTCTGTGTTAGTTGCAATATTGGGAGCGTCATCTTATTGCAGTATGAGATTCTGAACCTTGTGTATTTGGTCTTAGATAAGTAAAAGATGTTTTTATGAATAATTAATTTCCATGATTAACCTTCTAAATAAAGGTATTCTGTACTGATGAAGGAACCTTTGGCTAATATTAACAAACTTGCTAATATTCTCACAATGTAAGATTTTTTCTTATATTTTCTTAAATGTTTTCCCCTAACATTTATACTTTATGTGTTATTTTTGTTTTCCACTTCCATGAACACATGTTTTAAATATCTGAAGAAATAAGAGATACAATCCTTAATCAATTTTTGGTATATTCTCTAATGTAAGCAACCCAGAAGTAGTTACTTTGTTTTATATGAATGACTTTGTAGGTTATTCATTTACCAGGTATTTTTCAGTTGACTTCTCTGTCTCTCTTGTTATCACTCTTGCTTTCCCTCATGCCTTCTGTCTCTTCTTCCTCCACTCCCACCCCCAACTATTTCTGTGCAGTATTTTATGTCCTAACTTTATAACATTCAGGGAAGGCATTGGAAATTCTCTTCATCTTTTTGTTTATGATTAGATAAAGATGTCAGCATAATTTTTACTTATCATGTTTAAGGCCTTTTTTGATGCATGTGGGAACTACAGGGGATGGTCTGATTGCCAGCAAGCAGCTGGTCTGATGCTTGGGGTATTAGATTAGGAGTCAGGCTACCTGACTCATTACCAAGAACCTGTGCCTAGGACCACATTGTGTCTCTTTTCTATGAATTATTTATCTCATCTGTGAAGGGAAGTGTTTGGAAGGGATATTGACTATACCCCTTCAAATCAAGATTGCAGAGTTACTTGCTAGTATTTTAAGGAATACCATCAGCTCACTATGGCTACTGTTTCTGTCAAGAGAAAATTCAGAGAGCTCTGCTTGATATGAATATTTTATCCAGAAGAAATGCACTGGTCACACATAGGGAAACCTCAAACTAAAGGTGATTAGAAGTTTACCTTTCAGTAGTGACAGCTGTTTATAAAGCCCCACCTCTGGGATCTCCTGAAAAAAAGGAGGGGCTTCTCCTGGCCACGCTCCATCCTGTACTGAGACCAGATGGTCTTCTGACTGATGTCTATTCTTTTATTTTTTTAATTTTTAATTTCTTTATTAATCAAGGTATTACATATGTGTCCTCATCCCTCCATTAACTCCACAAACCCCTCCCCTGCTCATGCCCTCACACCCCTGGTGTTCATGTCCATTGGTTAGGCTTATATTAATGGATATAAGTCCTTTGGTTGATCTCTCCTCTTTTCCCCCAGCCTCCCCTACCTTCCCTCTGAGGTTTGGCAGTCTGATCAATGCTCCTCTACCTCTGGATCTGTCCCTGTTCATCAGTTTATGTTGTTCATTGTATTCCACAAATGAGTGAGATCGTGTGGTATAAGTTTTTCTCTGACTGGCTTATTTCACTTAGCATAATGCTCTCTAGTTCAATCTATTCTGTTGCAAGTGGCAAGAACTATTTCTTTTTTACTGCAGCATAGTATTCCAGTGTGTAGATGTACCACAATTTTTTACTTCACTCATCTGCTGATGGGCACTTAAGCTGTTTCCAAATCTTAGCTATGGTGAATTGTGCTGCTGTGAACATAGGGGTGCATATATCCTTTCTGATTCATTTTTCTAGTTTCTTGAGATATATTCCTAGAACTGGGATCAATGGGTCAAATGGAAGTTCCATTTTTAGTTTTTTGAGGAAACTCCATATTGTTCTCCACAGTGGCTGCACCAGTCTGCATTGCCACCAGCAGTGCAAAAGAGTTCCTTTTTCTCCGCATATTCGACAATATTTGTCATTTGTTGATTTGTTGATGCTAGCCATTCATACAGGTGTGAAATGATATCGCATTGTTGTTTTGATTTGCATCTCTCAGATAATTCGTGACTTTGAGGAAGTTTTCATATGTCTCTCTTAGTCTTCCTTCTGTACTCCTTTGAAAAGTGTCTATTTAGGTCTGTTGCCCATTTTTTTGATCGGTTGTTTCTCTTTCTTTTGTTAAGTTGTATGAGTTCCCTGTAAATGTTGGAGATTAAACCCTTATCGGTGATGACATTGGCAAATATGTTCTCCCATGCAATGGGCTTTCTTGTTGTTTTGTTGATGGTTGCTTTTGCTGTGCAAATGCTTTTTATTTTGATGTAGTTCCATTTGTTTATTTTCTCTTTAGTTTACATTGCCCTAGGAGCAGTATCAGTGAAGAAGTTCCTTTGGCATATATCTGGAATTTTGCTGCCTGTGGATTCTTCTAGTATTTTTATGGTTTCCCATCTTATGTTTAAGTTGTTTATTCATTTTGAGTTTATTTTTGTGTATGTATAAGTTTGTGGTCTAGTTTCATTCTTTGTAAGTATCTGTCCAATTTTCCCAACACCATTTGTTGAAGACACTGTCTTGACTCCATTTTATGTTCATGCTTCCTTTGTCAAATATTAATTGGGCATAGTGGTTTGGATAGATTTCTGGGTTCTCTATTCTATTCCATTGATCTATATGTCTGTTCTTGTGCTAGTTTTAAGAATAGTGGCTTTGTAATACAACTTGATATCTGGTATTGAGATCCCACCTACTTTGTTCTTTCTCAGGATTGCTGCAGCTATTTGGGGTCTTTTTTTTTTATTCCAGATGAATTTTTGGAAAGTTCATTGTAGGTCTATGAAATATGCTGATGGTATTTTAATGGGGATTGCATTGTATCTGTAGATTGCTTTGGGTAGTATGGACATTTTGATGATGTTGATTCTACCAATCCATGAACACAGTATCTTCTTCCATCTATTTATGTCTTCCTCTGTCTCTTTTTCCAGTGTTTCGCATATAGGTCTTTTACCTCCTTAGTTAAGTTTATTCCTAGGTATCTTAATTTTTTTGGTGTGATGGATTGCTTTTTTAGTCTCTCTTTATATAAGTTCACTTTTGGTGTAAATAAATGCCATATATTTCTTGGCATTAATTTTCTATCCTGCTACATTGCCGAATTCATTTATTAAGTTTAACAATTTTTTGATGGAGTCTTTAGGGTTTTCTATGTACAATATCATGTCATCTGCATATAAAGACAGTTTTACTTCTTTTCCAATTTGGATGCCTTTTATTTCTTGTTGTCTGATCAAAATGGCTAATACTTCCAGTAATATACATATAATAGGGCTGCCAGAAGGACAAGAAGAGTATCAAGGATTAGAAAATCTATTTAAAGAAATAATAGCAGAAAACTTCCCAGATATGGGGAAGGAAAAAGCTGCACAAGTACAAAGAGACCCAAGCAGAATCAACCCCCCCCCCAAAAAAAAAAAAACACACCAAGGCATGTCATAATTTCAATGGCAAATATCAATGACAAAGAGAGAATCTTAAAGGAGGCAAGAAAGAGAAAGAGATTTACCTACAAAGGAATCCCCATCAGATGATCAAATGATTTCTCAACAGAAACATGTCAAGCTAGCAGGGAATGGAAGGAGTGTATGTCGCAGCAACCAGTTATTCTGTCATTTGGTAGATTTGGATATTAGCCTTTTATTATATAACTGATATTAATGGGATACACTAAAATGTGAAATAATGACACAATCTTCAATATGTATTTTTGGAAAATATAGTTGTTTTTCATAAAAATATTACTAAGGTTAACAGACTAGGTTTTTATTGTTATTTCAGGTTCATTAATAAATTAATGTTTTAAAATATCCATTCTTATTTCAACACAGTAAATATTAACACATATAAACTACAAAAGAAGATACCCATAGAATTTTCAATATTTTTTAAGAGTATAAAAGTATTTGAGAATTACTGACACTCAGAGGACACCGGACCAGGTTTCCTTAGACTAGTTATTTCTATTTTGTTTGCTTTTGGCTTATCATGTTACTATTTCAGTGTGTTGAACTGATTTGAAAGTCAAGTGGCACAGAGAACAGTGGTGAATAATAATAGGAAATAGTTTTTAGTTTTATTTATTATTAACAAAAAATGACTTTGACTATGATGGCAATGAGAACAAAGTGATCATTGAATTGAGAAATGGATTTTTTTAATGAAAACAAGTGAGTAGATAATTTATAAAATATATATACATATATACTTACATTGAGTGGCCAGATTATTATGATCTCTGAATGCATAATAATCTGGCCACTAAGTATGTGTGTGTATATATACATATATACACACATATATATACACATATATATATATACACACATGGATATAAAATATATATAAATATATACATGTATATATAAATATATACATGTATATATATATATAAATATATACGTGTGTGTGTGTATATATGTGTGTATATATATATATATATATATATATATATATTTTAGAGGCCTGGTGAATGAATTTGTTCATGGGTGGCGCCCAGCGAGCCAGGTCAGGGGGAGGGAACATGGGCAGTTGGTCAATCTGCCTGCTGGTTGAACTCCTGATCAAGGGGACATTGTACATATTAGCCTTTTATTATATAGGATATACAACTAGTGGCCAGATTATTATGTGCTCAGAGATCATAATAATCTGGCCACATGGTGTATCCTATGTAATAAAAGCCTAATATGCTAAGTGTCCGATCATTCCATTGGTCGTTCAATCAATGAAAGCACAATAAGCTAATGAAATGCTAAGGCCAGTTGACCAATCGCTATGATATGCACTGACCACCAGGGGGCATATTCTCTGACGAGTAGGTTAGCTTGCTGCTGGGGTCTGGCTGATCAGGACTGAGCAAGATGGCCTGGACATGCCCTGGAGCCCTCCTGTGATCCCTCCCATGCTGGCCAATCTCTTGTGTCCCTCTCTGGCCCCAATTGCGGGGTCCCTCAACCTGGCCTGTGCCCTCTCACAATCTGGGACTCCTTGGAGGATGTCTGAGAGCTGGTTTCCGCCCAATCAGGCCAGGCCAGAATTTTTGCACCAGGCTTCTAGTGTGTATATAATTATATATTTATAAAATATAGAATTATACTTATATATAAATAAATGACATGGTATTACACATATGCTAATATCCTATCTAATACAAGAGTAAGATGCAAATTGATATCACTCTGACACATAAGATGGGTGCCCCCATGTGGACACAAGATAGCTGCCACAAGATGGTCAACAGGAGAGGGCAGTTGGGAGGGACTAAACTTGCAAGGGAGGGCAATTGTGAGTGATCAGTCCTGTAGGGGAGGGCATTTGGGGAGGGACCAGGCCTGCAGAGAAGGACAGTTAAGAGCAACCAGGCTGGCAAGAGAGGGAAGTTAGAGGCAATCAGGCTGGCAGGGGGAACTTAGGCTTTGATCAGGCTGGCAGGGGAGTGGTTAGGGGGTGATCAGGCTGGCAGGCAGAAGCGGTTGGGAGCAATCAGACAGGCAGACAGGCGAGCAGTTAGGAGCTAGCAGTCCTGGATTGTGAGAGCAATGTCCGACTGCCTTAAATGGGCAGTCAGACATTCCTCGAGGGGTCCTAGATTGGAGAGAGTGCAGGCTTGTCTGAGGGACACACCCCCTGTGCACGAATTTTGTGCACTGGACCTCTAGTATATTATACCATCTAATAAAATAGTAATATGCAAATTGACCACACATCTGCTACACCTACAAGCCAAACCCACCAGTCAATCAGGAGTAAATATGCAAATCAACCCCAACCAAGATGGCTGTGGTTACTGAGAGCAGGAGGGAGGCTTGGGTTTCCTCAGTGATGGAGGAAGCCAAGCTTTCTGCTGACCTTGCCAGTCTAGGCCTCCACTAAATGCTACAAAGGTTCAATTATAGAAAATACATAAATGTCAACAGAAATGGCAGCCATGGAGTTGGAGAGAGCAGAGGCTAGGGTTTCCCTGGTGATGGAGAAAGCCAAGCTTCTGTAGCTCTGGCTGGACTAGGCCTCCACTGTAGGCTACAAAGTTTCAATTATAGATGGTAAATAAACTCAAACAGAAATGGCTGTTGCGATGGAGTGAGCAGAAGGTTTGGCTCAACTCCAGGCTACAAAGTTTCAATTGTAGAACATAAATAAATCGCAGATACCAGGGCCTCCACTTGGGTTGCTGAGGAGCATGGACGGCCTGCAAACCACCACAGGCTCTTTGCCCAGGCTGCCCCATGCCCCAAGGGAACCCCACCCTGATCCAGGATACCCTTCAGGGCAAACCAGCTGGCTCCCACTCATGCACTAGGCCTCTATCTTATCTAATAAAAGAGTAATATACAGATTGACCCCATGCTTATTTCCCCATGTGGAAATAAGATAGCTACCACAAGATGGCTATCAAGGGAGGACAGTTATGGGTGACCAGGCCAGCAGAGGAGAGAAGTTGAGGGTGATCAGGCCAGCAAGGTAGGATAGTTGGGAGGGACCAGGCCTCCAAGGGAGTGCAGTTGGGGGTGATCAAGCCTGCATGGGATGACAGTAAGGGGTAACCAGGCCGGCAAAGGAGGGAAGTTGGGGGCAAACAGGCTGCCAGGGGATCAGTTAGATATCAATCAGGCTGACAGGGGTGTGGTTAGGGGGTGGTCAGCCTGGCAGGCAGAAGTGGTTAGGGGCAATCAGGAAGGAAGGTAGGTAGGCGAGCAGTTTGGAGCCAGCAGTCCTGGATTGTGAGAGGGATGTCTGACTGCCCATTTAGACCCAATCCAGGTAGGATTGCCCCTAAATGGGCAGTTGGACATCCCTCCAGGGTTCCAGATTGGAGAGGGTTCAGGCTGGGCTGAGGGACACCCCCCTGCCCTGCGCACAAATTTCATGCACTGGGTCTCTAGTATATATATAAAAGTATATGTGGTAAGACTTAGGCTGTTCCATGCTTCTTTGTATCTGGATCTATTTTGTTCATCAATTTATTTTGTTTATTAGATTCCACATATAATTAGGATCATGTGATGCCTTAAAAATCATACACACTCATACAATTAAAATGACTATTTAGGTCTTTCTCTTCTATAACTGTTCAAAGAAATGTACCAGAATAAAATAATAATTTATAAAACACATGTAACTTTGAAGTCATATCACATATTGTTTTTCAATGTTCTAAAATAAGACTCTAGTGAGATGAATATATATTTTGTCTTGATGGGAATTACTCAGAACATGACTTGTCAGATATAGAATGCAAAGCAGCCTATATACATAGTGACTGATGCTGATACTGAGTAAAAATTTATTTTGATTAGAATTGCAAGAATGTCATATATTTTTATTTTTTAAAATTTTATTGTTGAAAGTATTACAAATGTGTGTGTCCCCCATAGACTCCCTCTATCCCACCCCATCCCTTGGGCCTTTATATCACTATTGTCTGCGTCCATGGGCTATGAATATATGCATGCAAGTTCTTTGGTTAATCTCTCCCCCTGGCCCCTTCCCTCTGAGATTCCTTAGTCTGTTCCATGCTTCTGTGTCTCTGGATCTGTTTTGTTCATCAATTTATTTTGTTTATTAGATTCCACATATAATTAGGATCATGTGATACTTTAAAAAATCATAAGTACTCTTACAATTAAAATGATTATTTAGAAAGCTAAAAGTTAAAGAAATTAGAACTAATTTTTATGGGTTATGTGTATGACCATAAGTAAATATAAAATAAAACGTTTTGATTAGCTCATTATCATACAAAGTTGAATTTTTTCTCTTCCTGAATGTCTAAAGTAATAGAGTTACAGAAATAATATTTGCATTTTATTTGATGTGCCTAAACTTTACCTGAAGTCCTCCTTGTGGAATTCTTAGCACTTCATTTCACATTTCGTTCTTAAACTAGACTCTGTGGTAATGAACTTGTTCAAGTCTGTTCTGAGTGGTGTCAGAGAAGAGAGAGTGCTTTGCTCCCATTAATTCTCTCTCCACAATATCACTTCCTGCTAAATTGATTATATTATTAGTAACTATTTAATATGTAATTGTCATAAATAAAAAACATTGCATATACCCTTTTAAGAATGTATTTAAATGGCTGAGGATCTCATTGTCCAAATAATAGTGACAGTAAAATGGTACCAGAAGAAAAAGATCACATTTGTCAGATGGCTATCATCAAGTCATTCCATTCACTGGAAATTGCATGATTATGGAGTCAATGTCGCCTGCATCATTCTGAAAATGTATACACACTTCATAGTTCAAATGTTTAGTATGGAGGACAAACTTTTCTGAAATTCTATTTTTCTGTGTTCAAGCTTACACTAGATTAGCTTTTAAATAAATGACTATAAATTATGAAATATTTTAACTATTACCATTAATAGAACTAATAATTAGGAAAAACATTTTACAAACATATCCATATATATTTGCAAACTAGTTTTATGTCTAAAAGAAATAGAACAGTCTTTGTTTATACCTTGCAGTAATAAATATAATTTAGAAAATGTTTGAGCCATTTTTTTCTTTATTGATTAAGGCATTACATATGTGATCTTATTCCCCCATTACCCCCCCCCCACTCATGTTCATGCCTTCACCCCCATAGTATCTGCATCCATTGGTAATGCTTATATATGCATGCATTCAAGTCCTTTGGTTGATCAGTCCCCCTTACCCCCATCCTCGCCTACTTTCCCTCTGAGGTTTGAGCATCTGATCAATGCTTCTCTGTCTCTGGATCTATTTTGGTTCAACAGTTTATGTTGTTCATTATAATCCACAAATGAGTGAGATCATGTGATATTTATCTTTCATTGATTGACTTATTTCACTTAGCACAGTGATCGGCAAACTGCTGCTCATGAGCTGCATGTGGCTCTTTGGCCCCTTGGGTGTGGCTCTTCCACAAAATACCATGGCCTGAACAAGTCTATTTTGAAGAAGTGGTGTTAGAAGAAGTTTTAAGTTATACAAATTTGTCTCTCAAAAGAAATTTCAATTGTTGTAATGTTGATATTTGGCTCTGTTGACTAATGAGTTTGCCGACCACTGGCTTAGCATTGTGCTGTTGCAAATGGTAGGAGTTCCTTCCTTTTATAGCTGCATAGCATTCCATTGAGTAGATGTACCACAGTTTTTTAATCCATTCATCTACTAATGGGCACTTAGGCTGTTTCCAAATCTTAGCTATTGTAAATTGTGCTGCTATGAACATAAGGGTGCATATGTCCTTTTTGATTCATGTTTCTAATTTCTTGGAATATATTCCTAGAAGTGGGATCACTGGGTCAAATGGGAATTCTATTTGTAGTTTTTTGAGGAAACTATATTGTCCTCCACAGTGGCTGCACCAGTCTGCATTCCCACCAGCAGTACAAACTAGGCACATCCTATTAAAAGTTCCTATAACAGGGGCTCTCCTACAAGTTGATAGGATTGACTTATTTCTTGATGGCCTAACATTAGTATATTTGCTAGAAGATTAGGCTGGGTTGGTTTCCTTCTTTTCCAAGGTTGTTGCTTTGGTAAAATGAGAGAGTGCATGTCAAAGTGGTGCTAGCTATCTCCTTCTCGTTTCTATTCATTTAAAAAATAATTAAAATTATTTTTACTCATTTCAGAGAGGAAGGGAGAGGGAGAGAAACAAGGAAACATCAGTGATGAAAGGGAATCATTGATTGGCTGCCCATTCCAAGATTGAACCCCCAATCTGGGCATGTGCCCTGACCGGGAATTTAACCATGACCTCCTGATTCATAGGTTGTCACTCAACCACAGAGCCATGCCAGCTGGTTATGTTTTTATTAATTTTTAAATTGCTTAGATTTGGGCCAAATATTATTTGATTATTGATAATAGTGTTAATGTGACTATTAAAAATCTTATATCAGATATTCCCAAGTTTCTCAGATATTGTACACATTTTGATCTGAATAGTAAATATTTGGCTCAGAAAATTCCCTTACTTATGTGATTGTGACTCAGATTGGAAGATACGAAAGTTGTTCAGAGACCTTGAACAACTTCCCAAAGTTTTACGTATGCTCAGTGGAGTATTTTCTTTACATACTATCACAAGTCAGTATTTGTCTGCTCAACTAGAATAAATCTTCAAATTAGTAAATCTTATTTGCAAGGTTAATTATTTTTACCTTAAATTCCATTATTTCTTTGCTCTCATTGAGTTCTAGCATTACTAGATAATATATTTTAACAGAGTATTATGTTATTTTATATAAAATTATTGGCACAGAAAACTGAAAAGAAAGCTGAACTAAAAGTAACACATAAGAGAATAATGTAAAAAAACTGTAATGATATAAAATAACTTTCTGATAATTATACTTGACTTAAATTTAGCTACATATAAATATTAAATTTATTCTGATTTACTTCAGATAACTTTAACATGACTTCTCATGAAATACTGAGTGCTATTTTATAGAAGAACATTATTATTCTTTATAGATGAATAAGAATTGTATGGAAGTAGATAAATATCCAATTACCTTTACTGACATGACTGATGGTGAAATTTATCAAAATAATCTTCAGAAATGTTTGCCAATCTACTTCTTTTTCTAGGAGAATGGGTTCTTTTAGACAATGAATCAGAGAAGGTTTTCATATACAAGTCACTAAATATTTTAATATACATAATTTGAAATGTTTAAAAATATATTAGGACATTTACAAAATAACATGAAGATGGCACTGATAAAAATACACTGAAGATAAAAGAGATTAAAATTTGTTTTTATGATAAAATTATCAGGATGATTCTGTCATGCAATTTATATCAAAGTGGCTGCCAGTGATACCAGAGAGAGAAAATGAGTTTTATTTTGGAAAGACTGCTTATTAAGATTTTGAACAAAGCATTTTGTGAAGACAGAAGGAGCAATCGTCCTAGTAGATACTAAAGTTATTGTCACTAAAACATGCCACTCCAGATGCCCATCACTCATTATTGTTTGTGGGGGAGTGTAATATTTTTAGAGAGGAAATAAAGATTGAATTTATTCATTCAACATGTAGAATTTTTACTATAATACAATTCATTGTTTATAATTTAGACAGATCAAGATTAAAGACTCAAACACTTTTCCCAGTCTCATAAACCACTCAATCCATACAATATTTAAAGTGTCCATAGGGGATTGATTGGGCGCAGGGAGATAAGATCCAAGAGCTTACTGAGAAAGAGCATTCTTTGCATTATATCTTTGCCCTTGTTATAGTATGATGATGACATTTTTAAGAAAAGTTCTAGTTCAATAATCTGTGTGCGTGCCTCTCTATCTTTCATCTACAAAACAGGAAAAGTAGAAATATTCAGGTAAGGATATGCAGCATAAGTTCATAGACTTTATCTATTGTGATAGCATTGCATCATGGTTCTGTGAAGACTATAGAATTAATGTTCATTCCAGAAACAGGGTAGTAAGTATTACAGGTAAGGAATGTTTCTGCATATTTAGATAACAATAAAAAAGAAAGAAAAATTACATTTAACCTCCATACATGTAAATGTTACATGCCTTTACATTGGGGAAGAGTCTACTCAGTTTTCCATTGTTTCTTCATGTCCTTTCTTTTATGCATCAATCACTGGGTTGCCTACCTATATTGCACTGAAGAGCACTGTAGTTTATATATCTCTTACTATATGTCTCTGTTAGGCCCTGACTATTCCAACCTGGTTTCTATTCCAAATTTTTCACCCTATAGGGGAATTACACCCCCCCACACACACAGTTAAAAACGCTGTCATCTGGCTTCTACTATTCTGAGATCTAGTAATCCTACTGATAATAGATCAATTTTGTTGCATAATTTTCTACTGTAATCCATAATCTATAGAAAATGTCAGTCTATGTTCACCAACAATGCCAATCGCTCCTTACAAGCAGTTTTCTTAGATAAGCTTAGAAAGTCCAGAGGAATCAAAATATTTAGAATTCTATCCAGCCATGCTCAGATAAACACATTTCAAGAATCAAGATGACTCCTTCTCTGTCAGGCCCTCACTTTGTCATAGGAAATTTGCTGAGCCTGAAATTGTTGCCTTTTCTCAAATTTGATGCCTTCTTCCATTGTATCCTGAGCCCTGTATCTGCAACTTATTTTAAGATATAGTGAGCTGTCCTGAAACTCTCATCTACTTTTTAAAACTAATTTTTATTTTATTTTATTATTATTTTAATTTTATAAATATTTTTTATCTTTATTGTTCAGTTTATTAATTACATTGTTCCCTTTTTTTCACCCTATAGTTCCCCTCCACCTGGTACCCATCCCACCCTCTGCCCTCACCCCCCTCCACTGTCCTCTCCCATAGTTGCATGATTTTTGTCCAGTCTCTTGCTGCACATCCCACACCCCCTTTCTCCCCAAGAGTTGTCAGTCCATTCTCTCTCTATGTCCGTGATTCTGTTACATTCACCAGTTTATCCTGTTCATAAGCTTATTAATTCACTTGATTTTTTAGATTCATTTGTTGATAGATGTGTATTTGGTGTTCATAATTTACACTTTTATCTTTTTCTTCTTCCTCTTCTTAAAGAATATCTTTCAGCATTTCATATAATATTGGTTTGGTGATGATGAACTCCTTTAGCTTTTTCTTATCTGTGAAGCACTTCATCTGACCTTCAATTCTGCATGATAGCTTTGCTGGATAGAGTAATCTTGGTTGTAGATTCTTGCTATTCATCACCTTGAATATTTCTTGCCACTCCCGCCTGGTCTGCATCGTTTCTGTTGAGAAATCCGCTGACAATCGTATGGGTGCTCCCTTATAGGTAACCATCTGTTTTTCTCTTGCTGCTTTTAATATTCTCTCTTCCTCTTTTGCTCTTGGCATTTTAATTATGATGTGCCTTGGTGTGGTCCTCTTAGGGTTCCTATATATTGGGGTTCAGTGTGCTTCTTGGACTCCTAAGTCAATTTCTTTCACCAGGTGTGGGAAGTTTTAGGTCACTATTTCTTCAAATAGGTTTTCATTGTCTTGCTCTCTCTCTTTTTCTGGCACCCCTATAATTCGGATGTTGGTATGCTTGAGGTTGTCCCAGAGGCCCCTTACACTATCTTCAATTTTTTGGATTCTTTTGGATTCCTGCTTTTTCAGCTGAGTGGATTTTACCTCTTTGTATTTCACATCTTTAACTTGGTTCTTGGGGTGCTCCAGAGCACTTTTAGGTCTTTGTATAATATTTTTTATTTCAGTCAGTGTATGCTTAATTTCTGGTTGGTCCTTTTTCATATCCTTGAGAGTCTCCTTTATATCCTTGAGGGTCTCCTTCATTTCCTTGTAGGACTCATTCATTTCTACGTTGGTCTTGATAATTTCCTTGCAGGTCTCGTTCGACCTTTTGTTGGAGCCTCTTGAAAAACCCTGTAACCCTGGTTTTGAATTCCATGTCCAGTTGTTTTTTTTCCTCCATTTCTTTCACATCTGATTTCTTTCCATGTCTCTGCATGGTGGCTGCTTCCCTGAGTTGGTCAATTAGCTTTGTGTGGTAGACTTCCTACTAGGGACAGTGGCTCCGCCTCCCCAGTTACCTGATGTGGAATTGGGGTTGCACAGTCTTGCTGAAGTTAAGCTCAGGTTAATCATTGTTAGCACTTGGAGGGCTTGACTTCCAGGCCAATTTTCTGTGAAGTTCAGCTGTGCTCAGGTTGGATGGGCGGAGTCTCTGGGCCAAGCAGACAGCGTTAGCTCCGCCCTGTGCAGCCCCAGGGACTCTGTGTTGGTGGCAATGGCTGCCAGCACCTCTGAGAGAGAGCCGCTGCGGAGCTCCACCCGCTGCCGGGGAATTCAGACTCTCCCCAAATGAGTCTACACGCCCAATGACTCATCCAGGGTCGTAAAACAAAGCAGTCTGACGGTTTTCCGAATGAGAGGCAAGTCGCAGAGCGCTCTCTACACGGTCTCGCAGCTGAGCTGTTCGCGCAAGCTGCCTTCTCCACAAGCTGGCAGACCCCCGGCAGCACCCGAGCTTCAGGGTGCCCTCCCACTGTCCAGTTTTTACTCGGTATGATAGTGGGTTCCCTGGACTTCGCCCAGAGCTGGAGAATCAGTCCAGTGGGACGTCTTTGTCTCCCCGTTTGAGAAAACTGGCCGGTTTTCAGCCGCCCGCCCTCTCCACTGGCGCGCTCCAAACCTCTCTCAGCGCATATCTTTCAACGCTGTCTGCCGCCGCTCCTCTGAGTCACAGTGTCTTATTTTCACTTTTATTTGTGGAATTTTCACTCGGACAGCTTTCTGGTGATTCTAGAAGGTGTTTGTTCTTTCGTTAAGTTGTAGTATTAAAATTGCTGAGTATGACAGCAAGATAGGTGTTTTACCTCTGCCGCCATCTTGGTTCTCCTTAATTTTATAAATATTTATTGTTCATATTATTACAATTGTTCCTTTTTCCCCCCCATATCTCCCTTCCACCCGGTTCCCACCCCTTTGCCCTTACCTCTTCCTCACTGTCTTCATCCATACGTCCAGTCTCTTCCTGCACCTCCCATACCTCTTTCCCCCTAAGAATTGTCAATCCACTCCCTTTCTATGCCCCTGATTCTATTATATTCACCAACTTATTTTGATCATCAGATTTTTAATTCACTTGAATTTTTAGATTCACTTGTTGATAGATATGTATTTATTGTTCATAATTTTTATCTTTACCTTTTTTCTTCTTCTTCCTCTTCTTAAAGAATGCCTTTCAGTATTTCCTATAACACTGGTTTGGTGGTGATGAACTTCTTTAGCTTTTTTTAAAAAATCTGTGAAACGCTGTATCTGACCTTCAATTCTGAACAATAACTTTGCTGGGTAGAGTATTGTTGGTTGTAGGTTCTTGCTATTCATTACTTTGAATATTTCTTCCCACTTCCATCTAGCCTGCATAGTTTCTGTTCAGAAATAAGCCACAATCATATGGGTGGTACCATGTAGGTAACTAACTGTTTTTCTCTTGCTGCTTTTAATATTCTCTCTTTGTCTTTTGCTCTTGGAATTTTAATTATGATGTGTGTTGATGTGGTCCTCTTTGGATTCCTTTTGTTTGGAGTTCTGGGTGGTTCCTAGACTTTTTAGTCTATTTCTTTCACCAAGTGGGGGAAGTTTTTGGTCACTGTCTCTTCAATAGGTTTTCAGTATCTTGCTCTCTCTCTCTTTTTCTGACACTCCTATAATTCGTATGTTGGTACACTTGAGGTTATCCCAGAGGCTCCTTACACTATTTTTAATTTTTTGAATTCTTTTTTTCTTTTTGCTGTTCTGGCTGAGTGTTTTTTGCTTCTATGTATTTCAAAACTTTGACTTCATTCTTGTGGTCCTCTAGTCTGCTCTTAGGTCTCTGTATAATATTTTTTATTTCAGTCAGTATATCCTTAATTTCTAGCTGGTCCTTTTTTATATCCTCAGGGGTCTTACTAAATTTATTGGCCTTTTCTAGGAAATTCCTGAAAAATCTTCTAACCATGGTTTTGAACTCTATATCCAGTCATTTGTTTTCCTCCATTTCTTTTCTTGTGATCTGTTTCCTTGTCTCTGCATTTTCGCTGCTTTCCTGAGTTGGTCGAGTAACTTTGTGTGGTAGGTGTCCTCTAGCACCTCTGAGAGAAAGCTGCTCTCGAGTTTTGCCCACTGCCAGATTGTCCAGTTTCTCCCTGAATGAGTATGGGTACCCAAAGTCTCACCTGGAACTGGAGTACGGTCCAGTCTGGAGGTTTTGTTTCCTTCTGGAACCAGAAAAACCAGCTATGTGTTCAGCTGCCCAAGCCCTCTCCACATGTGCACCTCCTCACCTCTGTCTTCTGTAGTTCCCCTGGGTCTCAGTGCCCCCATGGCTTTGGCTGCATGCACATCTGAGAGAAAGTTGCTCTCAGGTTTTGCCTGCTGCCAGATAGTCCAGTTTCTCCCTGTATGAGTCTAGCTTCCCTGAGTCTTGCCTGGAGCTGGATTTCAGCACAGTGGGGAGCCTTTGTTTGCCTCCAGTTCAAGTAAGCCAGCTGTGTATTCAGCCACCCAGTCTTTCCTCTCGTGTGTGCACAACTCCACGTCTCTGCACCTCTACCCTCCGTAGCTCCTGAGTCTCAGTGTCCTTTTCTATTTCTTTCTAATTATAGAATTTCCACTCAGCCAGCTTTCCGGTGGTATGGATGATGTCCGTTTTATCTTTTAGTTTTAGTTTTGAAATTATTGTGTGAGGCAGCATTATAGGTGTTTACCTATGCCACCATCTTGGTTTCTCCCTCATCTACTTTTTATAATGCATCCATGATACTCATCCTCAATCAACGCCCAGTTACACAGTACTTATAATTAGTAGGCACAGTTTATTGCCTCCCTTCTAGCTATCATGCTGTAGTTACCACAATCTAGATCTTCTGCAGCACACAGCCAGGTAGGATATTCCAGATAATGCCAGTGATCAGCTAGCCATCAAATCCACTTGGAGCAGCTCTACCCAACCTGGATCCCAGGGATATAGGGACCACCCCTTGTCTGCTGAGCCTACTGAAATAGCCTTTCAACATAGAGCTGTTTGGGGGCTGGGGTGCAGCACCAAGCTCAAGTTCTAGGGATGCCCACATTTCTTATTTTAGTTCTATAGATTTTTTAAAAAAATTATTTTATTGCTTAAAGTATTACAAAAAATAGTACATATGTCTCCTTTCCCCTCCCATTGACCAAATGCCTCTAAGTGTTAGAACTAAGCCCTTTGATCACTCTCCGGAGACTCTGAATGACTGACTTTACTGATTTTGACCAGTTAAATATGAGGTTCTCGATGGGGAGATGTTTCCTGGGCTCCCACACCATATTCCACAAGCCCTACATCACCAGGTTAGCTTGGATCCTTTTATGAGCTCTGTGTGCCATAGTCCACACCAAGTTCATGTGTTTTAATGATTATTTGTACCTATAGTCTTCTTTGTGGGGGTGGGTGTAACAGGCCATCACAGCCCCCTAACTCTTATTGGGGTTAGATGTTATTAGGATTTTATGTCACCTCTGCTACCTGTGGAAGGAAGTCTGTAGCTAAGGATTACTTTCAGTGCACACACCCTGCCCCTTGTGTCAGAGCAGAGCAAACACCAAGGTGTAATTTACAGTCCACAATTCTGCACAGCATTAGGTAGGTCTAGCTTCTCTTACTTCCCTCTCCAGCCTCCCATTCACTAGGAGGACTTTCTTAATAAATCACTTACATTGAATTCTTGACTCAGTATCTGCCTCTGAGAGAACCAGAAGTAAGAAAAGTATTTTTCAACACATGGGTGATATTGCAAGAGCTGATAGAAAGCAACAAATCCAAAAAGAGGAATGGGCTATGACAATAGAAGGGAAAGAACCCAGTACTGAAGTCTCAGTAAGGAATTCAGACAGTTAGGTTACAGAGATGCATGGAATGCCTCAACTGAGTGCCATGTTTCGGTATAGATCAATGAAATGGCCATTGGCCATTGACATGATTTAAAGATGAAGGTGGGGACTCCTGAGCATAACTGAAAAAATTCAGATCAGTCTGATTCATGTGTTCCTGGTCAAAAAGTGACCAATGGAATTCAGGCAATAAATCTATATCATGAAACTTTCCTAGAAGTTTAGGAGAGTAATATTTTAGTGATCGAGATAATATGTCCATTCCAGGTACAGGGTAGTAAGTATTACAGGTAAGAACTGTTTCTGGATATTTAGATAACAATAAAAAAGGGAGAAAAACCACATTTAACCTCCATAAATGCTTATTTATTTTAATTGTTAATGTACCAATTTAGTGGACTTGACCTATTAAAGATGTGATCCATGTTTGTATGTTTGTGTGTGTGTATATGAGTGTGTGTAGTTCAAATGAAAGTTTCCGTAAACATCTATATCATATATATTTATAACAAAAAAAAGTCTGCATGAAAAGGGTCTTGGGAGGAATGGTAAAACAATTTTAGGTTGTAGTTGGAGAGAAGCTTGGGCAGGGAATATCCTGTGAGTCTGATATAAGTAAACTGCATAACACAGATCTTTCAGCCATGGGTATTAGTAGGAGACCAGTGAAAATAGAGCAATATAAGAAATAATCAAAGATTATAGTGGTTTTTTGTTCTGTTGATTTTTTTTGAAGTAATAAACTTGTCAGAAGTTATTCTTTGTCAGCAAAAGCCTGAGGATTATGCACAACACTTTACACCATAACACAAAGTAGAAATAATAAATCAGTCCAGAATATTCACAAGCCATTGCAATAAAAACATTTTCCAGATTAGACAGTGGAAAAGTAGCATTCTCCATATTCAACAATTTTCACAAAAATGATGGTAACTCTGAGCCTATTATTGATGAGGAACTAATTTAAGAATCTAAAGTTTGAATAAATGCATATGGAGCCATATGTAAGTGTTGCTAGAATGTTAGAACATCAGGTTGGATTTGAGTAATAATTGTGCATTCTTGCATGAGTTTTTCCAGGTATTGAATTTCCAAGAGGACATCCCAGGATTATATTAATAAATTTAATTAACATAATTTATCATTAACTCCCTAGTTAGCATGAGGATTTGGTGTATTTCTCCCCTGTTATTACAACGTTGTTGACTATGTGTGGGTTTGACCTAGTTTGCAGTTGCTTAGTATTGAAAAAATATGCCATTTTTGCTTCTTCATTTCCCTTCTTACTTTCCTATGCTCCTGCTGTGGTCTCCTGGAGATTTCTCACTTATCCCAGAACACCAGGCATTGACTGCCTCAGCAATTAGTTAGCAAGACTTGCTTATTTAGAAACCTGTGGTTCACCCACAGATCAAACACTGAAAGAAGAAAATATATTTCTTATCACTTGCAGTCAGACCCTTCTTCATCTTGTTTTCCTGAACTCTTCCTCCTCACCTGCTATGTGTCAGACATTCTCCCTTGAATTCAAGCAAAATATTTTTCCAGCCTCCTCTGAAAACTTTTTTTTCCAACCAGTTCCTAGAATTGTCTCTTTTTGCACCTGTCAGAATATATAACCAGCTTGTCTTTCTTTACTCTAAGGTTATTTAAGAAAGTGACAACTTGGCCATTGGTCACCATGCCTTATAGTTGAGTTGAAACACCACTGAAGGAGCAGTATATGATACTGTGATTGTCCAGGGGGAAAGAGAAGCTCTCTGTGCAGCCCAGATGAAGGTCTTTCCCAGAGTGACTATACTTAGTGTTACTTTAATTTCCTAATAAGAATAGTTTGGCATTAACCCTCCAGTTAACTATAATGTGAATAGTAGCATAGTTTATGTTTAGCATGCATATATTCATGTGTATATGGATTTATGATTCATTATTTTTATAAACTCTATACATTTCAATCAGAAAAACATATCAGTAATTCTCCATCCTTTGTATGTCCTTGTGATCCACTGTGTGAAAAATCTCATCATGTCTTTATAAAATAGGTACTACCTGAATGGGCCCAAAAAGTAATTGTAGTAAAGTTACCATCTGGTGCCTGCACCTGAAATTGAGCTGGCAGATCTGGACATGGGTTTCTCTATTGCCGTACATAAAACTTTTCATCAAGTCTCATTATCCTGCAGCAGATGACACCGTTGACCATTTCTCTTTAAAAATGTTTCTCCATTGAATTTTGTAAAATCACACCATCCTGGTTGTTCTATATTACTGGTTATAGCTCATTCTTTCTCCCTCTCTGTCTTATTATTCTGATTCTACTTTACATTTTTATATTTCCCAGTATTCTTTATTCATGGTTCTATTTCTGATAGATTTTCTTTCAGTTGAAAATAGCTTTTCAGTTGGATTGTGCACAAAGAAAATGTATTGGCTCAAGTAACAGGTATAGGCTGGGCCTCACAGTGAGGCTCAAAATATGTCACCAAGGTCCAGTTATGTTTTCTCTCCAAGTTCAACTCTATTGTCTTTCTCCATGTGTAGGATTTTATTTTACAAAAATCTTCTAGCAAAAAGATAGGAACAGAGTCAAACTGTGAGCTTCCAAATGCAAACCTAAGAGAAAACTTACCTATCACTATCTGTGAAGGCACAGAGTAAATCTTTAGTGACATGTTGGCTCTCATGGTTCAAATTTTTATCCAGAAGAGCATGACAATGCGTGGAGTATGTTGACTAGCAAAGGTCAGTGTCTGGCAATGGACTCCCCCCGTCCCTCCCCGCTGCAGAAATGCTTTTCCTTTTATTTTAGAGAACAGGAAATAGTCAGATACTTGTCCACCCCACCACCTCCTTAGTTTCTGCCTCACCTAGTATATGGAGTGAAGGACAGATAGGGCCCAATCTCCTATGAAGCCTGCCCTTCCTCCAACCCTTGCTCCCTCAAAGTGGTAAGATTAGAAAAAAATTAACTATGTTGTTCCACTTCTGGCACTGAACAGAGGCTCTACTGCAGCCAAGAAGGAAGGGAGGGTGCAGATGAGGGGAAAGGATTACTCAGTCACTATACAGATGCCCACTTCCTAGGCACAGAAGCTGCCCTGGCTGGCTGCAGGGGAATGGAAGGGTTGGAGGTAGGTTATGGGGTAAGGAGATGAGAAAACCCCTGAAAGCCTTTTTCCCTTTAACCTGACATCCTATATAATAAAGAGGTAATATGAAAATTGATCATCACTCCAACACACAAGATGGCTGCCCCCATGTGGTCAAAGATGGACACCCCCATGTGGACATAAGATGGTCACCATAAGATGGCCAGCAGGGGAGTGCAGTTGTGGGCAATCAGGCCAGCAGGGGAGCGTAGTTAGGGGCAACCAGGACCCAAGGGAGGGCAGCGGGGGGGGGGGTGACCAGACCTGCAGAGGAGGATAGTTAGGGGTGATCAGGCTGGCAGGAGAGGGAAGATAGGGGTGACCAAGCCAGCAGGGGAGGGTAGTTAGGGGCAATAGGGCTGGCACGGGAGTAGTTAGGCATTGATCAGGCTTGAAGAGGAGTAGTTAGGGGGTGATCAGGCTGGCAGTCAGAAGCAGTTAAGGTCAATCAGGCAGGCAAGCAGTTGGAAGCCAACAGTCCTGGATTGTGAGAGAGAGCCCAGATTGGAGAGAATGTAGGCTGGGCTGAGGGATACACACACACACACACACACACACACACACACACACACACACTCACACACATTAGGTGCATGAATTTCATGCATGGGGCCTCTGTTATTTATATATTTACAGTTATAAGGGCATTAGGAAGTTTTGAGTAATAGTTCTTTAAAGACAGAGAGTGAAAGCCAAATAGCACCCCCATCTTGAGTCTTGGTCATATTTTTCTGCCTCCTATCTCCAAAAATTTTCAATAGGAAAAGGGGAAACAGGAGGTAGGGAATGGAGGAAGAGATTGTTTGAGGATCCTGAGTCTACAACTCACTCCAAAAGAAAGTGAGATAGCAAAGTAGAGACGGCAGAGTCCCATCCAGAAAAGGGCCACTTGTACCTTTCCTCTCCACCAGCTCCCCACATCCCCATGTGGCTTAGGTGGGGGCTATGCCAGACCCATTTCCTCCATCACGTTGATGGTGACTCATCCTCCTGCAGCAGGTCAGTCTGCCCAATAGTCTTTAGTGCATTCTTCTTGACATTACCCCTCATCAAAAACTTATCCAAGATTAAATAACCCTTCTCAAAATCAAAGATGATGTCCAGCTCACACATACTACTAAAGGATTTGTCCAGGAGCTCCACATATCCGTGGGTTAGTTCCAAAGGCGATGAGCTCATTGTCTTGGCACTCGGTGCAGCAGAAGTAGAGGTTGGCATATCTCTTATAGACAACTTTGAGGTCTATCCATTCCAGGAAGCTGTGCATCTTGGGATTGCAAGCCAGGACAACCTGCATGAGCTCCCAAACCATCTTTTTTTCTGATGTGGCCAGGTACCATTTTTGCAACCTGAGCTTTTTCTGCCAGCTGAACAGGAGATAGAATCACATCATCCTACAGCCTTTGTCTTGGCAAGTTATGGCAGTGTACTTTTTGAGTAGGACAGTGCTTTGTGCAGTAATGTCTGGACATTGCATGGTTTTTGGCATCCCTTACCTATGGAAAATATACCAGTAGCATCCCCTATTCCAAATAGCCCCATGAATTGCCAATTATCTCCAGTGGATCATTAGGAGTGCCATTCAGAATGGGGAGCTTCTGGTTTAGACCAATCAGAACCCATCTCTGAATGGGGTGGGATCTATCTAACCTAATGTTATGAGCTCAGAGTATAGGAGAATACATTTCTGATAGGAAATTGATGTTTACTATTTAATGAGAAAATTATAGATAATGTTTGTTGTGAATGGATGTTACTGCAGGCTTTTTCAATTTCTATACCCTCTTCTACAGTAATATCATCCTTAATATTTTAACTATCAGCATCAGTCTAATGGCCTCTAACTCAATCAATACAGCGAGATTTGTTTGCTGAGTCCAAGCCATTATATAAAACACAAACTGATCTGTTGCTCTAATCTCTATAGGGTGTACTCCTGAGTTTCTCATCCACTTTTTATTTCAAATTTGTACTTCATTTTAATTCACTTTCTATTAATAATTCCATGCTTTCAGCATACTTCAACCTCCATATAAGCAAAACACCAAGTTATATATGTGTTTGTATACATACACACACACATACACACACACATGCACGCACACATATATATGTATATACACACATACACTAGAGGCCCGGTGCACAAAATTTGTGCACAGGAGGTGGGGGATGTCCCTCAGCCCAGCCTGCACCCTCTCCAATCTGGGACCCCTCAAGGGATGTCTGACTGCCATTTAGGCCAGATTCCGGTAGGATTGGGCCTAAATGGGCAATCAGACATCCTTCTCACAACCCAGGACTGCTGGCTCCCAACTGCTCGCCTGCCTGCCTCCCTGATTGCCTCTAACCGCTTCTGCCTGTCAGCCTGATCACCCCCTAACCTGCCAGCCTAATTGATGACTAACTGGTCCCCTGCCAGCCTGTGCCCCCAACTTCCCTCCTCTGCCAGGCTGGTCATCCCTAACTGCCCTCCCCTGTAGGCTTGATTGCCCTCAACTGCCCTCCCTGGCAGGCCTGGAACCACTGCTGGCCATCTTGTGGTGGCCATCTTATGTCCACATGGGGGCCCTCCCCTGCTGGCCATCTTGTGGTGGCCATCTTATGTCCACATGGGGGCAGGATCTTTGACCACATGGGGACAGTCCTCTTGTGTGTTGGAGTGATGGTCAATCTGCAAAATACACTTTTATTAGATAGGATAGAGATCTGGTGTGTGGGTGGGGGCCAGCTGGTTTGCCCTGAAGAGTGTCCCAGATCAGGATGAGGTTTTCCTTGGGGTGTGGGGTGGCCTAGGTGAGGGGCCTGTGGTGGTTTTCACAATGATCCCTGGGATCTAGGATTAATTTATGTTCTACAATTGAAACTTTGTAGCCTGGAGTGGAGCCAAGCCTTCTGCTCACTCTGTGGCAACAGCCATTTCTGTTGGGACATTTACTTTCTCTAATTGAATGGTTTTGAGCTCCATATCCAATAGTTTGCTTTCCCCCCCATTTCTTTCATTTATGACATGTTTCTTTGTCTCCACATTTTGACTGCTTCCCTGTGTTTGTTTCTATGTATTGAGTAGCTGCTAAGTCTCCTTGAGTTGATAGAGTGGCCTGTATAATTGGTTTCCTATAGGACCCAGTGGCTCAGCCTCCCCAATCACCTGAGGTGGGAACTCTTGTTGCACCCCTTTGTGTAATTTTGTTGTAGTTGAGCCATTTGCCCAGTGGTTGGCAAATGGTGGCTCGCGAGCAACATGTGGGTCTTTGGCCCCTTGAGTGTGACTCTTCCACAAAATACCACGGCTTGGGCAAGTCTGTTTTAAAGAAGTGGCATTCAAAGAATTTTAAGTTTTAAAAATTTGGATCTCAAAATAAATTTCAATTGTTGTACTGTTGATATTTGGCTTTGTTGACTAATGAGTTTGCTGACCACTGTCCAGTACATTTGGCTGTGAGGACCAGTTGTGTCTATAATGGAAAAGCTGCTGTGCAAGATATACCCTTGTGGAGCAGAACTTGCTTCAGTGTAGATTTGGTGCTCACTGATTCTGTCCCTTGAGTGTGTCACTTATGAATTTGAAGAGGTGTAATCTGGTATGGTCTCACACTGACCACTGGGTACACTGGCTCTTGGATCTCTAAAGAGGTGCAAAGTCAGCCACTGCCTGGGGCAACCCAGCAGGAGCTACAGAGAGATCTGAAGATTCCTCCTCTTTGTATGGGAAGTGCCCAGATGAAGCCCAGCTGTGAAGCAAGGCAGGCTGCTGTGGTGCTGGCCTTTGCCTTCTTTTGATAGCTTTGGGGCTCCCTGTCCCAGCTGCAGTTTGATAGGCTTTAAGCTGAGAAAGGACTTGCCATTCATATTCAAAAGTGCACAGCTTGGGTGGGGTTGTAAATTGGATGGGGTGGGGTCTCAGGGAATCTCCAGGGTGGAGCAAACAGCAATGTGTGCCAGTTAGCCCTGCAGTAAGGAGGTTCCAGCTTAGGAACAATGACCTCTGCGAGTACATCTGTCTGGAAGAAAACCCTGTGTTCCTGCCCCAATGCCAGACAGCCCAGTTTCTCCCTGTTTGTGTCTGGGTCCCCCAAAGTCTCCCCCAGCACTGAAGCTCAGAGCAAGCAGGAGCCTGTATCTCCCTCCTGCTTAAAGAAGTGGCACACTCAGGTGTCAGCCAAATTTAGTGCCTTCGCACCTCCGCACTGCCACACCTCCATACCCCCTACCAATCTCAGTGCATTTTCTTCTTTACCTCTCTAGTTGTACTTCCACTCAGCCAGCTTTCCCGTGGTTCTGAATGGTAGTTGTTCTGTATTTTATTTGTAATTTTGATATGATTGTTGGAGGCAGCAAGTACAGGTGTTTACCTATGCCACCATCTTGGTTCTCCTTCAACACCAAGTTATAGTGATTATACTTCTTAAAAATTGTTATAACCCATTCTTTCTACTCACTTGTTATTCTAATACATTGCATTATAAAAATATGTAAGTGTATTGCTTGAAAAATGACTTCTCTAGGTCATTCTGATCTTTCTGTCCATCTACTATAAAATAACTAAGGCATTCTTTCACAAATCCTGTCTGGTTATTTAATTAATTTGGTGATTTCTATCCCATGGCCTGTTTTGGTAAATAGTTTTTTGGGGATGCAGTTTCCCACATTCACTTACACATTATGTATGGCTGTGTTCATATGACAAGAGCTGAGTTACAGAGTTGTTCCACTGAATAAAATCCCAGCCCATTAAAATGCTATATGACACTATAACATTTTGCTTCTGTTACCACATCCTCAGCTATACATGTCTTGAGAACTATCTCACTCTACTCTTTCAAACCTTCATCAACAGTTCATTGGCTGCAGAATGCTCTTCCACAAGATCATGTCCAGCATATACTATCTGCTTCATTCAACACAAAGCATACTTTGCCAGTCTGGTCCATCTGCCCTTCCACTTCATTGCTAAAAAGATACCTCCAGTGTAACTTTTTCAGAAAGTCTTCAGTGATCCCAGTGAGATACAATTAATAATTTCCTTACAGCTTTACTTCTACACCCTAGCCTTACTCTGTTATAATAACTAGAGGCTCAGTGCACAAAATCCATGCAAGGAGCTCAGCCCTGGCAGCCAAGTTGGCTTGCCTCTGCTCTCGCAGCCCTGGCTTTGTCCAGAGTCTGGAAGGTTGTTCAGCTGCTGTCTGGTCTAATTAGCATATTACACCTTTATTATTATAGATATTTTATATTTCTATGTCCATTTGTTATGTGTTGTTCAACTTTAAGATAGAGACTGTCCCTTGCTAATATCATTACCTTGACCCTCCAAAACATTATCGATTATGTGCTAGGTTCATAATAAAATTTTTGAGAATACGTCACTGAATCTTTTTAAAGTCCCAATAGGGGATATCAAATAAACATTATCTTTTATACAGTGACAACTTACTGTATCCTAACCAAGTTTGCCCATGTCTCATTTTACACTGAATGTTATCTGTGGAGTTCTATGTGGTACATGATATTACTAAAAATAAACACAGCTCTAACATTGGTGATATTAGCTTTGATCTAATAAGAAGAATTAATTCTGGGTAGGAGAAGACTCAGGTGGTGTTTATGCTGAGTTGCTGTTGTTCATTTTCTTAGAAAGTAAAGGGAATTCTAGATTTATTTCGTGAGGTGCTATTAGTTCTCTGGAAGTTTTCTTAGTGACACAATTCTGTATTATAATTTAATAAAATAGCAGCTGGTGCTCGTGGTTTATAATATTGATAAAAACACTACCATAGTAAAATTATTTTAAAAAGTAAGATAATTTGATGAACAAGAATAGTTTATCTAGAAACCAATGGTAAGTGACGGAGGTTAGAGCAACTAAAGGACTTGTATGCATGTATGTTAGCATATCCAATGACACAGACAATGGGGTGGTGGAGGCTAGCCCAAGTGGGAATGGTTGGGGGGGTCAACTGGGGAAAAGGGAGCCAGATATAAAACTTTAGGCAATAAAAATAAAGAAAAAAAGTAACATAGTTTGTGTAATTGCTTTGTCATGACATATTAATCCTGGGAGCCCTGGCTCTGCCTCTCAGGGTGGGCCCCCGTGTGTCCAAGGATATGTTCTGTTTAGTGTCATTCAAATCCCTGAGTCTTTCTGGACATGGGCAAGAACAGTCACAACTTGCCCTGCCAACTTGAGTAGATTATAATCAGTTTACTCACCCCGATGATGGGAAATTTGTGCTCATGGAGAATCTCTTTTGTGTAGATTAGAAAGCAAGTGTTTTCACTGAAATGAAACCTCTAATTGATTCTCACACCATTTGGGGTATATAAACTCCATATAATCCCATAGCTTTCTACCTTTTGAGGTACCACTGATTTTCTAGAAAATAACTTTACTGCCACATGGGTACTCAGTGCCACAGATACTCTATATTTTAAATTAAATGTGTTTTTAATATTAGAGCATTTTTTATGCGCTGGAATTCCCCAAGATTTTATTTCCAGTAGTTGTGCCATCCCCTATAGGAGCCGATGAAAATGTTTGGATTTGGCACCAATCCCTTAGTATTAATGCCTTAGACTCTGGTAAGCAGAACATTGACCTCTTTTTCTGGAGCTTATGAAGAATTTCCTTCAGAAAGTGGTTCACTCCTGATTTATAAAAATGCAAAGATGTACAGTATCAACAGGTGGTACAATATCAACATGTGGTGAACACATGCTATGAGACTTTTGCTACGGCAAATTAACAGCAGGTTCTTGGGCAGACTAGATCCTTTGATGATGGAATTAAAAACAGTCTCTCTGGAAACATTTATATCACTAATTGTTTGGTGGTGTTTTTTATTTTTAATCATTCAGCAAATGTTTTGAGCATCTAGCATGTACCAAGCATTGTGCTGGAATCTAGGGAAAAAAACCATGCAAAATTATTTTCTCCATGCAGCTCAGGAAACTGAAACACTCAAGTTGTAATTGTAGAAAGAAATGCAGATTTTCCGTATAGTCATCACTCATGATTTTCCAGACACTTAAAATGCCATGTTGAAAATAAGATTGCATATATCTGACAAGGTAATGTTCCTGGCATTGCTAAAGCAGAGGCCAAAATGTCATGTAATCATAAGGGAAGACACATTATTAGTATTGGTGTTACCTAATGACAGAAAAATGAATAAATCTACTTTATTCAATTGAGAGTTCAAAATTAAAAGCACAGTTTAGGAAATCATTTCAGTTATAAATATAATTTAGAAGTATTCAAGTACAAACCAGCAATTTGTTTTGAAAACTTTATTACTCAATATAAATATGGACATATGGTATGAATAATGAAGTGAATCCAAATGAGTATTACTGAAGTCCAAAAATACATGTAGTGGAGTGAAAAATAAGGGGCACATTTAAACAGTTGATGCTATCTGAAAAGAGACGAGGATAAACAATGTATTTCCTAGGTGATAATATTGATGGTAGGCAGGCAGTTTAATTCATGTAATTACTAATGAGCATATTTTATTGCAGCATATAATTTTGCATTTCATTGGAGGTGAATTAAGCAGCACTGTGAATATTGGTCCCTATTGGAATAAGCAGTTTCTACTCTGGATCTCTCATGAAATGGCTATCCTCTGGAAAAACACAAAAGATTTATGGCAGTTATTTAACACATAAAATAAAGATTCTACATAAGGCATTAAAGTTTGAAAGAAAAATAGGGAAGATAAGTAAATTTGTTCTATTTTTTTTCTTTATTTTTCCATGTGTTGCTAAACAAGTCCCATGATCTGTTTACATCTGAGTAGGTTAGAAAGTTAGGAGTAGAAATTAGCTGCATTAAAGAATATGGCCATAGTAACCTCAGCAAGTAGTTGGATTTGGAACAAAGGCCTTGTAACGGTAAGGATGAATGCCACTGTAATTTTAAACAATACCAAACCAGAAATAAATGATCAGGGTCAACATTTAGTCAAAGGAAGAGATGATGTGGAAAAGAAAAAAATGGGGAATGGGGAGCTAAAATATGTAGAGATTAATGATTGGGTGATATGAAGCAAGATTTCAAAAGCAAATGTGGTAGGCTGGTCAGCCTTTTGTGTTATGGTCGAAGGAGCACCCATCCCAAACTCCTATCAAGATGCCTTTTCCCTAAGCATCAGATTTAATGTTTTAGTTTCTAAAGGACATAGTTTTTTAAAAATTTAAAAATTATATTCCTAAGCTTTTTGCGGTGAAGTTACTCACAATCCATGTCTCTACGTTTAAATTGCACTCTGCCCTTCATAAAGAGGTTCACATTTTTTCTTTATCTTTTCACTAAAAGTAGCAATCTTTACCATATACCAACAACATAAAAGAACAAAAAATGAACAGGCTAGCATTTTGCTGGTGGGGTGCCATCTAGAACAAAGCACTCTGATTATGCCAGCTCAAGATGAGTTCTTTTCATGTTTCCATTTCTGTTGAAGTTTTTTTTTTCTTTTTTCTTTATCTTTCTTTTTTTATAATCATTTCTGGAGAAATAATCGTCTGCTAATCAAGATGTGAGATAATTAATTGACTATCCCTAGAATTTGTTCACAGGCAGATCCAGGCCGTGTGAGGCCTGAAGCTTATACAATCTGGGCATGATCTCTTAAAAATGCACACAAATTACTAAAACTAATTTAGGTACAAGGCCCTGGAAGGAGCCCATGCAATTGGAAGGCCCTGAAGCTTAATCTTCATTAACTTCCAGGAAACCTGCCTCTGTATATAATTGCTCCTCACTTAGCAAGCGAGGAAGGGAGGGCGAAGTCAGCAATTGGCTGGCCTTGGAGCAGCAAGGAGAGTCAAGGATCGGCTGTTGCCATCGGTGAGCTGATTGCTTTCACAGACTGGGGCTGAGGATGTTATCTCTAAAATATCATCTAAAGAGCAGAGGAGGTCTAGGGAGCAACAAATCTCAGCTCTTTACTTTTTAATGTGACACCCCCCACTGTCTCTGCATTGTGTGTCTTTCCTTTTTAAAGGTCCACTCTTCCTGAAAAATAATAGCACAGGCTAGAGCTGCCTTTTATTAGATGGCAAACTTCTTTGTGTCTACATGTATTTGCTGTACTAAATATTTTAAACAGGCCCTTACATAGTACTGCATCATTTATCCAACTATTAATTATTTAAGTATCTGTTATGGGTTTAATTGCATCCTCCAAAAAACTAATGTTCAAGTCTGAACCCCCAGAACCTCAGGTTGTGATCTTATTGAGTAATAGGGTCATTGCAGATGAAACTTGTGAAAATGAGATGAGGTCATACTTGACTAGGCTGGGCTCTTC
Organism: Antrozous pallidus; assembly: GCA_027563665.1. Classification (NCBI taxonomy): domain Eukaryota; kingdom Metazoa; phylum Chordata; class Mammalia; order Chiroptera; family Vespertilionidae; genus Antrozous; species Antrozous pallidus. The sequence goes on from CM050518.1 coordinate 53,098,972, forward strand.
ATTCAATAGGATTGGTGTCCTTTTAAGAAGAGGAAAGACATAGACCCATCAGGGATGAACCATGTGACAACAGAGGCAGAGATTGGAGACGATGGGGGGTGCGATGAGCAGGTAAACTGCAAGTGAAGGTACCCAAGGATTGTTGACAGCCATCAGGACCTAGGAACAGCCAAGGAACAGTTGTCTCTTAAGGTTTTAGAGGGAGGTGGCCCCACTGACACTTTGATTTCGGGCTTCTGGCCTCTGCGCTGTGAATGAGTCTATTTCTGTTGTTACAAGCCACCCTATTTCTAGGATTTCAAAACCAATATGACATCAAATAACCATTGTAAGTATTAGTTGTTGGCCACATAGTAGAGAATATGATGACATGTTCCCTGTCCTTGTACAATTAATCTATTGAGGAATATCCACTCTCTACAATAAGTATCTGCCTACCTATCTCTTTGTAACATATCCAATGAAAGAGGGAATCAAATCTTCCAATTTCAGTGTCTTTCTCTGTACCATGTGGACAAAATATATGACAGGCAAATATTTCTGTTTATTGAAAAAAATAGTATATATATATATATCAGAGGCCTGGTGCATGAACAGCCTGGCCAGGGGAGGAGACATGGGTGGTTGGCTAGCCTGCCTGTTGGTCAAACTCCTGGTCGAGAGGACAATTTGCATATTAGCCTTTTATTATATAGGCTATACACTTGAGTGGCCAGATTATTATGCAGAGATCATAATGACCTGACTACTCTGTATATATATCCTATCTGTTAAAGAGGGAATATGCTAATTTACCTTCATGCTGTCACAAAGATGGCGGCACCCACAGCCAATAAGGAGGGAATATGTTAATTGATGCCCCATTCTCAAAGATGGCGGTGCCCACACCCATAAGATGGCAGCACCTAGTCCCCTCAGCCCTGCCAGGACGCCTGCCTCCAGAGTCCCCCTGATGCCCAGGGATGGCCTGAGGTGCAGGCAAGCCTCAGATGGTGGCTGCTCAGCCACCCAAGGCTGGTCCAAGGCAACCCAAGGCTCAGGTAACCAGGGCCAGCCGGAGCTTGCACTGCCAGCAGTGGCAGCAGCAGAGGTGTGATGTGGTGTCACCTTCCCCTGATCTCCGGGTTGCCTTCTATCCCTGAGGGCTCCTGGAGTGTAAGAGGGGGCAGGAAGGCTGAGGAACCCCGCTCCGTCCAGTGCATGAATTTTCATTTTTCATGCACCAGGCCTCTAGCATATACATAATATCTTATAAAATGGAAAGCATCCCAAATAATGGTTGAAAGGCATTGCAGTTAAGTACCAGAAGAGACAAATGGTTTGACAACAAGTGACAGAAACCTTGCCACCATTCATTAGGCTAATAAATAAATAAATAAATAAATAAATAAAAGTAAAAAAGAATAGGTAAATTTTATGGGAGGCTTGAGAGGCTCCATGAATGACACCTAGTTCAGGAAAAGTATCTTGTGCTCTGTTAGTAAAGAATCATGTCAGAATGTGTGATGTAGAATAGAATTGTCTGGCTAGAGCCATAGAAGTGTATTTCACAGGATGTACAAGAAATGTTGGGCAGAAATGGAATGTCCACTGAAAAGCGTATCACTTTTGGACTCTTTACCTACTACTAGGTCCTAGGCCAGTAAGCATGGGAACATTGGTGAGTTATTTTTATTTTTATTTATTTTTATTTTTTAAATTTAATATATTCTTTATTGATCTGTTTGCAGTAAAACTTATATTTAATAGTAGTACATGTTTTCCTTTCCCCCTCCCCATTATCCTTCCCCCAACCTCCCCTACCCCCCAGCACATGTCCCCACCAGCCCCTCTCCCCGCCCCAGTGTCTTCCACTCATTGGTTATGCTCATATGCATGCATACAAGTCCTTTGGTTGATCTCCCCCAGCATCCACCTCCCATCCACCCAAGCCTTCCCCCTGTAGCTTGACAGCCTGTTCAATGCCTTCCTGCCTCTATATCAATCACTCTCCGTTGTTTCTTTTCTTCAAAAATATCTTGCCTCTGCATACTAGAAATAAATGTATAAGAACAAAAAATGTTTCAGTCTCAGTTTCAATGTCCAACTTTTCTGAGTCCCAGTTTCAGTGTCAAATAATTCTTTATGTGTACATGTCAGCAATGGTATCCAGATATTGGACACATCGTGGCAATGCAAGATTCATCCTCTCTGGTTTGGTCCTGGGCTGCCTGCAGCCATGCACAGCTGCCGACTGCTAGCATGGCAAGGTGTCGTCAGTGTCCCTCATCTCTGGACCATCCTCGTGACTGGAACAGTTCCGTCAGTTCCTCACAGTCACAGGAACCCACATGGTCTTGGAGTTGTTCTCTGAAAACACACAAACACATTCTCGACCAAAATTCAACAAAGGGATCCTCTCTGCAAAATAGACCTGGGATCCTTTTTGTTTTTTGCCTAAATGATTTTCCTTTGGCTTATTTTGACACCGGGTGTGTTTTTTCATGGGTGTCCTGCAGTTGGTTTTACAAATGGAATTTACTTTACTGGAGTAAGAATTTTCTAGATGTATTTTACTTACAGGATATTTTTCCTTACATGATATTACCCTACTGCCCTCCCTCCCTTTTGATTAATGGGGGCTTTTGGAAATTTTATCTTTCAGTCTTGGTAATTTTAAATTTTAATTTTTGCACACAAATATGACTGCTTTAGGTTCTTTGGATGTTAGGCAATTTTACAGTGAGATGAACTACTAATAGATATTTTAGTTAATGTTTTAGGAAAAGCTTTTTGTCCAGTACACTTAAATTTTCTTGAGTATTCACTTATTTCACTTGGCCAATTTAAATTAATCTGAAAACTTGATTACTATTTTCCTGTCAATTTTAATACTCAAGCAGAAATCTTAATTTACCCTGTAAATACTAGTGGAAAGGAATATTTGCATTTTTGAGTAGGTCCTGAGCATTCCTGGTAATAGACTGAATTTAGATTTAGAGCAGCTATTGCTGGCCAAGTCTCTGTCTGCCACCTGGGTCCCGGTATAAGTTGTGCATGGGAGGCGAAGCAGCCATGGGGGTAGGAGACCTCCCTCAGGAAGGGTGAGAATTCAAGCCCCTGCAAGGTTTGTGGGTGAGGGTCTCTGCCCCACCTCTCTTGACCTTTTAGTTCTCTCCTGTTGGCCCCTCTGCGACTGTGCCTGTCTTAGGTTGTTCCTTCCCTGAGGAATCTTACCCATCTGGTGAGTTATTTTTAAATCAGAGATAAAGATAAATATTGTGAAGTTATCTGTAAAGATTAATTCAGGTAATATATCCAAAATACATTAATTAATCTAAGTAAATAACCAAATTGGGATGGTTTATCATTGCCTGTGGAGTAAAATTCCTCTCTATGACTTATTTCTTCATATTTTGTACCTCAGGGAAATGACAAATTATAATCAGTACACAAAGTGAAATGGCTAATTTTAAATTTTTAAGTCATGCCCATCTGTTGTAAAGAAAAATCAAACATAATTTTTCCTAGTTTTTACTTTAAATTAGATCTCATGTATTGAGATCAATTAAAATATCTCTAAATTCCTACAACCAGAAAGTAAGCTAAATCAGTTATATTCAAACATCGATTAACTCATCATTTGTTTCTTATTTTGATTGAATCAGGATTCTGGAATCAAGGTAGAATGCTATTTAATTTCAAAATTCAGTCTGTGACCAAAAAACTCCCTCTATTTAAAAAACCACTCATAGAAAAAAATTATACATATGAAACATGATTATGTAAGATTATTCTTCTAGTTAAAAGAGTATTTGATAGGTGTGTGTGTGTCTGTCTATGTGTGTGTGCGTATGTGTGTGTGTGTGTGTGGTTATTCCTCAAATCCTTTATATTGTGTTGGTTCTTTATTTGTTAAGAAAATAATTCAATCAAATTTCATATCTTGAAGAAATACCGCAGTAGGCAAGGCAACCGAATTCTGGAATATGACTTGCTTTGTAGATAACTTTCTCTCAAAGCACTAAGTTGTTTTGCTTTCTCAATATACTGCATATGAACCTTGCTTTAGTAACTCTAGTCTCCCTACTAAAATATTCAATTCTTTGCATATGATAGGACTACAAAGTATCATAAGTACAAACATAAAAAACATACATAAAATATCTCAACCCACATTTAAAGGTAGTTGTTTTTTATTTTTATTTTTTTTATATTTAGTTATTTTTACTGCAGTTATTACATGTTTGGCTTTTCTCCTTAAATTGAACTTACCATGTTGCATATATGTATAGTTGAAAAATGACCACATTTATGTAAAAACTAGAGACCCGTTGCAGGAAGATTCCTGTAAAAACAGGGCTTCCTGTGGCCTGAGCAAAGCTCCCTCCTGTCTCTGCTGCCTCACTGCCTTCTCTGCTGCCTTGGTCCCTCCCATCTCCTCTGCCTTGCTCCCTCCCTTCTCCCCTCCGCCTGCTTCCCTCCCTTCTCCCCTGCCCCGCTTGCTTGCTTCTTTGCAGCTTTGTTCCCTTCTGCAGTGCTTGGCTTCCTTCTATGCCTGGATATGCAAATTAGCCGCCATCTTGGTTGGGTTAATTTGCATACTCTGATTGGCTCATGAGCGTGGCTTGTGGGCATAGCAGAGGTATGGTCAATTTGCATATTACTCTTTTATTAGGTAGGATACTTTCATCCATTCAAAGATGGAAGCTGAATGTGTTTGTCAACCCTGGGGACCAAACAGGTTGCATTTTATCACCCTCTCCTGCAGGCTTGATTGCCCACAGCTGCCCTCCCTTGCATGCCTGGAACCTCCTAATGGCCCTCCTTTGCTGGCCATCTTGTGGTGGCCATCTTGTGTCCACATGGGGGAAGGATCTTTGACCACATGGGGGCAGTCCTCTTGTATGTTAAAGTGATAGCCAATCTGGTTATTACTCTTTTATTAGATAGGATAGAAACCTGGTGCGTGGGTGGGGGCCAGCTGGTTTGCACCCCATACTGGATCAGGGTGGGGGTTCCCTTGGGATGAGGGGTGGCCTGGGCGAGGGGTCTGTGATGGTTTTAGCCCAGCCATGCCCCCCAGTGACCCAAGTGGAGGCCCTGAGACCTGGGATTAATTTATATTCTACAATTGAAACTTTGTAGCCTGGAGCAGAGCCCAGCCTTCTGCTGGCTCCATGGTGGCGACAGCCATTTCTGTTTGGGTTTATTTAAATTCTATAATTGAAACTTTGTAACCTACAATGGAGGCCTAGGCGCTAGGGCTGCAGAAGGTTGGCTTCCTCCATAGCCCGGGCAATCATACCCTCTGCTCTCTCCAGCTCTGTATCTGCCACCATTTCTGTTGGGATTTATGTATCTTCTATAACTGAAACTTTGTAGCATTGAGTGGAAGCCTAGGCTGGCAAGGGCATGTGGAAAGCTTGGCTTCCTCCATTGCTGGGGAAACCCAAGCCTCCCTCCTGCTCTCAATGGCTGCAGCCATTATGGTTGGGGTTTTTTTGCTCCCGATTGGATGGGGGGCATGACATGTGGGCATGGTTTGTGGGTGTATCGGAGGTACGGTCAACTTGCATATTCCTCTTTTATTAGATAGGATTATATCCCAAGGTATTTAGAAGGTACCTGCCATTTTACTAATTATATTGTAACTTTTGCATCTACTACAGATGAAATTCATAACAGTATTCTGAAATGCATATATAATCTATATTTATAAAACCCATATATGAAAATAGACCAAAAGGCTGAACAACCGAACAACCAGTCGCTATGACATGTGCTGACCACCAGGGGGCACACACAGAACATGTCAGGCATCAGCTGTGGTGAGATGGTGGAGCAGATGAGTGGAGGTGCCTGGCAAGGCAGGGAACCAGTTGCTGTCATCAGGGCAAGCCTCTGGTGGTTACTGAAAACTCTTTGCTCCCATGTACTTTGGTGCGCTTGCACCTGCTGCTAGTCCCAGTCACCACTCACGACTTCTCCACCTCCCTTGCTCCTGAGGGGCAATCAGGGCCAGCAGCCACCTCTTGCACCTGCTGCCTGTGATGGCCCTGCTTGCATCAGCTGCTGGCACTGGCCCCGATCACTCTGAGCTGTCAGTGGGTGCTGTCAGCACACGAGAGTGACAGCAGTGGTGGGAGCAGGGCGGGGGTTCAGAGGATGGGCTGAGACCCACCCCTGTGACCAGAGCACCCTCACAGCCTATAGTTCCTTTTCAAGGTGCACGAAGTTGTGCACTGGGCCCCTAGTTGTTAAATAAGACCTCTGTTTATATAAGGGTGTAGAAGATATTAAAACCGTCTCTGGGAAATGGATGTGAGATGATAAATGTAGTAAGTTTATTTTTTTTTAAATCTTGCATTCATTTACCTTCTTTTCAAAACGTTTGAGCATTGCAGTTTTTTCTGGTTATTTTGATCGCTTTCTCTGTTGGTTTGGACAGGTGCTCCCATTGATACAGAATCTGAAATTAGTGACCATTAAAACAACGGCTGTATTTGGGACAGCTGGACAGGACATAGCAGCCATACTTTCCAAATTAGTTGACTGAGAAAGATGTCTGTTGAGAACAATGTAGGATATAAATTACATACTTTGAACTATCACATCTGTATCCATCCTTGTAAACTCTTAAAAATAACCTAATGCCTTGGTAAAGTAGGTTAAATTATATTTTAAACCTAATTAGATTGGCATTTAGAGGAAAAGTGCTATTCCCACTAGCTTTTTATTTCATATATTCCAGATAATAATTTTTCCATTTAATGATATTACAAAAATAAAGCATGTGAAAAAAGACACTGTCTAAATCTTTCTGATTTAGAAAATCTGTGTAATTTGACCATATGTGCTTTATTACCTTCAGGTGCTTAACCACGCCAGACAGTGAGCCTGAAGGCAGACGGACATTTTAAAGTGACAGAAAATGTCTTAATAATAGTCCTGGTTCTCAAGGATTGAGTGTGAGGCCTTGGGAACATGTTTATTTACATCAAACAATTAAAAAGCCAGTATTATTTTTAAAACTGTTTATTATGCTACATGATAGAAAGTCACACACAGTTCACTACCTTTCTGGAAATCGAGGCTTCTCTCTTGACTCCTTCATCAGAAAAACAACAATCTAGGGAATCTAGGGAGACTGCACAACCAGGTTCTTGTTGGTTGATGAATCAAACTTTAACTTATACTTAGGATTCAGGCTTTATTAACTTCCAATCCTTGGAGCAAGGAGCAGACAAAGTAAAATGAAAGGAAAGTCTTTTAAGTGTGCAAGCATCCCTTGAGACCAGGGGTCTGTCCCAAAGACCCTCAGGAGGGACTCAGAAAGGATTGTGAGGTTTGCTTCTCCAAATCCAAGGCATGCAAGTAAAATGCTCCAGTGCCTTTGCAGCAAAACAGCATTTGATTTCTCATGAGAATATGAGTGTCGCCTGAGAAGCAGCTTTTAATTAAGAATATAAATAATAACACCTCTCAGGAGGGCAGTGGAAATAATCGCTGGTGACAGAATATTTACATTTACTACTTTTTTCCTTTCTGAGGGGTCCCTTACATCTTAATTCCTACATTGTAAGCCAGATTTCTAATGAAACACCTATGGTTTCTGAGTCCGGTGTTGTTGAAAATTAAATCCAACATTTACTTGCCGAAATCCTCAACACCTGTGACTCCATGAAAGTGTGGAGAACAGTTTATCTTCTGTAAAATTCCAAGTTTATAATTCATAATGGAAGACACCCCTGAAAATGTTTATTTCTTTTAAATACTGAGGCAGATTGGCCAATTTTAGGCAGGGGCTTTAGTTGTTGCTCTTGTCCTAATGATTTATATCTTCTAGTCTGCATCTTGATACAAATGGATGAACCAAGAGACAGCTGGCTGGGACAGAGATGCCTCGCCAGTTTTGACATTGGTCCCTTGGGTGGCCACAGGTGTAGCATGAGGCTGAAATTCTTGCATCTGATTGGCTGATTGAGACAACTTCAGTCACCCATGAAAAGCTGGTTCAGGTTGTGATAAGATACAGTGTTAACATTAAGCAGTGCGTCTTCGTGTACTAGTTTGCTTTGGCTGCCATAACAAAGTACCACAGACTGAGTGACTTAAACAACAGAAGTTTATTTTCTTACAGTTTCATAGGTTGGGAAGTCTGACACTGAGCTGTTGACAGGGTTGGATCTTTGTGAATCCTCTCTGCTTGGCTTATATGTAGATGGTGGTCTTCTTCCTGCCTTTACATAGTCTTCCCTCTGCACTTGTCTGTGCCCTAATTTCCTTCTATTCTGCAAACACCAGCTGTATTGGATTAGAGACCATCCTAATTACCTAATTTGAATTTATCATTTAAAGATACTCTCCAGAGGGAACTAAGATGGCGGCAAAGGCAAAACACCTATCTTGCCGTCATAATCAGCAATTTTAATACTACAACTTAACGAAAGAACAAACACCTTCCAGAATCACCAGAAAGCTTGCCGAGTGAAAATTCCACAAATAAAAGTGAAGATAAGACACTGTGACTCGGAGGAGCGGCGGCGAACAGCATTGAAAGATTCGCACAGAGAGAGGTTTGGAGTGCGCGCCGCGGAGAGGGCGGGCGGCTGAAAACCGGCCAGTTTTCTTGAACGGGGAGACAAAGGCATCCCACTGGACTGATTCTCCAGCTCTGGGCGAAGTCCAGAGAACCCACTATCACACGGGGTGAAAACTGGACAGTGGGAGGGAACGCCAAAGCTCGGGTGCTGCCGGGTCTCCTGGCTTGTGGAGAAGCCAGCTTGCGCGCAAACAGCTCGGCTTCATGATGGCGCAGAGAGCGCACCGCGACTTGCCTCTCATTGGGGAAACCTTCAGACTGCTTTGTTTTACGACCCTGGGTGAGACGTTGGGTGTGCAGACTCATTTTGGGAAAGTCTGAATTCCCTGGCAGCCAGTGGAGCTCCGCAGCGGCTCTCTCTCAGAGGTGCTGGCAGCCATTGTCCCCTGAACAGAGTCCCTGGGGCCGCATAGGGCGGAGCTAACACTGTCTGCTTGGCCCACCCAACCTGAGCACAGCTGAGCTTCACAGACAATTGGCCTGGAGGTCAACCCTCCAAGTGCTAGCAAGGATTAACTGAGCTTAACTTCAGCAAGACTGTGCAGCCCATATCCACCTCAGGTAACTGGGGAGGCTGAGCCACTATCCCTAGTAGGAAGTCTACCACACAAAGCTAATTGACCAACTCAGGGAAGCAGCCACCATGCAGCGACATGGAAAGAAATCAGATGTGAAAGAAATGGAGGAAAAAAAAACGACTGGACATGGAATTCAGAACCACGGTTATAGGGTTTTTTAAGAGGCTCCAACAAAAGATTGAGGCCTATAAGGAAATAAGCAAGACCACAAAGGAAATGAATGAGTCCTACAAGAAAATGAACAACACCCTCCAGGATATAAACGAGAGCTGCAAAGAAATGATTAAGACCAACCTGGAAATGATCAAGACCAACATAGAAATGAATGAGTCCTACAAGGAAATGAAAGAAACCCTCAAGGATATAAAGCAGACTCTCAAGGATATGAAAAAGGACCAACCAGAAATTAAGCATACACTGACTGAAACAAAAAATATTATACAAAGACCTGAAAGTGCCCTGGAGCACCCCAAGAATCAAGTTAAAGATTTGAAATACAAAGAGGTAAAATCCACTCAGCTGAAAAAGCAAGAAACCAAAAGAATCCAAAAAATTGAAGATAGTGTAAGGGGCCTCTGGGACAACCTCAAGCATACCAACATCCGAATTATAGGGGTGCCAGAAAAAGCGAGAGGCCAAGACAATGAAAACCTATTTGAAGAAATAGTGACTGAAAACTTCCCACACCTGGTGAAAGAAATTGACTTAGGAGTCCAAGAAGTGCACCGAACCCCAATATATAGGAACCCTAAGAGGACCACACCGAGGCACATCATAATTAAAATGCCAAGAGCAAAAGACAAAGAGAGAATATTAAAAGCAGCAAGAGAGAAACAGTTGGTTACCTATAAGGGAGCACCCATAGGACTGTCAGCGGATTTCTCAACAGAAACGATGCAGGCCAGATGGGAGTGGCAAGAAATATTCAAAGTGATGAACAACAAGAATCTACAACCAAGATTACTCTATCCAGCAAAGATATCATTCAGAATTGAAGGTCAGATGAAGTGCTTCACAGATAAGAAAAAGCTAAAGGAGTTCATCACCACCAAACCAATATTATATGAAATGCTGAAAGATATTCTTTTAGAAGAGGAAGAAGAAAAAGGTAAAGATGAAAATTATGAACAACAAATACACATCTATCAACAAATGAACATAAAAATCAAGTGAATTGATAGGCTGTTGAACAGGATAGACTGGTGAATATAACAGAGACATGGACATAGAGAGGGAATGGACTGACAATTCTTGGGGAGAAAGGGGTTATGGGAAGTGCATCAAGAGAGTGGACAAAAATCTAGCAACAATGGGAAAGGACAGTGGGGAGGGGGAGGTGAGGGTGGAGGGTGGGATAGGTACAGGGTGGAGGGAAGCTATAGGGGGATAAAAAAGGGAAACAATGTAATTAATAAACTGAACAATAAAGATTAAAAAAAATCAGTACACATTTTGGCCACGTTTACACATGTGAAATATTCAATAAGAAACCGCACATCACACACACACACACACAAAAATAATAAAAAAATAAAGATACTCTCCAAATACTATCATATTTTGGGCTTCTAGCATATAAATTTTTTTTGGGGGGGGTTCATAGTTTAGCCTCTAATTCTGTGACTAAAGAATTCCACTCCATTTATCCTCTTTGCCCAAGGCATTTTGGAATGGCCTTCATTTACTCCAAACCACTCTTGTTTCTGCCACTCCAGTGCTAAAAAAGCAGAAAACAAAGAAAGGAAATGGAAGAAGGAATCAGTCCAATGAAATATTATTTATAGATCATGTGAAACCTGATTCAGAGAAGAACACTCCAGGGGAGCAGATGATGAAGGGAAACTTAATCTTGTATAAATAATTATGTTAACAACTAGAGGCCTGGTGCATGAATTTTGTGCATGATGGAGTCCCCTCAGTCCAGCCTGTGCCCTCTCCAACCTGGGACCCCTTGGGAGATGCCCCACTGCCATCTAGACAGGCAGTGGGACATCCCCCTCACAATCCTGGACCATAGGTTTCTAATCACTCACCTGCCTGGTGGCCTCTAACTGCCTCTGCATATTGTCCTGATTGCCCTAATTGCTCCCCAACACTGGCCTGGTTGCTCCTAACTGCCCTTTGCTGCTGGCCAGGACACCCATAACTATGCCCCCTCCCCCGTCAGCCTGGTCGCCCCACACAATCTGCTGTTCAGTTGTTTGGCCGTCCCTCACAAATCCCCCTGCTGGCCTGGTCGCCCCATATAGTCTGGGTGTTCAGTCGTTTGGTCATCCCTCAGGCCAGCCCTGGGCAGATGAGCTGCCAACATCTGAGGTTTGCCTGTGCCTCGGTCTGGCTCTGGGTGGCTGGGAGGCTGAGGGGATTGGGCACTGCAATCTTGTGGCTGTAGGTGCCGCCATATTTGAGGGTGTGACAGTCAATTAGCATATTTCCTTCTTTTTGGCTGTGGGCACCACCATTTTTGTGAAAGTATAATGACCAAGTAGTATATTCCCCCTTTATTAGATAGCATTGATAATCATCACAGTCATTGTATGCACTTAAAAGATATGCTATAAAAACAGTGAAATTAATGTTATAAATATGACAACATGATTCAAAAAGTCTCTATGAAATCTAAAAACTTGAGGTTGTTTATTTTGCTATGAAATATTTATATTTTGGACTGAGTTCATTCTAATTATTAATATCAGGAGAAGGGAAAACTTTGAAAATAATAAAAGTGGATCTGGTATTTTGCAAAAGAACAGCCCTGTTGATGTCTGGTTTTTATTTCATTTAATATGATGATCATTCAGAAAATGTACAAATAGCTTTATTTTCTTCTATTTCATTAGTTTCAAATCAAGCAAAGCATTACATGATTGATAATATAATTAAAATCCATAAATGTATAAACAAGACAAACAGTTAAATATTGTAAAAATGTATGATTGGCATCTAAATTATCTACTGCAAACTTCTCAATATATAATAGCTGTTATAAGCAAATCCATGTTTTTCATTTTCTTAAATAAAATAAGTAATAACTACATAAATAACCTGGAAACCTCTGTTCTTATTTAGATGCTAGAAGAACAGAGTTTTTGTAGAGAATAGATAATGTATTTTGGGAAAATGATTTGTACTTTTATTTTCATGTGAGGTATAATAAAATGTTATTTTCCCCTTATTAAACACATTATATTTTTGTAAAAAAATCCCTTGACTGCTTCATTTTTTATGTGATTTAAATCATTATTTCTAAGAAAACAAGTAGATTGTAGTCCAAAATCTTTTTAGGCACATTCATATAAAACTCAAAGGACCTACATTATTTATATGAGATTAAGTATCTCAACAATGAGAAGTTATTTCTACCAATAAACTACTCACCATGCTTTGGTAGTCATTTCACTTCTTTGTGTTCGGGAATTTCAGCATATTCTCTCAAGTGAAATGTACTATATTTTTTCTACTTCTTGGCACTTTTAAGTTCAGGGCCAATCATATTGTGAGTTCCCTGGGATGGTGACTGCTGAGCCCTGAGCTACAAAATGATTGAACGCACCCAGTTCCTGCCCCTGAGGAGCCTGCAGATAGTGAAGGCAATGGGGTGGGATGGAGATAAACTGACATGTACTATTAATCTACTGTCATAAGCACTGTTTATCCAGAAAGATTTGAGGACATTTGACTCCACATTTCTGAATCAGCAGTCTTTCTTTTATGAAAAGAAGATATAATCATGCCTTTAAACTTGACTAATTTTGAGGAAAACTAATCTTAATTGGTGACAGCTATTTTACAATTCTTTGAGACATGCAGCTATTACTTCTACTTGTTTGCATTCTTTCAGACTTGGCCCACTAGGGGACTCATTGATTAACACACATTTATATATACACTTAAATGAATTTCTGGAAAATAGTATAAAGTACTATTGGGCAGATACATCAATAATTTTCCTAACAGTAACTGCTAACCACGTGGAACAACTGATGAAGACTGATACAGCCTGCCATGTATTATTTATGTGAAAACATATAGAGATATATAGTATATATATATATATATATATATATATATATATATATATATATACACATACATATATACATATATACTGTATATATAATGTGTTTTTCTTAATTTAAAAATTGCTACTAATTGCATTAAAAATTAACTTTTGCTAGTATTTGAATCAAGTTAGAGTAATAGAAGGATAAAATCAGTAGATTATAAACAGAAATTGCAGACTGTGACTGAATTTGATACACTGTGTATAGTTATCTACATTAATAAAAGAGAAACATGCAAATTGACCATACCTCTTATACACCTACAAGCCATGTCCACCAGCCAATCATGAGCGAGTATGCAAATTAACCCAAATAAGATGGCAGCAGCCATGGAGCTGGAGCAAACAGGAGGCTTGGGTGGCTCCCGGCAATGGAGGAAGTGAAGCTTCCCCATCATGGCTGACTCTGGCCTCTGCTCAAGGCTATAAAGTTTCAGTTATAGAATATAAATAAATCCCAACAATTATGGCAGTGGCCACAGAGTTTGAGCAAGCAGGAGGCTTGGGTTGCCCTGGCAATGGAGGAAGCCAAGCTTCCCATCCCACCTGGCTGGCCCTGGCCTCCACTCAAGGGTAAAAAGTTTCAATTATAGAAGATAAATAAATCCCAGATACTTCCAGTCAACCCTGGCCTCTGTTTGAGTCGACGGGGAGTATGGCTGACCTACAAACCACCACAAGCCCCTCACCCAGGATGCCCCATGCCCCAAGGGAACTCCCACCCTGATCCAAGACACCCTTTAGGGTAAACCAGCTGCCCCCCACCTGTGCACCAGACATTTATCTTATCTAATAAAAGAGTAATATACAAATTGACTATCACTCCAACACACAAGATGGCTGCCCCCATTTGGTTAAAGATAGCTGCCCCCAAATGGAAACAAGATGGCCACCACAAGATGGCCAGCAGAGGAAAGCAGTTGTTGGGGACCAGGCCTGCAAGTGAGGGAGGTTGTGGGTGATCAAGTCTGCAGGGGAGAGCAGTTAGGGGTGACTAGGCTGGCAGAGGAGGGAATTTGGAGGCGACCGGGTCTGCAGGAAAGGACAGCTAGGGGAGGGGGGATCTAGGCCTGTAGAGGAGAGAAGTTGTAGGGGATCAGGCCTGCCAGGAAGGGCAGTTGGGGGGACCAGATCTGCAGGGGAAGGCAGTTGGGGGGACTAGGCCTGCAGGGTAGGGCAGTTTGGGGGGACTCAGGCCTGCAAGGAGGGCAGTTGGGGGCGGCAGACCAGCAAGGGAAAGCAGTTAGAAGTGATGAGGCTGGCAGGAGAGGGCAGTTAGGGGTGACTGGGTCATTATGGGAGGGCAGTTAGTGGGGCCAGGCTGGGTGGGGAGGGCAGTTAGGGGTGACTAGGCTGGCAAGCAGAATTGGTTAGGGGCAATCAGGAAAGCAGGCAGGTGAGCAGTTGGGAGCCAGCAGTCCTGGATTGTGAGAGGGATGCTCAACTGCCTGTTTAGGCCCAATCCTTTCGAGATCCAGATTGGAGAGGGTTCAGGCTTGGCTGAGGGACACCCCCTCACCACCACCACCACCACACACACATATGAATTTTGTGCTCTGGGCCTCTAGTCTGAAAAAATTAGAATAAAAGAGACAAATAAAGAGGTTATATAAAGTTTTTTGTAAGTAAGATTAATGAATCTACTTTCTGAGTTCATCCACAGCCCAAGCTTATGCTATTTGCCTCAGCTTTGGGTTAATTTTTGGCCATGTGAACTCCACATACAATGGATTGCCTCTGGGAACACAAGCTAAGTTAGACAGATATTGGACTGTGCTGGACTTTAAGAGGAAGTAGAAATTCTGGGCAGTGGCCTTAATTCTAGTCCTGCTGAAGACAAGATTGTACTGTTTCCATTTTTGAATGGAGGGAAATGGGACATTGGAAACCCAGGTGTTTAATTTCACAGAAATAAGGATCACTCATCTGCTTGTGCAAGTCTCAGGCAATTCCTTTCATTGCCCCCACTTTGACCAGTAACAAATGGGGACACAGAGCGTACCCCACCAATAACACTATATTGTTTTCTTAATTATAAAAAATGTTCCAGATATATGTAGTTTTTACAAACTACATTCTTTTATATTGACTAACTGTAGTACAGCACATCTGTACGCGACTCTAATTGCACTGTAGACTTTCCAAGGTCAAGAATCCTTTCCCAGGCTTTGGTGTCAATGTATTTTTAGGCACCCACACCACTCTATTTTGCTTTCTCAGTCAGGGAACAATAACTAGTAAGCATTTTAGGAATGCTAAATATTTTCCATGACAATTAATGGCCATCTCCTGTGTTTACTTCGGATTGTACTATCAAAGATAAATCCTGTGGGGTTTTGTTGACATTAGTCAAATGGGAGTTGTTGCCTTTCCAGATAAAGATGCTCTTTCTCGCTCCTGGCATTCCAAACTTCTCAAAAAGGATGGCACAAACAAATTGCAGTGAAAGGCTGAAATACACATTGAAAACCAAGGTGGTGTGCTGGCTGGGGCGGGGAGTAGGCTCATCTCTATTAAACTTCACATTTTATCTCCCTGAAGACAAGCTGGAGCCAAAGCACCAACCTCCCCTGTCTGAATATTTAACTAGCTGGAGACCTAAGTTCCAGCCAACAATTTAATTACGGATTTTGAAAATTGGCATTACTTTCTTCTTTTTCCTGTATGTATTCTCTTCTAATGCCACAAGTCACAGTAAATTGCTCATTAAACTTCAAGCAATGCTATGGAATGCTTGCTACCATTTATAGGCAATGCTCTCAAAAGCACAATTAGAGGGAGTATTATGACAGAGAACAATGGAGACAATTATTTCTGAAGTTTATTAATGCTAATTAGCATATGGCATCTAAGACAGCTGCTGATACTTCATTGCTAAATACTGGGGGATTAATTAGTGTTTGATGTTAATTAGCTTCTTCTGCATGTGCTTTGCCCTCAGACGCATATGCATTGTCACCACCAGGCTATTAAAAGTCTGGCCCTGCACTGTGCAAGAACATGATGTGGCATTTAGGAGTTCTTGTAGAGTATAAGGCATTCTTTTTCAATGTATATGCCCTTAATGGATTCCATAAAAGCTTTAATAATTAGGTAGTTATCCCACAATTCATTTTAAACATGCTAATAAGTCATAAATTTTTAAGTGATAAAGTGAAGACGATTCTTTAATTTATCTAACAATTTTTCATGTTTTCTGGTAAAGAAATGCCTTCAAATACTAGAGATTACTAGTATTTGTATACCAAAAAGTATTTGGTTTTAATTTATTTAAAAATCAAACTGCTTTTGCTCATGCTTATCAATTTATACTTAATCTTTTACTTATAATGAAAATTCATTATTAAATGAATACATCAAATATGCACACTTTCCCCACTAACAAAAATAATAACTTTTTTTGTTAGTGATTTTTTTTCTCTTGGAACTGCAGCAAAATAGTTTTTCTGTCTCTTAATACCTGATATAAGAATTTAGCCATAAAACCTCTTTTGATATCAAAGTTTAGGTTAAGGCAGTGATCTAGAAAGTGTTTGTGTTAGTCTTAAAAACTTTTAAGAACACCATTAATCTGCTCGCTTTTCCTGAGGCTTGTTAGAACAGTGAGGGATGACAGATGTTAACTATTTGCTCAAAACTTCCTGTGACAGTCACCTATACACCAATCTATAATAATAAAAACATAATATGATAATTAAACCAGACATCCTTCCGGACGACTTTCTGGATGAAGCTGGGGCTGCAAGGGAAACCTGGATCCTGAGAGTCTGAGGGAAACCAGTGTAGGCAGCCTGGGAAAGGAAAGTTACTCTTGCATGAATTTCATGCATTGGGCCTCTAATATTGAATAACTTCCTTCAGGTAAAATTTTCTCCGTAGTTACTAAATGACCTTAACAATTCAATTCAGAGTACAAAGCTCTGTGAATAGTAGCTACAAAGATGTTATGGTTTAAAATTTTTAAAATAATTTCTGGTATTAATTTCACCTGGGGATTATTAATGTTTTTATGATGCTCTAGATGCACAGTTTGAATAATTGTCAAGAATATATAGCATTAATAATAATCACCCAACCACTTTTATCCTTTATTTTATAGTTTTTAGGTTTTTTGGTGCATATGTAATTGGTCTGAATATACAGGGTGGGGCAAAAGTAGGTTTACAGCTATGAGTATATGGAACAGAGTTTATTCTTGCATTATTTATTAATTATTACATATTTTTTGTAAGAAAAACTGTAAACCTACTTATATCCCATTCTGTGTTATGGTTCATGGCATTAATAATAGAGGAATAAACTAAATCTATCCTCAGTGAAAATTATACAATTACTTGTCAACATTACAAACTACTATATATTCAATATCAAATTGGCTGGAAAACATGAAAAAGAAAGAAGAAAAAAAAACAAATAACTTATTAATGCATTGAATATTTTAAAATACACATTTTTGGGTTTTTTTAAGATTTATTTCTCATTCAGATGTTTGAGCTTTGGAAAACAAGGAATCTATAATAATAAAAGTATAATATATTAATTAGACTGGGCATCCTTTCTGATGACCTCCTGGGAGCCAAGGCAGAATCACCCGTGGCAGCAGCAGTGGGAGCTGAGCCCCTTGCATGAATTTCGTTCATCGGGCCTCTAGTATACCCTTAGAAAAGGTTATATTTTTATTCTTCATTTCCTTCTACTTTTACAATCTATTCTTCATAATTTTATTTATATTCCTTCCCAGAGAGTGAATAAAAGTTTTAAGGAAGTTAGATTTCAGGGGATGAAAAAAGATATAAAACTTAAGAATAACTGGCTGTGTAAGAACACAAGGTATTGTAAATGGAAATAGTGAGACTCATCTCGATATTACAGATGTGTACATGATTGTGGGGGTCAAGATTAAAACAGCCATTGTGATGATGTTATTAACTTGCAAGAAACTGAGATAAACTATGATATATAAATAACACAAACTCCTCATATGTGTGGTTAAAATATGGAATTATTTTGAAGAGTAGGTAAGTGCATTGTATTCAATATATTTAAGCATTTTTATTTAAAAACTCAATATTGATTAATGATAATTTACTAGAGGCCCACAAAATGCATGCATGGGTAAGGATCCCTAGGCATGGCCAGTGATCAGGACCAATCATGTTCCCTGCCTCCCAGCCTCCCTGCCTCCTACTTTCCTTGCCACTGGGTGCTGCTGCCACCACCACCATCTGGTTCCCCCCACCTTTCTACTCCCTCCAACTCTCCTCTCTTCTTTCCCTCACTCCCTCAGTGTCCCGCTGCCACTGCTGGTCACCCACCACGTTCTGTGATGCACCATGGTGGTCAGTGCATGTCATAGTGAGCAATCTAGCTCCATTCTCCCAGTCAAACTTCTGAGGGGACACTTTGCATATTAGCAATATATATATATATATATATATATATATGTATATATATATATATGACCCAGTGCATGAAATTTGTGCACTGGGAGTGGGTGGTCCCTCAGCCCAACCTGCCTCCTCTCACATACTGGGAGCTCTCAGGGGATGTCCTACAGACGGCTCACCCCTGACCTGCCCAAGGCCAAAAGTCTCTGACAGGATTTCCTTCCTTGGGCAGGGGACCTCAGCCAGGGAACCACAGCCAGCCATTGCTCTGTGATTGGGGCCGATCACTGCCTGGCCATGCCCCCAGCCTGGCCAGGCCTACAGCTGGGTTGGGAAAAGGCCTCTCTCTGGGGCAGAGGCCTTTTCCAGACCCAGCTATAGGCCGGCCACCATGCTGCTCCAATCTATCAGGGACCTGCCATCGCTGCCTGGCCCACCCCAACCCCCTGCCTCCTGCAGCTCGGCCCCGCCCCCTGCTCTTGATTGGCTGGTAGTGTAGCGAAGCTATGGTCAAATTTGATAATTACTCTTTTATTAGATAGGATAATTTGCCCTTCAATTTTCTTTTTTGTCCATCTTTATTGAGGTACTAGAGGCCCGGTACATGAAATTTGTGCACAGAGAGGGGGGTGTCCCTCAGCTCAGCCTGCACCCTCTCCAATCTGAGACCCCTTGAGGAATGTCTTACTGCCTGTTTAGGCCTGAACCTGGTAGGATCAGGCCATATGGACAGTCAGACATCCTTCTCACAATCCAGGACTGCTAGCTCCAAACTGCTCACCTGCCTGCCTCCCAGATTGTCTCTAACTCCTTCTGCCTGCTAGCCTGATCACCACCTAATCACTACCCTGCCAGCCTAATTGATGTCTAACTGCCTGTTTGCCCCCAACTTCCCTCCTCTGCTGGCTTGATCATCTCTAACTGCACTCCCTGTAGGTTGATCACCCCCAACTGTCCTCCCTTTTAGGCCTAGTCCCTCCCAACTGCCCTCCCCTGCTGGTCTGATGGCCTACAACTGCCCTCCCTTGCTGCCCTGGTACCTTCCAACTGCCCTGCCCTGCTGGCCTTCTTGTGGTGGCAATTTTGTGTTCACATGGGTGCAGGATCTTTGACCACATGGGAGCAGCCCTGTTGTGTGTTGGAAAGATGGTCAATCGGCAAATTACTCTTTTATTAGATAGGATAAAAGATAAGATAGAGCAGCCCTGGTGCATGGTTGGGAGCCAGTTGGTTTTCCCTGAAGGGTGTCCCAGATCAGGGTGGGAGTTTCCTTGGGGTGTGGAGTGGTCTGGGTGAGGAGCCTTTGGTGGTTTGCAGGCTGGCCATGCCCCCTGGCAACCCAAGCAGAGACCCTGGGATTTGGGATTAATTTATTTTCTACAATTGAAACTTTGTAGCCTAGAGTGGAGCCAACCCTTCTGCTCACTCCATGGTTACAGCCATTTCTGTTTGCAACTTTGTAGCCTAGAGTGGAGGCCTAGGCTAGGGCTGCTGAAGTTTGGCTTCCTCCATCACTAGGGAAACCCTAGCCTCTGCTCTCTCCAGCTCTGTGGCTGCTGCCATTTCAGTTGGG
The DNA here is from genome assembly GCA_027563665.1 of Antrozous pallidus. Classification (NCBI taxonomy): domain Eukaryota; kingdom Metazoa; phylum Chordata; class Mammalia; order Chiroptera; family Vespertilionidae; genus Antrozous; species Antrozous pallidus. Next base: position 53,119,157 of record CM050518.1, read on the forward strand.
ATTATGTATCTTTTATAATTGAAACTTTATAGCATTGAGTGGAGGCCTAGTCTGGCAAAGGCAGGTGGAAATCTTGGTTTCCTCCATTACCAGGGAAAACCAAGCCTCCCTCCTGCTCTCAGTGGTGGCAGCCATCTTGGTTGGGGGTTTATCTGCATAATTTGCTCCTGATCGGCTGGTGGGCATGGTTGTGGGCGTGGCTTGATTTGAGGTATAGTCAATTTGCATATTACTTTTTTATTAGCTAGGATTATGTTGTTTACATTTGTTTGGTTGATTATTAGTTGTTTTTCTTCTAGTTGTAATGACTGTCTGCTTTTGTAGGTGTATTTGCAAGTCACCAAACTAAAAATAAAATAAAATACAAAAACATGATCACCTGTGTGTTTCAAGGCCTGTTACATACAGTTCTATTGTCTAGAGAGCATCTTATTTCATTATCACCTTTTCACATATTTAGATAAATAAATTTGATATGATTTCAAAAATAAGTGTTGAAAAACATCAGTTTAATGAAGCTGATGATATTGATTATTGATAAATAAAAATTGTATATATTTAGGATGTACCACTTGAGATATATATATATATATATATATTCACCAAAATTAAGTTAATGAACATATCCATCATCTTAAACAGTTTCCTCAGTGTGCCTCTGTGTGTTTCTATGTGTTAAGAACACTCAAGATCTACTTTCTTAGCAAGTTTCATGTATATAATACATAACTAACAACTATATTCACCATGCTGTACATTAGATCCCAAGATTTTTCATCTTATAACTGAAAATTTATACCCTCTGATCAACATACTATTTTCCACATCATCCAATAATTGGTGATGACAATTTTACTATCTGGTTTTATTATTTTGACTATTTTGAATTCCACATATAAGTGAAACCATACAGAATTTGTTTTTCTGTGTCGGTATTATTTTACTTAAAGAGTGTTATCCTCTACCTCCATCCATGTTGTTGCAAATAGCAAGATTTGTTTCATTTTTATAGATGAATAATATTTCATCAAATAATATTTCATTCCCAAAACCATTTATCCATACTTTGAATAATTATAAAAGTAGCGTTTATTATAAAACATTTTATTTTCAAAATTCAGTTATAAACTGTTAAAATTTATATACATTTTTTGGGACATCCTGTATACATATACATTTCATATTTTCTTTATCTATCTATATCTATATATCTATATCTATATCTATATCTATATCTATATCTATATCTATATCTATATCTATACACATATACATACACTAGAGGCCTGGTGCACGAAATTCATGCACAGGGGGCGGGGGATGTCCTTTAGCCAAGCCTGCACCCTCTCGAATCTGGGACCCCTCAAGGTATGTCCAACGCCCGTTTAGGCACAATCCTGGCAATCGGACATCCTTCTCACAATCCAGGAATGCTGCCTCCAAACTGCTCACCTGCCTGTCTCTGTGATTACCTCTAACTGCTTCTTCCTGCCAGCCTGATCACACACTAACCACTATCCTGCCAGCCTAATTGATGTCTAACTGCTCCCCTGTCAGCCTATTTGCCCCCAGCTTTCCTCCTCTGCCAGCCTGTTGACCCCTAACTGCCCTCCTCTGCAGGCTTGATCACCCACAACTGCCATCCCTTGCAAGGCCTGGAACCTCCCAATGGCCCTCCCCTGCTGGCCATCTTGTGGAGGCCATCTTGTGTCCACATGGGGGCAAGATCTTTGACCACATGGATGCAGCCCTCTTGTGTGTTGGAGTGATGGTCAATCTGCAAATTACTCTTTTATTAGATAGGATAGAGGCCTGGTGCATGGGTGTGGACCAGCTGGTTTGCCCTGAAGGGTGTCCCAGATCAAGGTGGTGGTTTCGTTGGGGTGAGGGGCGGCCTTGGTGAGGGGCCTGTGGAGGTTTGCAGGCTGCCCATGTCCCCAAACACACATACACACACACACACACACACACACACACACACACACACACACACACACAATCTTAAACCTATTTACCCAAACAGATATTTCTGAGTAAATAAAGCAGTGTACATTTCATATCAGCAAATTTGTATTGAACAACGTAAACCTCCCACCCCATTTTATTCAGAATAACCAGATTGTATGTGTCCTATATATTAGTTTTCTACCCTGGTCTAGTTCCTTTCTTCATAGTTTTGTCTTCCCAGATTAACATATAATGGGGATCATAGACTATGTAACCTTTTATTTCTGATTTCTTTCACTTAGCGTGATGCTTTTAAAATAATCTATGTATTTATATCTTTTAGTAGTTCATTATTTATTGGTTACTAAGTAGCACTTCATTTCATAGCTGTACTACAACATTTTTATTCATTCACTAGCAACATTTGTGTTGTTTCAGTTTTAGTATCAATAGGGTGCTACAAATATACACATATAGGTCTTGGTATATACATAAGTTAGTGTTTATTGTGGGAAAATACCAGGTGTTGGATCACTGGGTCATATGGCATTTTTTTATGTTTCCCTATAAAATAAACTGTCAAATTATCTTCAAAACTGGCCATACTATTTTTCAGTCACCAAAACAATGATATGAGAGTTTGAATAGCCAGTGCTTGGCATTGTCAGGTTTTATTAAAGCGAGCCATTCTAAATGACATCTCAAGTTTTTGTTGTTTCTTTTGTTATTGTTTTTGATCCTCAACCAAGAATATATTTTTTTGTTGATTTTTTTAGAATGAGTGGGAGGGAGAGAGGGGATGGGAGAGAAAGAGAAAAACATGAATGTGAGAGAGACACATTGATTTTTTGCCTTTTGCACACCCTTGGACCTGGCTGGGATCTGGTCTACAATGCAGGTACATGCCCTTGCCCAGGAATCTGTCTGTTGGCTGACGCTCCAACCACAGATAAAACTGGCCAGGGTGATAGTATCTCAATTTTAATTTCTTTCCTTGGGGAATCATAATTTTGTGCATTTTTTCATATGTATTTGATACTTATAACTCTTCTTTGGTAAATGCCATTTAAAAATTTTTGGGGAGAGTTGTTTGTTTTCTTGTTGAGTTGGGAGAGTTCTTTATATCTCCTGAATACAAGCCTTTAATCAGGCATATATCTGCAAGTATTATTAGTCTGTGGCTTTTTATTTGCATTGCATTGTCTTTTGAATGGTAGAAGTTTAAACTGATGAAGTACAGTTATCAATAGTTATATCAAAAGCTTCTTATGTCTTATCTAAGAAATCTTTACTTAAATCAGAACATCTAACCTCACTTTTGTTGTATGACATTAGCATTATAGTCAGGGCATAGTAAATTTTGATATAATACTTAAAAATATACATGTTGGCATATGTGTTTGATTTTGTAAGAAGAAAGGAATCATATATAGGCAATGCTAAAAATGTCATTTATGAAGACAATTCTGTTTTCAGATGAAATATGTTTTTACTAAAGGCCTGGTGCATGAAATTTGTGCATGGAGGGTGTGTCCCTCAGCCCAGCCTGCACCCTCACCAATCTGGGATCCCTCAAGGGATGTCTGACTACACTTGAGGCCCAATCCCAGTAGGATCAGGCCAAAACTGGAAGTCAGACATCCCTCACACAATCAGGGACTACTGGCTCCTAACTGTCTCCTGCCTGCCTTTCTGATTTCACCTAACCACTATGCCTGTCAGCCTGATCACCCTCTGATGACACCCCTGCCAGCCTGATTGATGCCTAATTGCTCCCCTGCCAGCCTGTTTGACCCTAACTGCCTTCTCCCTCAGGCCTGGTCCCCCCAACTGCCCTTCCCTGCAGGCCTACTCACCTCCAACTTTCCTTCTCTACTGGTCTGGTCACCCCTCACTGCCCTCCCTTGCAGGTTTGATCACCCCTAACTTCCCTCCTTTGCAAGCCTGGTTCCTCCCAACTTTCCCCCACTGCTGGCTATCTTGTGGTGGCCATCTTGTGTCGACATGGGGGCGGGATGTTTGACCACATGGGGAAGCCATCTTGTATGTTGGAGTGATGGTCAATCTGCATATTACTCTTTTATTAGATAGAGTAAAAGCCTGGTACACGGGGGCAGCTGGTTTGCCCTGGAGAGTGTCCCATATCAGGGTGGGGGTTCCCTTGGCTTATGGGGTGGCCTGGGCGAGGGACCTATGGTGGTTTGCAGGCTGGCCATGCCCCTTGGCAACCTAAGCGGAGGCCCTGGTATCTGGGATTTATTTATCTTCTACAATTGAAACTTTGTAGCCTTGAGTGGAGCAAATCCTCCTGCTTGCTCCAGGGCTGTAGCCATTTTTGTTGGTATTTATTTATCTTCTATAATTGAAACTTTATAGGCTTTAGAAAAGGCCAAGGCAGGCCAGGGCTGCACAAGCTTGGGTTCCTCCATTGCCAGGGCAACTCAGGCCTCCTGCTCTCTCTAGCTTTGGGACTGCCGCCATTTTTGGGGGGGTTTATTTATCTACTATAATTGAAACTTTGTAGCCTTGAGTGTAGGCTTAGACCTGCCAGGGTGTGCAGAAAGCTTGGCTTCCTCCATTGCTGGGAAAACCCATGCTTCCTGCTCTCTCCATGGCCATAGCCATCTTGGTTGGTTTAATTTGTATACTTGTTCCTGATTGTCTGGTGGGTGTAGTGGAGTGATGGTTAATTTGCATATTACTCTTATTAAATAGGATAATAAAGGTAAAATATATTGTTATTTGGAATGCCATTAAATAAGACTGCTAGATAATATTTAAATAAAATTATCTTATTATTTTTAGTTTCTTAAAATATAAATGACTGTACAAGTTATAAGTGATGCTCTTTCACCTGTAAATATCAAAAATTGACTTCAAAAATTTTCAATGAAATAAATACTACCTTTAATAGAATATTACAGCATGCTTAATTATTTATTCAAACACTAACACTGACCACAGAGAGGAGAGCTATAACATTTATTTGTCAAATTTGAAAATAATTTGTTTTTAACTTAACTTAAAAATATATTTATATTTACATATATCAGGACCCTCAAAATATATTCTCTCTTTCTTGTATTTTTTTTCTTTAAACATCAGTAGTACATATATGTATTTGTGAGTGTGTAAAATACATACATATTTTACATAGAATGTCCTGAATAAAATTTAGACATATGAGGGACAATAAAAGGAAAAAAAATTATGACCTATGTATTTGCTACAAAATAGATACAACTTTTGAATATAGGTCATATTTTTCTGCTTCTGGTGTCTCACACATCTAAGTTTTCTTGAGAACATGATTGAAAACATTAGTGGGGTCATGTGTTAATGTATGTAACTGAGTTGGTCTTGGTTTTACTGTAGGTTCCAGGACTTTATTTCACCAACACACAGACTCTGAGCACTGGGGACACTGATTTCCCTCTGCTTCATACACACTCGGTGAAGGCCAAAATACAACAGGTAGGAGAGGAGGGATTCTCTGCCTAGCCCCAGACTTTGGAGGGTTGTGTTACTGTTTATGGAGCCCCCTCTGGGAAGTGGTGGGTTGTGCAGGCACATAGTCTTTGTCTGGGGCCTCTTGAGCCTTTGTTCTCTCAGGTCTGCCTGCTCCTGGCTCTTGTCCTTTATTAAAAGGTTACTTTAGCCTTACCTCTGTGTTTTGTGAGTATCCCAACCCCTATTATTTTAGCAGAAAGGAAAGCATTTTGGATTATTCTCTCCTGGCAAAGCCTTCACACTTTCTGGAATTTAGTGTATGTAAACAGTCCAGCTCTGTGATGGGTAGAAAAAGCTTATGTGATTGTAACTTACCCATTTTATTCCTGTTCTTGGGGCATGTGGCCTCCTGTGGTTTCTATACCTTAATCAAAGGCAGGGCTGAATGTTGTTTTCTCTCTAGAATCAAAGTCTGAAAGATGCAGGCTTATCAGCATCTAGCAATTTTTTCTATATGGTATCACATATTCTTAATTAGACACACTTTATGGAATGATAAGGCATTTCCCATTTGTAACTCTCTTACCACTCTTAAAAATCTCTGCATTGAATGATACTTTTAGTCACTTTTATTTTATGCAGGTTTCAATAACTTGTAGTCTGTTTCACCCATGCCTGCCAGGATGTCCCTGAATTGGAAAAATAATGGGCGAGGCAGCTGGGAGACTTTCAAAAAGCTGCATGTGTTCCTTAGAGTTCCAGAGGTCTTTGTTTGAAACGAAAACTGCAGACCTTCTCTTTTTTAAATTTCTCTTTGTGTGACATTATAGAGTTAAAAAGCCAAACTGTGAGCATTGAAGTAGTTCAAATCTAATCTGTTTCCTAGATAAATAAACACACTTCTTTCCATAAGCAGCCAGGACACTGGAAATAATTAGACAGAGTCAACATCTTCCTTAGAAGAAGAGCTTTTATTTTTATGTTTTGTTTTTGTGAAAAGTCTTAAATGCAACTTCTTTGACAGCTTATCCATGGATGTTTCCGCATGTTGTTTAAGGAGTTCTCACTGCAATTAGTGTCTTCTCTCTGCATATTTTCAATTTGTGAGTAAGTTTATTTGCTTCCCAGAATCTGATATTTTGGGTTTTTAGCCAAATGTGTGTGAACACATATTTTAAGCTTTTATTTCTTACTTTGAAAAAGTCAATGTATCCAAATAATACCTTCATTAAAAGTATCATTTTCCCTTGTTAGCTTTTCATTACTTGACTTTGGTTAGTTTGTGGTTATAACTTATTTTCATTCTCACAATAGTTACAATTAGCTATGCGTGGAGAGTGGCTACAGTGTTTGGACAGGTTCAAGCCTCCACTAATGAGAAGGCACAGTCCTCTCATGGCCACGTGCAAGTCCCAGCTAGGAGTGCAGAGCCCTCCCAGCCCAATTACAGCCAACAGCTATAGTTGTAAGCTTGAACCTATGGTCTGAATACGTAGCCCCATGTGCCTGAGTGATGTGTGCTTGATAGAATTCAGGTGCATGTAATTGAATAGCTTCAAAATGCAGGAGAATGTTGTAACCACACCCTTACTTCGCCTTCTGGAATCTGGCTATAAAATAAAGACTTGCTTACAGGCTTGTGGCACTGTCCCTACCTCTCCATCAGAGAGGACAGCGCCTGACCCAGACCCAGCTTTCATTCTCTTGTTGTCTTTTCTGAATCTTTCGCTGCCCCTCTCAGGCTCACTGAATGTGGCTAAGCTGGCTCGGCACAGCTATGGAGTTTCTTGAATTTCTGCATCTAAGAGCATAACTATATTTTCCAAAGAATCTCAATTATGGGCATTAGAATGAAATGAGTTATTTTTTTTTGCCCAGCAAAATTCATCTCATGTTAGGTCTGCGTGAATGAACAGCTTAAATACTGTATTAACCAGAGTACTTACTGCTAATTTCTGTAACAAAAACAAAACCTCAGTGACACAGCAAAACAAAGACTTCTGTATTACTCAGTTGCAGTCAATGTAGAGTGGGAGTCTCTGCTCTGAAAAAGGACTTCAAGGAAAGAAATTGCTTCAGTCTTGTGGGTTCTTAATTTAGAATACTTAGGTTAGCCTGGATGAACAAAATGGCCTTGGGAGCTTGTGGCTGCCTCATTAGAAAAGAGCCAAATATTTCTCCTTCACATTCTGTTGAACACATCTAGTTACATAGTGATCCTTCTTGGAGAATAAGTTAGAGTGTCGAGAAGGATACGATGAGTTTCTATAATCTCTGACACAAACTGGTAGCCAAGGCCAAAGAGAAGTCTGTGAAATTGTGGGTCTGGGAGCCAGCCTGTGACCCACCTGTTCTGTTTCTTGAGAATGCATGTGAAAATGGCCCACATGTGTGAAAAACCTTTTGAGACAAATTTTATTCCATTTTTTTCATTTAGTTATCACAAGAAATATCAATTTGGTATTGCTTTTATATTTTGTAGACTGATACAATGAACGATAGATATGAAAAGTGGCTTCAAAGCTATAAAGTGGATAAATAGAAAAAATCATGTTTCTCTTTGGATTTATATTTGATGCTTCTTCAAAGACTATCTTGCCTCTTAATAATGTTCATAGTTGATCCTTGTTAGAAATATATATATTTTTCTTTTTTATTACAGTTGTTAAAAAATTTAGCAAAGGGTCTGCATATGAAATCCAGTACCCAAATTTAAAAATAAAACATACACCTAGTCTTTTAGTATATTTATACATCATAGAGACCTTTAGCCATCATTCATTTCATTTTAATATTACCTATGGGTGAGAAAAAGTTATACAAAGCTGAAAATACTTTAAAAATAGATATAAACTTTTATTCAAATTAGAGATTTTTCTTTGTTTTCTAAAATACTAAACAGTATAATAGCTTGCTATAAAAATATTTACAAACAATAAACATTTTTTCTACTATTAGATAAGGGTATATCTGTAATTCTGTACATAAATTTATTAGCAATATTATATTTATTATTGATGATGATTTTTATTTGTTTTAAAAATTTGTTGGGATTAACAGTTCAGAGCTATTGTTAGTGAAAGATGGAAAGTGTTTACAACTCATGCATAATCATTCTTTTTAAATAATCATAAAAATAGATGAGAAAACACAAAAGAGAATATTTACCACCTTCTCTCTGACATGAAATAAAGAAAATGATTTATTACTCTGCGTGTCAGTTTGCATGAATAAATGTGCCTGTGAGAGAGGAAGTTATATACTATTTGTCTTTTCTATGTCATGCATTCACCAGTACCTGATATGGTTTTTTCCCAACTTGAAGAAGGCTTGTGTGTATGTTTTTCAATAAATTCCTGTACATTAAAATGTATAACAATAGCTTGCAACAAATACATTGTACTACATAGTCACGTAGGAAAGGTAGAAAAAAAAGATAAACAAGGAATTTTTCTATGTAAATAGCCACTAAAATGCTGCAGAATATGTTTTTAAAATGTGGAAAAATTTAAAAGTAAATTTATTTGAAGTATTTATTACACCAATAACATTTGAAAGGTAGGAAGAAATGTAGCAACTAAAAATAAACCAAGGGAGAATAGGGTTTAGTGTTTCTTCTAGGCAAAAGGAAAAATTAGAAGCAAAGACATCTCTTATTCAGTTAATAATATTAAAACAGACTGAAATTTAAACCTATCTAGAAGAACAATAGGAGATAAAAGTGGGAAATCAAACTGAAGTTATATCACAGAAGTCCTGAACTGAAATAGTTGTCAAATGTGTATTGAATGCCTTACATTCTTCTAATCACTGTTAACTCAAAGGATCAAAGTCCCTTTAGCAGGAGCCATACACTAGAGGTGAGGATGAGAGAAGACAGATTGAAAGAAAATAACTAAAAGAGCAGCATATATGCTTCTTAGATTAAAATGCTACCTTAATAATACATGAGGAAATGAAAATGGGGATGTTTGAGTCTAGTGGTGAGAGGGTGGTTATTTAAAGGTGAGTTAGGCATTGGGAAAGGAGTTGTTGCACATGTTATGTCTGAGCAGAAACTCAGAGGAGATGAGGGAAAGAACCATGCAGCCGCCCAGGGGGAAGAGTGTTCAAAGCACATATTGGAAAGTTTCAAAGCCTTGAGGTGAGAACATGCATGATATAGTAGTAGTCAAGTTACAACAAAATCCAGTGTGTCTGGGACAGGGTGAGGGAGGAGGAAGCTGTAGGAGAAGAGATTTGGGAAGCCTTTGGAAGAGCACCATAAGAGGTTAATATTTCATTTACAAAGAAACAAGAAGATATTGAAGTGTTTATAAAATAAGTATTGTTATCATCTTGTTGATTCTAAAGAATCCTTTGGGTTAATAAAATTAGTTTGGGGGGTAAGATGGGGAGAAGATACAGGCAGAAGCAAGGAGACCATTTAAGAGACAATTAAAATGATCCAGGTAAAAATATCAATTGTATAATGATGGTATAAAATGGTGAAGTTCTGCATTTATTATGAACATCAAACTTCATATAGATTGTAATGGATAGAATGGATTCTTAAGAACTCTACAGTTTTTTCATCTCAGCAATAAAAAAGCTTGAGTTACCCTAGATTGAAAAGGAGAAGAATAAAAGAAAGAACAAAAATTTACATAGTTGATGGGGAATTTGGTAAGTATGAAATATCTGAGGAAAGAGTAAATATAAAATATGGAGTAAGTCCAAGATGGTCCTACTAATTTGAAACCTTTAGCATCTTTAAGCTGATGGTATTAGATGAGCTCACCAAGGGAATGAGTATTTAGCAGTTAAATAAGATGAGCATGACTCCTGCTTATCTAACTTTCAAAGTTTTAGAGATGATGTAAGAAGACGAAAGGAAGCTGAGGAAAAAAAATAAAAACTTTAAAGAGAACAGAATAAAAAAATCTGTTAACTCGAGAGTGAAAAAAAAGTATTTTTAGAAAAACACATATGAAATTGGTTCAAATTTTGCTGGGGATATAATGAAATAAAGACCTAAGACATAATACTATCTTTAAAATTTAGGACATTGTTAACTTTGATGAAATCAACACTAGTGGATCGATGAAGGACCCTGGGGTGTTATGGGGACAAGATAAGAGCACACCAGAGCTGTAGGAAGCTGTTTGAGTATAATGAGCAAAGTGGAGTTGGCTAATTTTTCTGAGCTCCCCATAAATTAACTTCGGTAATTTTGAGCACCCTAAAGAGATAGTGCTAACCCTAGTTGTTTATTACCTGGAGCCAGAGTGACAGGCTGGTGCGTAGTGGACTCAGAAGGTGAAAGCCCGAGAGCCAGGATTGTGAACTTAATCAGCTGCCCAGGAAGGGGAACTGCCAGTCTCAAGCCAGGACCTCAGAAGCTAGGCTAATGTAGCACTGAACACACAAGACAGGGATGTCCACTCTCACCACTCCTGTTCAACATAGTGATGGAAGTACTAGCCATTGTGATCAGACAAGAAGAAGAAATAAAAGGCATCCAAATTGGAAAATAAGTAAAACTGTTCTTGCAGATGACATGATACTGTTCATAGAAAACCCTAACGACTCTATCAAAAAATTATTAGATTAGAAAATGAATTCAGCAATGTAGCAGGATACAAAATTAATTCCAAGAAATCTATGGCATTTTTATACATCAATAATGAATTTATAGAAAGAGAGACTAAAAAAGCAATTCCATTTTCCATCGCACCAAAAAAATTAAGATACCTAGGAATAAACTTAACTTAGGAGGTAAAAAGCCTATACGCGGAAAACTATAAGACACTGAAAAAAGAAATAGAGGAAGACATAAACAGATGGAAGAACATACGATGTTCATAGATTGGTAGAATCAACATCATCAAAATGCCTATACTATGCAAAGCAATCTAAAAATTCAATCCACATCCCATTAAATTACCAACAGCATATTTTCAGACCTAGAACAACTTTCAAAAAATTCATCTGAAATGAAAAAAGACCCCAAATAGCTACAGCAATCCTGAGAAAGAAGAACAAAGTAGATGGGATCTCAATACAAGATTTCAAGCTGTATTACAAAGCCACTGTTCTCAAAACTGCCTAGTACTGGCACAAGTACAGACATATAGATCAATGAAATAGAATAAAGAACCCAGAAATCAACCCAAATTACTATGCTCAATTAATATTTGACAAAGAAGATAACATATAATGGAGTCAAGACAGTCTTTTCAATAAATTGTGTTTGGAAAATTGGACAGATACATGCAAAAATATGAAACAAGATCACCAACTTACACCATACACAAAAATAAACTCAAAATGAATAAAGGACTTAAACATAAGATGGGAAACTATACAAACACTAGAGGAATCCACAGGCAGAGAACTCTCAGACATATGCTGAAGCAATTTCTTCACTGATACTGCTCCTAGGGCAATGGAAACTAAAGAGAAAATAAACAAATGGGACTACATCAAAATAAAAAGCTTTTGCACTGCAAAGGAAACAATAAACCAACAAGAAAGCCCACTGCATGGGAGAACTTATTTGACGATGTGATCACCAATAAGGGTTTAATCGCCAACATTTACGGGGAACTCATACAACTTAACAAAAAGAAGATAAACAATCCAATAAAAAAATGGGAAACTGATTTAAATAGACACTTTTTGAAAGAAGACAGAAGGAAGGCCAAGAGACATATAAAAACCTGCTCAAAGTCACTAATTCTCCGAGAGATACAAATCAAAACAACAAAGCGGTACCATTTCACACCTGTCAGAATGGTTATCATCAACAAATCAACAAATGACAAGTGCTAGCGAGGATGTGGAGAAAAAGAAACCCTTGTGCACTGCTGGTCAGAATGCAGACTGGTGCAGCCACTGTGGAGATCAGTATGGAGTTTCCTCAGAAAACTAAGAATAGAACTCCCATTTGACCCAGTGATCCCACTTCTAAAAATATACCCAGGAAACTACAAACATCGATAAGAAAGGATACATGCACTGCTATGTTCATAGCAGCACAATTCACCATAGCTAAGATTTGGAAACAGCCTGAGTGCCCATCAACAGATCAGTGGATTAAAAAACTGGTAGATCTACACAATGGAATACTACGCTGTGGTAAAAAAGGAGCTCTTACCATTTGCAACAACATGGATGGAAATAGAGAGCATTATGGTAAGTGAAATAAGCCAGGCAAAGAAAGATAAATATCACATGACCTCACTCAGTTGTGGAATATAATGAACAACATAAACTGATAAACAAAAACAGATCCAGAGATAGAGAAACAGTAATCAGAGTATTAAACTTCAGGGAAGGTAGGGGACAGTGGGGGTAAGGCGGAGAGAGCAACCAAAGGACTTTTATGCATGCATATAAGCCAATCAATGGGCACAGACAACAGGGAGGTGGGACATGAGTGGGAAGTGGGGGTAATGGAAGAAGAAGGACACATATGTAATACCTTAATCAATAAAGAAATTTAATAAAAAAGCACTGAAAAAAAAAAACAAAAACACCTCTATTATACCCAGTAAAGGCAATAGCCAATCAAAGGATTTAAAACTCATCTTTAAACTCAAAAAAATCACCTAGTTAAAAATGAGTTTTGATACGAAAATTAGCATTACCATTTTTATAACACAGCCATGCAGTTCAATTTAGGTGAAAACCTATGATACCATTATGATTTTGCAAATTTTTCTCAAGCTACATTTCCCCCCATATAAGTGACAAGGCACATTACTGGTAGTAGGTCCCAATGTCCTTGCTCCTATCAAGATTTCAGATGAAAACACTAACATGTTCCAATATTAAAATAAAGTATTTTTAAAAAGATAATTTCTTTCCAAGTTCTCATGCATCACATTTCTGGAGCAGTAATGCAACACGAGGGGTTGACTCAGGACCTGCAATGTTATCAGCAAACATCATGAGTCACTCTTTCCAGGCACCGAGCATGAAAAAGTGACAGGTCTTGAGTTTACTATGACAAGTTCCTATGGGAAATAGTTGTGAATTATAATACAGAGTTAAAAGGTCCAAATAGTATTTCATTTCCAATGCAATGTCTAACAGGTGTTTTTCAAAGTGACGCCTGAGTACTGCTTTTACGAAACTCTTTCGGTTGTAGCATCTGGCAATATATTATTCCTCATTTCATTTTCTCAGTGGCACGCTTGGAAAGTGCCTGAGTGGATGTCTTCAGATGAAGATGGCCCTTGTGTCAAAATAAAAGTTCAGGCTGTAGAAAATTACAAAATTATGAAGCTCTTTATATAAAGCTGTGATCTGCCTGATTTTTTTTGCAATGCAAATAAAAGAAGCAATCTTGGTGTAATTCATCTGTGTTTGAAATCCCCTTGCATGGCAGTAAAGTGTTCTTTAATTGACTGGTAAATTATTCTATGATCAGTTTAGCAAATTGTGTTTCTCTTTTTTTTTCTGTGCCGACTCTGGGGAGCATTGGGATGTTTTATGCTAACTGTTGTTTTATTCTTTTCATCTGAACTGCCTTAACCTCTACATCAGATAAACAAGTTCAAAAGGAGAAACAGAGGGTCTGTGTATGACAATTTTGATGCTTCTGGAATTAAGTAAATATAACATCTCTCCCACAGTATTATTGAATTTGAGATTTCTTATTAGCAATTGAAAATATTCGAGCATTTGAAAAGCCAGATTCCTTCTGGAAATTTGAAAATAGAAGGTTTGCAAATAACCAGTTGTAGGTTCATAGTATTTCTCCAGCACAGACCAGCGGGTACACTGTAGCAGAACAACTATGGAGTCTGTTAATTGTACAAAAAAGCCAGTTATAGTTCATGGATTAACTATTTAAGAAGAGAATATGCCTTAAGTTTTTCAAAATATGACTGTCATTTGTAACTATAGCTCTGTCTGATGTTATTCTGAAGGTCTAAGAGAGTCAGGTGTGACTGTGGCATTTCTCTTTGACTAATGGCTCTCATTTCCTTCTCTTCTCTCTGTGTTGAGACTTTTACCAATTACTCTTTCAGGCATTGCATATATATGCCATTCTAGAGAAACTTTGCTTTCAGCTCTTTGCGAATGGATACTTCTTTGCAGATTATGTCATCAATTATGCTCAGTCTCTCTCTGAGATCTTGGAAATTGCCAGAAGCCTTCCAGACAGATATAAATTCATTATGGGAAACACCCTTCAATTTGAACAGAGATTTGCATTTGAACAGAGAAACCTCAAATTATCTCATTTAATAACTTGTATCTCTTCTCTGTGAAAGGGAAGTTCATGTCTTTTGTTTAGGTTGTTCTTTGTTTTCTCTCCTCCAGATTGGTTTTGTCACCATGCACATGCCTGGTTCCACGTTATTGAAAATTCATTTGTTTACAGCCATATTTACTACACTAGTGCTAGAATTTTGCCAAAGGAATCATATGTGGTGCTTCTGACTGCTTCTATTTCTAGCTTGCACATCCTTCATGCACTACTTCCACACATTCCTTCTCTTTATTAATTTTACGCTCCCATTTGAGGAACTGTGCAGTGGGAGCTGTTGGAATGAATGAAACATTATAAAGTTTTATTGCATTTTAGTATTGCCTAACTGTTATGCCAATAAACATATTAAAAGAAAACTATTGGTGTTTAACATGTAACAAATTCCCAGTGTAATGTTATTTGAAAGCTTTATTTAATGCATGACTAAACCTTGTTTCATAGACACAGTAGATTTGAATGAGAACCAATTCAATTTTACTTATTAATAACAACGATGCTCTAATAAAAGAGAGATGTTAATTTCCTACTTGGTCTTATATTTGTCATTGAAATGGAAAGAATAGGCTCATGCATAAAAACAGAAGAGGGAGAGGATAGCAATTTAATTGGTTTAAAATTCATATTATTTTGGTACTCTTAATAGATTGTGTTATTTCTTTTTTCTCTGTCTGACTTAATTTACCCAAATGAGAGAGTCTTCTTGGAGTTCAGAGGCAAGTCTTAATTATGCAACATTTTCAATTGCTTTGAGATCACTGGTCTCAGCTCACCTTGATTATTGTCCTGTTGTGATAGAAATGAATGTGGCACAATTCAGTGATTCACATCCGATATTCAAAACTCTTTATATTTCCTAGGATTGAGTATTCTGAGAAGCATATCTTTTGTGGTTCCATGTAAATTTTAAAATTGTTTTTCCTACTTATGTAAAAAATGTCATTGGGAATTTTATGAGGCAATCATTGAATCTGTAGATCACTGTAGGTAATAAGAAAATTTTAATATTAATTTTTCAAGGACAGTCTTTGAAAGTAAAAATGACAATACATTAAATATAACATGAAGTTAAATATTGTGATATAAAAACTCAATGTGTTTAATTTTTAATCTTTAATTTTTAATTAAACTGGTATAGAATATACAATTATATTACTAGTTTAGTATTTTATTAATATAAAAGAAATGCACATGTATTGTCAAAAGATTAAAAAGCACAGTAGCAAATTTAATGGAGAAATTCAAACTCTTTATTTCACAATCCAGAGATAATAAAGCCTTAATATTCCAATTATTCAGCGAGAGACCATGGTGAATACATTTCATATTTACATGATATGGACACATTGCACAGACTTATGTAAAATGTAAACCATATTTCTGTTTATTCTCAATGTATAAATAAAAAATTTATCTGCACATGAAGTATAAGTATAAGATATACATTTCCACTTATTTTTTTTTAATCTCTGTTTATAGGAGCAAAGGAAGTTATAGAAAACCTTCTGGTGAAACTTAGGAAGGAAATTTAGTTTTTGAAATTAGATGGAAATAATTTCATACCTGCAAGGTTAAATTTGGTACCTTTGCAATAAAACAACCAGAAAAAGCAACAGCTTTTTAAAAGTCCAAAAGGATTCACTTGACAGTTTATAAATTACAGCACAGCTGTATGAGGAAAAATATATACATTATTTAAAAAATTCTGAAACTAATCAGAAAAAATGGTAATTTGGGGTAAAAAACAAACAAATAAAAAATGACACATTGACACCGTTTAGCTCTTAAACATATTCTTGGCAGTTGCTTATATGATGATGTTAATGATTAAACTAGTAGTGATGATAATAAATAATCAGAGAAAAGTAGAGGAGAAGAAGGAGGAGGAAAAACATAAGAAACTGCAAATATGTCAACAGTGTTAAGGTAGAATATTTTTAGGCATAGATTTTTGAAAATTAATATTAGGTTTTATCAATTTATCCTAGTTATTAATTTTAATAATTTTCTGAGACACTGCACAGTCAACCTGTCAGGTGTTCAAAGTAAGCTGCTGATGCCATCTACAATGAAGTCTAAATATAAAGTCACCACCTTATCATATTGCTAATGGAAACTACTGAATAATTCAACACCAATAATAATAAGGAATACAAATCTATCCTATATTTCTTCATTATGATTCGGGGTAGTAATTTACATCTAATAACCGCGGTAATGCCTTTTCTTTTTCTCTAAGAGATTTAAAAAAAAGGCTGCTTTTGGCTTTATTCAGCATGTCATAGAGAAAGGAAGGAAGTGTGGGGTAGGTAGCAGGAAGGATTTAAGTGGGAAGCTCCAGATTTATCATGTGGTTGATGCTGTTTACAACCTCAAAAGGACAGAATGTCTAAAAGTCATGAAGTTAAAGATGGATAGTTTTAAAGTAGATATGCAAAGGTGTCATAAATGAGGACTAATATTTCTCCAATTCATTGAGAAAAAAATCATTTCCTAAAAATGAACAAATGTTAGTATTTAAAATGTATAGCTATAGCTAAATTGATTGAAAAAGATACATTATAAAATCATGAGCAAAGTCCATTAATTGACAAATAATATTGTTCAAATATTTCTGATGCCCAATCCAGTTAAGTTATAAATACTATCATTTTAGTAATTCAGCAAAAGTAGATCAGAATATATGTTTAAATTTCAAACTAGTCAATAAGAAAAAAAAAATATATAGCATCCAATGGCTCTGGCATTTGGGGAAATACATTCTCACATATTTTTGAAGGGAGGGGGCATAACTAATGTCATTGGAAAAAGTACATTGGAGTCCTTTTAAAATTAAAAGGCTTCATCTTCCAATTGAAATTTTGTGACTCCCTTATCAAGAATGCATATGTAAGTATATTTGAATAAGGATATTTATGTCAATATTGTTTGAAGTGGATGACATGAAATCAAAGTCACAAACCAAAGCAACTACATAAACAAATGAACAAACTTAATTTGGTCAGGGAAAAGAGGAGAAGAATCCGAAGAAAGAAGAGAAAGAGGGGAAAAAGAATAAAGATTAACAAAATCGAAAAGAAAAAAACAGCTTACTGGTAGAGAACTTGAATAAAACAGGTACACACACTTAAAATATTATGATCATAAAGAAACAAGTACATGTTTGCATATTAAAGAGAAATATACTTAAGTAATTGAAACAATTGAGATATGTGTGACATTTATTGACAAATGATTGTGAAATAAATTTATTCTGTGATAAATTTACTTCACAGGAAATGCAGACATGGCTAAAGAGAAAGATGTCAGCAAGTGGCCTTACTGCATTTTATATTTAAGAGAAATTATATCATATTCTAACTGAGAAATCTTAAGCCAAAAACAAAACAAAAAAATTAACAAGCTTATGTATCATGACATATAATTATTTAAGCTAATTTTGCTGCTTATGTTTAAAAATATCTAGTTTCTTGGAATACAGACCATGTAATTATATTGTATTGTCTTTTTCTGAATTAAAAACTTTATATAGGATATTAAGATTTCTACTTGCACTGGCACACCATCGTTATAAGTCAAAGTATAAATAATAAGTGGTAGTACTTGAAGCTCTCTGGATGAATTGCCAAAATCCTTGTGCTTGAGTACAAAATATAGGTTTTAATTTTTAGAGGAAGTCATGCAAGATTTTAGACATATAATTAAAAAATGAAATGACTGGAATAAAGTAATGAGTTATGAAGAAATTTTACCAAAAAATTTGTGAGGATTTGGAAAAAGCAAAACAAAACACACCTGCTTTTTATCATAAAGGTGTAGATATATATGCATTCATATGTACAAAACTCAGATTATTTGAAGTAATTGTATCTGTTTATAAGCTTTCTGTCTCTAAATAATACAAATAAACTATCTCAACTATTAGATGTAATTTTTTTAGTTGAAGTATAATTGACAAAAAACATTATATTAATTTCATGTGCACGAAATAATGATTTGGTTCATCTTCTACATTTTTAGCCCCAAACACTGGGGTCCCCTTTTAAAGTTGAATAGGGCAAGTAAATACTGAAATCTGTATTCCCAAATTGTTATACTATTATCTGATATGGAAGCAAAGTGAATAGAGATGGAAGTGGGCAGAGAGCTTTTATTATCACCACTCTCATCCTCAACAATAAACATACACATTAGTTAAGTTCTCTCTTTTTCATATGGTACGTTTTGGATGGTAGAAGCAAGCCCGTGGATAAGCACAATTTGCTTTCCTAATAATTTGTGACTTATGTTTGGGGAATAAGAAGATGTCTCATCCTATATTGACCTTTGAAAGTGTTATATGAGCACCGAGGCAAAGGAAAGTGATGACTGCCCATCCCCTAACCCCCATCCCCAACTCCATATGTGCATATTCGTAAGCCAGTAGACACCACTAGAGATTAATTGAAATGAACGGATAAATATATAAATAAGTAAAACTTTAAAACAACAGGTTTTTATATTTGGATCTCAATAACTTTTCCCAAAACATCATTTGGAAGAATTAGTATATAAGAATAATGAGCTTCTTTTTTTTTTCCTTTTTATTTAAATTCTCCACTTATTGCCACAAACAAACCACAATTTTATCGTGTTTAATAATAGGAAAGTCCTTAATATTTTTTTTACACCTGGGATCTCAATGAACAGTACTATTAGTGATTCCTGTTGCAGGAATAGTGATGGAAATAACTTGTTAGAGAGGAAACCTTTCCCTTCCCAGGTTCCTCAACTTCCTTATTTGAATATTTGGACACATAATTTCATCTTGATAGGTTAGATTAGCTCCATAATTGCAAATTGTCATTAATTTTCAATTTCTGTGTTTTCTTTTGTATATAATTAATTTAATAACCATGGTTTATTATCAAACAGCCCACAGAGTTTAAAAAAACATTGATCACATGGTAGAATGTGACTAACAGCAGGGTTGATAAACCACAGCAGAATGGACTAATGACTCAAATCATTGGCAATGTTCCTCTAGTTAATATTAATTCATTAATCATCATCCTTGGGGTATGGCTGTATAATTAGGTATGCATTCTCTAATCACATTACCATTTATCCCGGATATCCCTATCTTATTCACAAAGATATTCTGAAACAATTTATCTTCCTTTTGATTTTCTTATTTTTCTGTAGTGATTTTTTCTAGAAAGTATCTTTTCCCATGTCCTAGACCTTTGGTTTGGCATATTAATTTGCTTAGACATATTAATTTGTTTGAGATACTACCTGCCTAATTTGAACTATTATTTTGTATCTGAATCTTTATACTCTTGAACAATGATTACTGTTGGAAGATTATATTTACCTAAAATGAGAACTTCCATGTCACAAAATTATCTGCTGATTTTTCTTGTCTTGTAGTTCAGCTAGAAATATTTTTAAGTTTAATTATTCTGTCCTTTCTAGAAACTGATAGATATTTTATTCTGTATTAAATAATACTGCTTATATAGAAAATCACAGCAAATATTTGTAGACTATAAATTCATGCCCAATAGCAAGACAACATTTATATGAATTGTATTATTTAATTGTCACAATAACCCTATGAGGCAAATACAACTATTATCACCATTTCACAGCTAACTTTTTTAGTACAATAGCTATTTATAGCATTAGTGTTAAATCAAGGAGGCTTTGATGTTCAAAAAGCTACTTATATGAGAAAAATATTCATTCAGAAATTGGTTAGCTTTGTAATTGTGTCTTATTTTATCTTTGTTTCCCCTAGTGTTGGTTCCTGGTAAAGTCTGTGTGAATGAATAAATGAGTGAACAAATCAATGAATATGAAAACACATTATCCCGGCAATTCCAGGATTTGCTTTAGGGCACATCTATTTTAGTACACTTCATTTATAAACAGAGTCAACCAGCATTACTCTGCTTATGAACATAAAATAAATCAAATCATTCTACCCTATTCTTGACAAAGTCGGCCTTTCTGCAGACGGTATCTTCCAAATGTGACTATGCATACATATGTGCCATTGAATCGCATTTTTCCAAAACATCTCCAAATGTGCATGCTTGAGCTCAATTCTATTAGCTCTTTGACTTGATAACTCTCTTTTTAATAAATTTTTTCACAACCAAATGGGGCCAAGAAAGCCAGAAGAATCTTTTACTACCACAAGATGATAAGAGGAGTGGAATTAAATGGTTCTAAAATTTATAGGCTCTGTTTTAGTAAAAAGGTGCACATTTACCTGTTTTTCAAAAATTATGATATTATATATTATATATTATACTAGTAGCCCTGAGCACAAATCCATGCACCAGTAGCTTTCTGGGGAGCCTGGCTGCCCCTCACCTGCTGCCAAGAGGTTCTCCTTGGCCCAGAGGCCCATCCACACCCCAGCCTGGTCAGAGGCCCATCTGCGCCAGGGCGACAAGGCAAGCATTCCACACCCTGGCCTGGTCATGCTACTTGCTCTCAGCGGCTGCCCGCCCAGGACTGGGGGACTCTGTCGGGGCTGAGAGGACCGGGCACCGCCATCTTTGGGATGGAGTGAGGGTTAATTTACATATCACCCTTTTATTAGCTAGGATGTTATATATTATTTATATATTATGTATTTCATATTATGTATCATTATGCACACAGTGCTGTGACATTAAGTATGCTCACACCGTTTTGCAGTCACATCACGGTCCATCTCCAGGAATTTTCCATCGTTCCAAACTGAGTCTCTATACTTACTACTCTTTATTCTTCCCAAAAGGTAACTTTTTAAAGAAATCTGAATTGGCAGACCAGAAAATGAAAATTACACTGTAATAAAATAAGTGCTAATTCTATACCCCAACCTATTTGTATAGGCTTTCTGAAGAACCAGTAGAATATAAATATTTCCCTTTTATGCTATGATGCATAGATTAATTTTACGTAATTTCCATGCTAAAATTTTGTATTATAATTTTATCTGTTACAGTTAATATTTTAATGAAATTAGGTTAGTACCCAAATCAGGAGCTATTGCTATGCTATAGAATAGGAAAACAGGCTCTACTTCTGAAACTAAATGGATATAAATGAAAAGTGAGTAAAGGGAATTGAGATAGTAGTGTGAATTCATATCCTGGGGGCTGCTTTGGCATTGGAGACAAGATACTCTCAATGGGAGTGCACCTATGGGGAGGTGAGCTTCTTAGATGATAGAAGCACCTCAACAGATCTAGTACATTCCTACTTCAGTAGGTAAAGCTCATAATATCACAGAGCAAATGGAGACCTGAAAAAATATATATATTTAGTAGTACTTTAAATATTCCATATATATATATATATATATATATATATATATATATATATATATATGCCTGATGTACAAATTGTCCCCTTGTGAGTTCAACTGGAAGACCAGTAGTTTGATTGCTCACTATGACATGCACTGATCACCAGGGGATGGCTCAAAATGAAGGAAACCCCCCACCAGTAGCAAGAAGACCCTGATGGGCCCTGATTGCCTGCCAGACCTATGGACCCTACCTGTGCATAAATTTTGTGCACCTGGCCTCTAATAACTCTATAAAAATATTCCTGGTTTTAGAAATGGGGTCAGATAACTCCAGTAGCTGATCAAGGAAATTCAATGAGCAAACTGGAAGATACTCAATTTAGATAGTTAACAAAAGCAAGAAAGCATCCCATACTGATTTTGTAAGTACTATATATGCAGAGGTGAGGATCTTGTTTTAATGCTTATTTCACTTGAATAAATGGGAAGAGTGATGAATCAGTTTATTTTGATTCATGGACTGCCATGACCTATTTAAGTAAACATTATTGAGATCATTGCTTCGGGTTCCTCAAAGCCTCTTTTAGCCCAGGCACTATTTTACTCTTGAGTTCCCCATCAAGCTCCTTTGCATTTCATTGGCAGTAAAAAGCAGTTGAGTTGCACCATTTAGTAACTCTTATTTCACCCTCTATAAACTTGCTTCCTTCAAGGATACAATAGCATTAGCAGTTGGCTGCTTCTTTTTGTTTTTTTTCCTGAGTCCTAAAATGTCTTTGGTTTGAGCATGAAGCGAGTTGTCCGTAAATGTATTTTCTAGTCCATTTGTTACATCTGCATTAATAAATGTCCACATTTGGTTATTCTCAGTAATAAAATGTTTTCATAAGTGTGTGAGACAGATTAGTGGAAGAGCTTTTTCACATGTTCTATACACTGTTGTCAATGTGTGTGGTCTAATATTAATATGACCCAATTTTTAATGGATTTCATTTATGGTAGTCCTGTTCTAAAAATAAATAAATAAACAGCAAGAGAAATGTGTGTTTTGATTTATGAAGTTTCATATGGCCATTTTTATTAGCTTTCCAGCCTTGCGGCCAGGTGTATTTTATAACAGGAACAAGCATTCACAATAACCTGTCACCTGAAACAATAGTTTTAACTTCTCATCCTTTGGACACCTGAACGTTCTTGTTAAAACCCAGTTCTGATAATGCTGCCTTCTCTAATGTGCCTCCGAGGGACCTGGGCCCTAGAGACAAGCCTGTTAAAAAATTTGCAAGGAATATTTTTAATAAAATTGGCCAATATTTTAGCATTTGTCTGAATTTATATTACAGAAGCAAATATCATTGTATGACCTCTGTGATTTTTTTAAGAATACTGTCTGGGCAACAGAATAAAAGCCCAATTTTGTAGTACATAGAAAATTAAGTCAATTTTGTCTTTAATTACTCTCTATTACTCTCTTTATGCACAATATCATTCCCATATGAGTTTTCTTCAATATACTTCATCTTGATAATTTTTGTTGTCCAGGTAACCTAGCAATCTATAGGATTTATATCTATATCAAAGTGAAGTATATATCATGAGGCAAAGTAATGCACAGTCATAAATTCTAACTTTAATCTATACTAATAAAAGGGCAATATGCTAATTAGACCACACATCCTTCTGGATAAAGCCATGGTGGCAGGGATTGAGACAAAGGAGGTTAGGGGTGATCAGGCCAGCAGGGGAGGGCAGTTAGGGGGCGATCAGGCCATCAGGGAAGGACAGTTAGGGGGGCAATTAGACTGGCAGAGGAGCAGTTAGGGGGCGATCAGGCTAGCAGACAGAGGTGGTTAGGGGCAATAGGCAGTCAGGCCAACAAGCAGTTAGGAGCAAGCAGTCCCTGATTGCCAGTTTAGGATGGGGCCTAAATCAACAGTCAGACATCCCCTGAGGGGTCTCAGATTGGCGAGGATATAGGCTGGGCTGAGGGACCCTCCCCCATACATAAATTTTGTGCACTGGACCTTTAGTCTTATATAAGTAAGGCCATTTCTTACATCAGTGGTTGGTATTTTAATGCATTTAAAAGGCAAAACAAAGTGTATAATTACAGAATTCAAAAATCAGTTTTTGCTTTGGAAGATGGCAAATTTTTGTTAGTGGCTAATAATAAGAATCCAATAGCAAACCTTTTTCTTTCATTTGAAGTAAATGTGTTAGTAAAATGTAACACACAGAGAGAAAGATTTATAAATTATGTCCATACCAGCAAAACAATTTTCCACAAAACTGATACATCCCTGTAACAGTGGTTGAATAAAGAAACAGAACATTGTCACCATACCCTGAAATGACTCATGGCCATTTCCAGTCAAGTATCTCCAAAAGGAAACTATCCTGAATTGTAGCATGAAACATGTCTTTTAGTTTTAAATATATATCAATGGAATCCCATAATTTCTGGTCTTTCCTGTTCAAAGTTTGTGCAAAGCATATATGCTCACAAATGTAATACAGTTAATGCATTACCATCCTATATAGTAAAGAGGTAATATGCAAATTGACTATCATGCCCTTGCACAAGATGGCTATCCCCATGTGGTCATAAGATGGCTACCACAAGATGGCTGGCAGGGGAGGGCAGTTGGGGCAACCAGGCCTGCAGTGGAGGGCAATTAGGGGCAATTGGGCTGGCAGGGGAACATTTAGGTGTTGATCAGGCTGGCAGGGAAGTGGTTAGGGGCAATCAGACAGGCAGACAGGTGATCAATTGGGAGTTAGCATTCCCGGATTGTGAGAGGGAATAAATCAGCAGTTGGACATCCTCGAGGAGTCCCAGATTGGAGAGGGTGCAGGCTGGGCAGAAAAACAACCCCTGCAGTGCATGAATTTTGTGCACTTGGCCTCTAGTCCTATATAATAAAGAGCTAATATGTAAATGGTCATCACAATTTCACATCATCACATGGGAATGGCTCTGGCATACAACACTGGGGAGAGAGGTATAGGGAATAGCCAGGCACAAATGAGCTCACAAGAGAGGAATGGGGACACAAATGAGATTGTGAGGGAGGAATGGGTACCAGCCAATCTGTGCCCTGGGAGAGGGTCAAGCCACACCCTCTGCAGTCCTGGGTGCTAGCAGCTACACCTGTGCCTGTGGCCTGAGAGAGGGACTAGTCATACACCCTACAGTCCTTGGCAACGACAGCTGAGGCCCAGGCGAAGCCACCCACCCATGGTCCACTGCAGCTTGCCTGGGTGAAGCTGGGCCGGATTCTGGGTGCCTAAAGCTGGCCAGAGGAGGGAATGCTGGGTCCCGGGAGCGGGACAAGGAAGAGGTGGTTAGGGATGACCAGGCCAGCAGGGGAACATTTAGGGGTGATCAGGCAGGTAGGGGAGCAGTTAGGGGCAATCAGGCAGTCAGGCAGAGGTGGATAGAGGCAGTCAGGCAGGCAGGCAGGTGAGCAGTTAGGAGCCAGCCATCCTAGATTGCAAAAGGTAGTGGGACATCCCCCAAGGGGTCCAGGATTGGAGAGGGTGCAGGCCAGGGTGAAGAACCCTCCTTCTCCTTGTGCATGATTTCATGCACCAGGCCTGTAATTGTTAAGTAATATTACATTTTAAGAATATACCACCAGTTAATTATTTTACTTTTGATGGATACTGGGTGATATCCACTCTCGCCCCTTTTTTGCTATTGAAAATGTTATAAAGTTATATTCTGGTAATGGTTGATTAACTCTGAATATACTAAAAAGCACTATACTAGACACTTTCAATGGGTAAATTTTATGTTACTTGAATACTATTTAAAAAAAAAACAATTCTGCCACGAAACATCTCATGTTTAATTTAGATTATGGTATATGTCCTGGAATGCTGGGTGTATATGACCACCTTTAGTAGACACAGCAGGCTGTTTTGGGGAACAGGCAGACTAGCTAGCCGCATATAAGATTTCCTATGCTGCGCATCTTTCCTGATAACAAGTCCTTACAAATTATTATTTTAATCACTCTGATGGTTATGTGCTGAAATTTAATGTTGAGTTTAATTTGTATTTCCAAAGTTTCTTACTGCTGTATAGATATCTTCTTTGAATTAACTCCTTATGCATTTTACCCATTTTTTATTGGATTACGCACCTTTCTGTTACTGAATGATATAATCCTCTCCATCATTTTTATTTAAAAATAATTTTTATTTTCATATGCTTTTTGATATTTAGAATGTTGTTTCGGGCAAGTTTCTGACTACAAGGAGGACAATATATTTTTGTGTGTATGTCTTAATGGCAGAAAATGTAATATTAATAGAGGCATTTTATTGTGGTTTCAGATGAGGAAAGAGTAGAAATATCTTTCACCACATGGCATAGTGCAAAAAGCACTTCAACAGGAAGCAGCCAAAATACTGGGATTCTGAGAGTAGTTTCACTAATAATGTTATGTGCCATCCTCCACAGGTCATTTTTATCTCTCTGGCCTTTGTATCCAACATTTATAAAAATGTAGTGGTTAAACTACATCATTTAAAGAAATACTTCACACATAAAAATTGCTAAAATTGTTATCCTATGAACTTTTATTTTTATTTTTTTTAAAAAACTTACTATAGCCTGAAAATAAACCAAAAAAAATAAAATCAAGTACCCTCTGATTTCTATTTTTGACAGACTGATGACTTCCATTTCCAGTACTATACTAGAAAAGCTCACACACACTTTATGGATGTGTGATTGACATAAAAAATGCTGTACATACTTAATGCAAAAAACTTGGTGAGTTTGGAGATCACTGTACAACGGTGAGCTCAGCTACACTCTATGGCAGAAAATATCCATCACCTTCAAGTTTCCTCCCACCTCTTCATTATATGTCTTCCTCTTTCTCCTCTTGCTTCCTCCTCTTTCTCAATATTATTATTATTATTACTAGAGGCCTGGTGCACAAAATTTGGATTGTCCCGCAGCTCAGCCTGTACCCTCTCCAATCTGGGACCCCCCGAGGGATGTCCTGTTTAGGCCTGATCCTACCAGTCTGACATCCTTCTCATAATCCAGGACTGCTTGCTCTAAACTGCTCACCTGCCTGCATCCCTGATTGCCCCTCACCGCTTCTGCCTGCCAGCCTGATCACTCCCTAACCACTGCCTTGACAGCCTAATTGATGTCTAACTGCTCCCCTGCCAGCCTATTTGCCCCCAACTTCCCTCCTCTGCTGGCCTGGTCACCCCTAACTGCCCTCTTGTGCAGGCTTGATCACCCCCAACTGCCCTCCCTTGTAGGCCTGGTCCCTCCCAACTGCCCTCCCCTGATGGCCTGATTGTCCAGAACTGCCCTCCCTTGCAGCCCTGGAACCTCCCAATGGCCCTCCCCTGCTGGCTATCTTGTGGTGGCCATCTTATGTCCACAGGGGGGTAGTATCTTTGACCACATGGGGCAGCCCTCTTGTGTGTTGGAGTCAATCTGTGTATTACTCTTTTATTAGATAGCCCTGGTGCATGGGTGGGCACCAGCTGGTTTGCCCTGAAAAGTGTCCCAGATCAGGGTGGGGGCTCCCTTGGGGCATGGGGTGGCTTGTGCGAGGGGCCTGTGGTGGTTTGCAGGCTGGCAAGGCTCCCACAGCAACCCAAGTGGAGGCCCTAGGATCTGGGATTAATTTATGTTCTACAATTGAAACTTGGTAGCCTGGAGCAGAGCCAAGCCTTCTGCTGGCTGTGTGGTGGTGACAGCCATTTCTGTTTAGTTTTATTTAAATTCTATAATTGAAACTTTGTAGCCTAGAGTGGAGGCCTAGGTGCTAGGGCTGCAGAAGCTTGGCTTCTTCCATCACCCAGGCAATCCTAGCCTCTGCTCTCTCCAGCTCCGTGGCTGCTGCCATTTCTGTTGGGATATATCTTCTATAATTGAAACTTTGTAGCATTGAGTGGAGGCCTAGGCTGGCAAGGGCAGGCAGAAAGCTTGGCTTCCTCCATTGCTGGGCAAACCCAAGCCTCCCTCCTGCTCTCAGTGGCTACAGCCATCTTGTTTTGTGTTTATTTGCTCCTGATTGGCTGTGGGCATGGCTTGTGGGCTTGGCTTGAGCAGAGGTACAGTCAACTTTCGTATTACTCTTTTATTAGATAGGATTATTATTATGTTGTGATAAGAACACTTAATGTAGGATATATTTTCGACACATTTTCAGGGATATGACATGTTAACTATAGGCACTGTGCTGTTCCCTGTGCTGACTCTAGGACTCCTAATTGAAATTTTGTAAACTTTGACAATACCTCCACATTTTTCCCTCCCCCAGCTCTTACAACCACTATTTATTCTGTTTCTATAAGCTTGACTCTTTTGAAGTCCTCATATAAGTGGTATCATGTCATATTTGTCCTTCTGTGTCTGGTAGATTTCATTTATTAATATGTCCTCCAGGTTCACTCATGTTGTTGCAAATGGCATGGACCTCCTTTGTTTAATATATATCACATTTTATTTATTCATTTTAGATGGGCATTATATTTCAACATATGATTTTGGGGGAATACACATTCAGGCCATAACAGGTTTGATAATTTTTAAAATATATTTTATTGATTTTTTACAGAGAGGAAGGGAGAGAGACAGAAAGTTAGAAACATCAATGAGAATCAGCTGAGTCTTGCACATCTCCTACTAGGGATGTGCCTGCAACCAAGGTACATGCCCTTGACCAGAATTGAACCTGAGACCCTTCAGTCTGCAGGTCAACGTTCTATCCACTGAGCCAAACTGGTTAGGGGGATAATTTTTTTCATGTACTTTGATGACTTTGTAGTGCTATATTCTGATTCATTTAAAAAAATTTTTTTATTGATGGGGCTATTACATATGTGTCCTTATTCCCCCGTTAGCCTTCAATCCCCTCCTCCCCCATTCATGCCCTTACCCCTCTGTTGCTTGTTTCCATTGATTAGGCATATATGCATGCATATAAGTCCTTTGGTTGATCTTTCCCTCTTAGCCCCACCGTCCCCTACCTTCCCGGAGGTTTGAGGTTCTGATCAATGTTTCTCTGCCTCTGGATCTGTTTTTGTTCATCAGTTTATGCTGTTCATTATATTCCATAAATGAGTGAGATCATGTGATATTTATCTTTCTCTGCCTGGCTTATTTCACTCACTATCGATTTTCCTTTAGGGTTACCATGAGATTTACATACAAGCTCTTTGAGAATTCATTTATAATTTATATTTAATATATCAAGATCTATTAGTTCACTAATTTTGACTATAATTTTAAGGCATAATTTTTAAAATTTTCCTTGTAATCAGATTTCAAAAACATATTTCTTTTTTCTATGTTTATTCTTCTATTTACTTTTTCTTACATTATTTTACTGAACATGATAGCCAATAAAATGTTGAATGGAAATAGTAATAGTGTGTATCGTGTTTTTCCCGAAGGAAACAATATTTCAATAATCCTTCATTATGTATGATCATTGACCTTGTGTTTTATTTTCCTTTTTAGATTCCTGTTTATTAAATGAGATCCTTGTAATTACTACTATCAACACTATTTCTATTAAGGTAAAATAGGAAATATTTTCTTATCTTTTTTCCTGGTTATGCAGTGGTTTTCAGGTGTTAAAACGTATTTTCATTCCTAGCATACACTCTAGTTTCTCATTGTGGATTCTGATTTTATACTTTGCTGGACTTGAGTTGCTAGATTTTGGTCAAGATGCTAATATGAACATTTAGAGCAAGGTTATATCTGGATTTTGTTATTATTGTTGTAGTGTCTTTGTCAGGATTTGCTATTAAGGTTAAAATTTTTGCATAAAATGAATTGGAAACTGTTTCTCTCTTTTTCTATTTTCTTCAAAATATATGTATATTAGAGGTGTTTTTGCTTTTAAGTAGAATTCACTAAAGGAGTTTTCAGATTTGAAGTTTTCGCTTTAAGAAAGCTTTTATCAGTTTAATTTTATCAATATACTAAATTATTTTAAGTTTTCTTTATTCTTTTGTCAAACTATAACTTATGGTTTTCAAGGCATTTATTTGTTTCATTTTTACTTTTAAAGTTGCTAATCAAAAATAACCATAATACTTTTTTAGTATCTGTAGTGATGCTGTATTTTGGAGATTGATTTTCCTATTTGAAGAGTCTCATGCTTTTTTGACTGAGCTAGCTGAGTGTCCTTGGCTTTCTTTCTATTTTATATTTGAACAGTATTAGTTGGGTTTGTGAAGTTAATTCATATTTACAAAAACTATTCTTGGTTAGATTTTTGTTTTTTCTCTTTCCAGATTTTATTTTTATTGCTTGGATGTTGCTCTCCTATTCTTTTTTGAGCTTCCTGAAATGAAATGTTGGGTTATTGCTTTAGAACTTTCTAATGTTGAGGCTGTAAGTTAACCTCTCAACAACTCTTTAGCTACAAGATGTGTTTTAATTTTGCATGTTTTAATTAACATTCAGGTTAAAATATTTTCTAATTTCATTTGAGACTGTTTTTTTCATTTTGATTTATTGATTATTTATAAATAACTTGGTTCATTTCCAAATTGTTGATGTCCCTCTTACCCCAGATTATAAAAAAATTCATGCATCTCTTCTTTCACAAATATTGGAAAGCGTACATTGAATGATATTAATCCTTTGTAGTTTATTGAGGCTTGCTTGGTAAATCAACTTATTGCCAATTGTTTACATATGTTCTTGACAAATATGTGCATTCTGTTTTAAAAATTATTTTTATAATCATCAATATTATATTTAGAACAACATTGTTTATATTATTAATAATGTTATATTATTATTTCTTATTTTATACCTTATTTATTTTATTTCTTTGTGTCTCTTGATTGATATTATATATGAGTATAAAATATATATTTCAAGTGGTGTGTATATATATAATAACACCACTTATAAGTGACTATGAAATATATTGTTGACTTAACTTAGTCTTCTGGAGATGGACTATATAAATTTAATTTATATTAAATTACTTATGCTTTTGGTAGCTTAGCTACAACTACTCTAAAATTTTAAATGCTACCTCACAAAATTTACTACATGACTTTTGCCAAGTTTGTTCAGATTGATTGCTATGAAATTTAATTTCTTGCTTTTGGTTTTTTGTTGTCTTTGAGGAATAATTTCTTACACTGTTAAAAGTTTGTTGGAATAATAGAAACCTATCTTGAATGTTTGAGTCTAAAATGAAGGTGATAATGACAGGTGTCTCATTGGAACTGATGAGTTTTTAGGCAGTAACTCTCTGATGATCACTTTTCTGCTTATTATTTTGAATCGGGTTACCTTGTAAGCTTTTATGTTAACACTCACATATTTGCCATACTTGGCAGGAATGCAGTGTCCAAAGTATTTTGCAACCCAAATGACCCAAACTTCCCCAAAGTCCTACTGTCATTTCAGGTCTAGCACTCACCACCAACTAATCACATGGTTGTCTGTAGCTTTTGGTTTAGCTTTGATAGGCTCTCTATGGTTCCTCTTTCCATTCTTGATTTGATCAGCTGTGACAGGGATTGAAATTCATCTGGCATGTGCAATGTTGTTGGGATAATGCAATTGGCTGTGTGATGTTGCAGAATCTTAAACTGTGAGAAGATGATGACCCTGTTAAATGTTATATGTTATTTCATTTAAAATTACTTTCATACTATTTTAAGGGTTTAGAATATCCTACTTTTGGCTGAATTCTTGTTTACAATATGTATTTGAACATTATATTTGTACATTGGAAGTAGAAAATTATATTTGCTAGGTAATGAAATATTATTTAATAGGAAGTAATTTATTTTCATAGCCAACAAAAAAGCTCCATTATACACATAAATGGGAAAATAAATTTAATACGTATCTTGTAAATTAAAATAAATTTCCCTAATATTTTCACTACCTATTCTATGTTTTTTATCCCTGAGGGCATTCACTTTAATAGCTTATGTTTTGCTATTAGTATTATCTAGTTAAGGGAGTAAGACAATGTATATGATTTATTATAAATTGTTATATATGTAATATATGCCTGTGAATATTAAGGATTAAAAATGTCATATTCATTCATTATTATTTATATTCTTTTTAAGAATAATAAGGTAATATGTGAGAAATGACTGACTTTAGAAGCAACAAAAATACTTAATTTTTTAAAATAA
Organism: Antrozous pallidus; assembly: GCA_027563665.1. NCBI lineage: Eukaryota > Metazoa > Chordata > Mammalia > Chiroptera > Vespertilionidae > Antrozous > Antrozous pallidus. Next base: position 53,151,277 of record CM050518.1, read on the forward strand.
AAATATACTTTGAACATTGTATAACCTATAATTTTCTAGGTTAGATATCTCACTGCTAATCTTTAAATTCAGTTTATATATCTATTTTATACACTATTTTGATGAAACAAGCATTTGAACGAAGGTGTAAATAATAAATAATATTATTAGGAAAATATATACCAATAGAGCCTGTTTTGTTAAACTGAAATATGGTAAGTGAAGTAGTCAATTTTATTTTCATTGTTCCCAATTGAATTTTATATGAAGCTCTTCTTTAGGCATTGGAAGATTTCATCAGGTAAGTAAATTGTAATAAACATAATTAACACTATTTGTTCACATGCATTTCTGATTAGGCTGGTGGCTATTTGAATAAACATCTGGTAGAGAGTAGCATTATGTACAAGCACTGGTCCCAAAAAAGTGTAAAGTAGGAAGTGTTTGTCTTCAGCATTCAATCATCCTTATTTTGTAGGTTCTTATGTTCTTTTCAGAATTTTTACTTCATAAAATTCTCTCTGTAAGTTAGCTTCATGACCAGTCGAGGGTAGATAACATAGGGTGTAATCCTAGTACCACCCAGCCTTAAGGAATTAACTATTCCAAACTCAGTTTCCACAACTATGTGACTTTGGAAGAATAATCCAGTTCTCTGATGTCCATCTGTAAAATGGCCAGTTTAATAGTACCAAACATGTAATTTTTAAGTGAGAATGGAATGAAATAATGTGTATTAAGGTCTTAACATAGCACCCAAAACAAAATAATTATTCATTGAATGTTATTGCTGTACCGTCACAGTGAGAAAACTGCTCTAACAAATGGTTTCAACAGTGTAACTGCTCAAACACAAAATAAGTGCATTCTCTCAAATAACAGTGCAGAGCAGATGTCATAGTTAAAAGGGGCCTTGCTTGCAGTCATTGAATAATTAAGCCTTTTTCCCTCCTTTGTTTTCGCTCCATCCCTAACCCTTCCTCCACCACCATAAAGATCATGATGATGGTAGTGATGATAATTAATTAGTATTATAATTTACACTTTGAAGTGTCTCTTATTTCCAGAATTATATTTTCAGTGTTCACCTTTCAAACGAAGAGACATGTTAGAAGACAGGTGTTCCCGTCATACAACTTTCACAGTCTAACACTATATTCTTTTATTACTTTATCAAGATGTATATGCAACTTTACAATCATTCTTTCCTATTTTTAAGTGACTGTAATAATAACACAAAGTCATTTGCAGCAGATTTTCATTTGTTAAGAAAGCTCTAAAAAGTCAGTATTTTGTTTATTATTTAGTAATTCATTTACTATTTCATTTGAAAAAAAAAAACACAAAAAAAACCAAAAAACCTGAAACTTTCAGAAAATAACTTCCATGGGTTTTTAAGTACCAAATCTGTTAAGCTATCTGCATATAAACCCATATATTCTGCCTTCTCCGTTACAATGGATGAATGCATTGTAATCCTACCTGAGGCCTCTTCCATGCTGGAGCCCAGCCCCGGTCTGAGACAGACGTGCTCAGGAGATCATGGACCCTATGTGTATTTTCAATATGTGGGTTTCTCAAAGCCTGGAGCTCAGAACAGGGGTCCTCTTCCCCAAGTGCCCACGGGAGGTATTGACTGCATACTCAGATTGTTTTGACGTAATTCAATCATTTCATAAGCATTAAAAGTTGCTCAAATTTCTTCTTAACTCACAGTAAAATTAACCCTTTTTTACATTTAAGTTCTAGGATACAACTCTTGCCTGTGTTTGCTTTGTTTTGTTTTTCCTTTTACAATCTAATTCTTCTCAGTTTTCATAGCTTCTTTCAATAGTTTCCATAAATTTATTCCTTCATTGTGACCTGTGTGCATGAGATGATGATTTCTTATACCTTTTCTGAAAGGACAACGTAGTGCTGAGTGGCATAAAGGAGGTATGCATTTACTATTCATACTGCAAATAATCTTTGAATCAATAGCTAGTCCACCGTTACTTAAATAGAAATCATCTGAGGAGATTTTAAAATTTCCTGATATCTGCGCATCTCTTTTGGAGACTAAACTTTTGCACTGAGGCTACCTGGGTACAGCTGTATTTTAAAGATCACCAGGTGATTCTAATATACATGAATGTGAGGGGTTGAGAACAAGTGTATATGATTTGACATCTACTAATGATAAGTTTTGTGTATGATAAGGTAAAGTAGGTTACAATGTCCTGAAATGTCTGCTCTTTAAAAACAAAAACAAACAAAACTAGTAAAACAATAGTAATAATGAAAACCAACTTAACTAATTCTACCAACTGGTAGACCCTCAAATTTCCATAATTGGTTCAAGGAAGCCACCTGAGGGATCTTCATTCAAGCAGTCAGCAGAGACATCAAGTTTGCAAATACTTAGAGAAATAACTTGACTGGTCTAGTATAGGTGGAGAAGATGTCACTGTTCAGTGAGATAGGTAGGAGGTCAAGTTCAAAAATTAAAACACAGAATTTGTATGTAACTCTAAGAAAATATGTAATGAAAATACTTTTAAAAATATCAAACATATAATTCTAAATAAACTGACTTTAGTTGGTTTATTACTTAGTACAAACACCAAAAAAGTATGTTTTGTTTTATGATATTTTAAAAACATTTACTTAAAATTTACATATTGCTTCACAGAAGGTTCCTAAATGGTGTCTGTTTTTTACAAGTTAAAAACTGAGGAAATAGTTATGTTTTCTTAGAAAAATAGCTTACTAGTGTCATTAACACACTCCACTGCAATATATTATTACATCAAAATAATATATGTTCTTACTAATTAAAATAAATTTTTCCTTTTAGGTATAAAATCTACTTTTAAAGTATCTAGCATGTAAAATAAATGCTATTTTTTTTATCAAGGTTATGCAATTTCTCATTTTGAATGAATAGATTTAATTCTAAAATGCCTGCTGTTGCATGGTTCTTTCAAATATATTTGGGGATATTTATTCATTTTCTTATGCATTATTTATACAAGATAAAAGTAAGGAAAGAACAAATCAAATTCTAAATAGTCTTATTTCAGAGATACAATATATACACAGTAATCTGTCAGCAGTGTTTTCTTAGTCCATCATTTCTCAATAAGAGAATAAAAATTATGAAATTACATTTTAAAGAGCAGTACTATTATAGAAACCATGCTATTGGCTCCCTCATTCAGTGAGAGCCACAATTTTTAAAAGTTAGAAAATGTTTCTGGCATGGGAGTTGTTAGTAGAAATGCATATGCTACGTAGGACTTATCATATTTTCCCTGATAGAGCAGAATTTAATAAGAAAAAAATAAGCTCTGTAGAAGATTTCACATCTCTAACAGTGAGCCATTTTCACATTTCTCAGGCAGAGAGGATCTATTCATTCTTTTGTCCAGATGCTGAAAAATCTAGTATCAAGACAGCTCATGCAAATTCCAGTTTGCATTATTACCCTGGAATTTAAAGTCCTACAACTAGACTAGAATTATATGGCCAAATGCTAAAGTGAATTGTTTCTCCTTATATAGTCTCATTTTATCTCCTGACCAGTGTTTATGAATCAGTCATTTAAATAAAAATTTCAAAATACAATGGCCCTATGGTAATCTATAAAAACTTTTAATTAAGCCTTTTACATAAGGAAACTGTTAAGTCCAGCTCATGTACTGAATTTTTATATAGCATTTATTCTTTTAAGCAATATCTATATGACATTTCAGGTATTCCTGATATTTTGATTGGAATTGCACTGAATTGTTAGTTTAAAATGGGATTAATGAATATTTTCAAAATATTGAGTCTTTCAACATATGGTTATAGTACCTTTCTTTATTTATATATTTTCTAATAACTGGGCAATCTTCAGTAGTTTTTCACATAAAGATTTTATATAATCTATGCTAATTTCATTCTAAAATTATCTGTTTTTATGCTATTATAAAAATTTTGTTTTGCTAAAAAATTGCATGAACTTTTCAAGCAAATTGCAGTAAATTTAGCAAATTTTCAAAAAGTCTCACTATTTCTATATTTTTATTTGTAGAAAGATAACCAGAATACAATGCTATCTGTGTACTGTACGTATACAATTCACAATACATGCATATGACATGTGCATATTAAATGTATATATTTACATAAATATTTACAATATTTTTATACAATATTGTTGCTTTGTTTTGTTCCTTCTTCCCAGTGACTTGAGTTTATTTCTCATGTTCCTGTACCTGGCGATAAAGATGGGGAGGTGATGATTCATATTCTACCAGTTCTGAGTGTATCAAGAACTGGCCCACTTCTTTTACAAGGTTGAGTTTTTTTGAAGTTTTATAGCCCCCAACCTATCAGGGACTAGCGCATCTCTGACCCAATGATTATCTCCTGGTTTTATTAGTGTTTTTGTTCAGAGATGATGAGACCTTGCTTTCCAATTGGGATTCAGCCATACTACAAGTTCAAGTTCTAGGCTGCATGAAATTTGAGACTTGAGTGGGTTAATGGCACCTGTCTCATGTACATTGTGTATGTGTAAGTGTGTTTGAAGGAAAATGTGTTTGGTTCATTGTAAGGCTGAGTAAGTAATAGATGTCTTTAGGGAACTTTCAAATTCCACTCCAACCTGCCATGCACACCAGGTCAATCCTGTCCTTTGCCTGTCCCCATGGGCAAGGTCTCCATTCCTTGGTAGTCCTTCTTCTCAGCCAACCTTTAGCCCCAGTGTCTGATTCTAAAACATGTTTGTTTTCATCTGAAGTTATCATCTCTCTGTAGATCAATTTATTTGGGCTTCTTTTCATCCTCTGCTCTTTAATAGTTACATGCATGTATATGGTATTCAATGCATCCTTATCTGTATCGGTGTTCATCAGAAGAAATTCTTCATTCTTTCACATGTTGTTCAAAGGCTTTCCTATGTATTTGTAGTCTTTTAAAAAATAGCAATATATATCATTATTTTTAAGTTTAATATATAGAGAAGCATACATGGAAGGAATTGAGAAATGTCCACAAGTTCAAATGTTAATTTTTTTCAAATTTTCCATGTTTCTCAAAGCTATTTGTTTATTAGCTGTACTTTTTCTGTGCTCCTCTGTGTTGTTCATATATTGTTTCTCATAATATAAAACATCTACAAACACTTGACCCTGGTTTTACAGATGGGAAAACTGAGGCACTAAGATTTAGAAAAGTTTTTTTCAAAATTGCATATTTAGTAATTTTCAGATCCAGGGTTCACACTTAGACAGCTGACATCAGAACCAGTGTTCTAAAAGACAAGTGTGTGGGGGTCACCCTTATCTCTTTACAGTTTATGAAGTTATCCCTTCTCTCTTAATAGTATATCCTATTGTCATGTTAAGACACAATATGTGTAAGCATCAAAATTGGGTCCATATAGATCTTTTACAGATAAGCATTGCTGATTCCTCTTTTTGGATTTAAAATTCATGGATTTTTATTAATTTAAATGAACAGGTTCTCAATTTATTCTAAACTATTTCCTTTCATTCTTGTAATTCTGAATGAAAGTTGTCAAACTATATTCTTCAGTTGTTTGTGAAGCACTGCAAACTTTCAGTGGCACATAGTATCTATCTAATGTGCTCATTTTTTCAGAGTTCATAAAAACCTTTATTTATGGAAAGAGATTGATATTTCCAAATTTTAATAAGATAAAACTCTATTCTCTTGGCTCTATCTGAGAAATGAGGGGGTTTGCTCAAAATATTTGCACGTTTTAGTAGTGGGACTAATAGAATCCAGATGTGGCTACTTGAAATCCAAGACTTTACCTGGCAAAGGACCTTTACTGAAGCGAAAACTGCTTTGTTGACAATTCCCATCAGCAAACATTACTGGTCACTGTGAAAGGTAAAAATCATCGATAGCATTGATTTACCATGATAACATTCAGGTCAGCAAATGTTAAGGACTATTGACTAAAACAATGCCAATGAAGTAACCAACATTACTGCAGTCCACAAAGACAAGGACATGACATTTGTCATTGAAGTTAGGGCACATCTTGGGATGCAGGCTTCTTTTCCCTACCACTGCTCCATACTCTTTTAGGAATTAAGAAGCGACGTGGAATTGGTTTGATTTTGTCAGTGCATTCAGGGACCTGCCTTTCACACAATAGAAAACCAATTTGTTTTCTTCTCTGAAGCATCTATTTAATGCTAGATAATCCTTGTATCTCTGTTTTGAGGTCTGTCTCAAGAGTATACTCCACTATTGGAATATTTAGTAACAGTGGAAAAATATGTTGAAAGGAGCATAAATCAAAAACATGTACCCACAAATATTTCCAAAACAATTCTTTGTTCTCCATTTTTCATTTAAATCTATCAGCGTTCTGTCATCAACTGTGTCAAAGGTGAAAACATACTTTGAAATGTCTTCAGTATACAAATAAGTTTGCAAAAAAAAATGTTTCCCTAATTTAACATAGATAAACAATTCTCCTTTTCATGAAGGAGAATTGGTACAACATTGCATTAATGTCAAAAGGTATTTTAAAAAATCAAGACTTGGAATTCTTGTTTTATATTTACAAATATTTTATGTGACATCAATGTATAATTGAATACCAGGTAAACTTTTTACAAGTTAAATATTGAATAGTTTGAATTTTTAATTACTAATAGAAATGTGGTATTTCTTGTTTAAATATTGTTTTCCTCCTAAAAGTCCATTTTGTTTTTACTAAGTATACTTTTTAGTAGCCAAATTAATGATTTTGCTAAAAATAATTTATTGCTGTTTATAAGAAATATTTTACTATATTCCATAGAGCAACTTATAAACTCTGGATATTATAATATTTATAGATTCTACTATATCAATTTAACATTTTATATATTTGCACTTTAATATTTAATGGTGCTTCTATTTAATATAGTATAATACATTGATACAGTTTATGCAATTTATTTAATTAGTTCTCACATTAGTCAGTTTATATACCAGCCATGGTTCTTTCTTAAAAATAAGAGTTACTTACTCTTGTTACTGTTATAACTAGCTAGTTAATATTAATAATAGGAAAGGAGCAAAAAAGGAGGCCAGACATTATTAGCATGACCATCTGGGTAGCTTCACCAAGAAGCTGAAATTTCCACTTTCCAGGGACCCTCCAGTTTGTTCTCTGTACATCACTGGGGAGAGGGAAGATGGATACATATGCAGTGAAGCCAGGGAGACTTAAGGAAGATACTTACTTGCCTGTCAGCCTAGCCTGGGAAACCATGGATTGGCTAGAGGGGCTTGTAGTCACTGCAAATGCACAAAGTATTTAAGAGGTTAAAACTCCTAGACAAAGGAATGCTCTCTATCTTGTTCTTCTTGCTTTGCTCCTGCTTCCTTGCACTTGCCTGCATTTTCTCCATGTGGCCCTGGAAGCTGCATGGCCCACGGCCATGACCTTATGAACCCACATACAATGGACTACAGCTTGAAACACAAGTTAACTTATGCAGATGCTCGACTGGACTGTGCAAATATGGAGCAGAAATTCTGGGCAACGGCTTTATTCCTAGCTCTGCTGAAGACACAACTGGACTTTTTCCTTGGCAGGACAGAGGGAAGTGAGACCTTGGAAACTCAGGGTCTTAATATCTCCAAAATAAATGCCAGTCATTCTCCTGTGTAAGTCTCAGAAAATTCCTTTTCTTATGACATTGCAAGAAGCCCTATTCCTCCAGAACCTTGTGGGAATATGAAAAGCTCCCCATAGATAACGCTCTCATTAATTAAATAGCAAAATACATTTTGGAAAATTATCAGTGAGCTTACAAAATCAATTAGAAACAAGAGAACTGAGCTTAACAACAGGAAAGAGGAAGGGAGGGAGGGAGGAATAGAGGAAGACAGGGACAAAAAAAAACACACCAAAAAAACAGGAAAAGACAGCCAGCTTTAGTTATAAGACATTTTGCCTCAAACAATGTCAAGAGCCAAGAAGAGTTAAACTCCTAAAAACATAGCAACAAATTCAACTTTGCAGATGACACCATGAGCAATCACTCACCATGCTGACCTGACCATCTCCCATCCATATGCAAAGTCCTGTGAATATTCAGTTTTTACAGATTAGATCACATTTGAATACCCTAGCTACCAACACACCAAAGTTCATACAAAGAATTTTCCCAAATCAGAAAACTTTATATTAATTATTGAATCATTTGGCCATGTGGCAGATATGGGCCATTTGTGAGAAAATTATGCGAAGTGAAAATCCTAGATTATGACACTTACCTGCGGTTGATTAGTAGACATTTAGTAATAGATTAAAACATTGGGATGCTCATTCTAGAAATAATGAGAATGGGTCTGTCAAGGTGAATCACAGTTTTTCATTGACTCATACATAGCAGGGAAAAAAGAGGAATCTTGAAATTAACTTAGAAGTAGTGAAAGAAAGCTCAGGTTTATTAGTTTGCAACTATACAGGTCACAGGAAGTTAAAATAATTTCCTGAATATTAGAAAGATTTATGCCTTAAGGGCTATCACCTTTCTTGAACAATAATGCATACATGTATGCATTTTACCACAAAGCATTTTCTTGTGCCACATGCTAAAAAATTATAAAATTCTAAGCTATTTCTTACAAATGGCTTAATGTCCTTGCCATGTCATCTGTCAACTAGAAGTAATTGTATATCCTTTTTACAAAATAATTTATGCTCTGTATTCCCTCTTTCCATGATAAAGTTATTTCTTAGTGTTTTTAACCTTTTTAATTATACCTTGGTAATCCTCATTGTTAGGGTACTCTTTGAAAATGGTTTCCTTTTGAGATTGTGTTTTTGTGATACTTCTGTTTTGTGAGATTTTTGAGATTTTGATATTTGTTTGTCTGTTCTGTCCTGGCCATTATCGTAGAGAGTATTTTCACTGTAAAGTCCTGGCTGGGATTGAAACGACAGGAAGTTAAGTGCTTTTTGAAAATCCAAGATTAAAAGCATGACTCACAGTTTGATACTTTTTGCAGATAAAGTTGTTTGGTAAGAAAGATGACACAGACATTCGCGGGGATGGGAGGACATGTGGGAAGAAGAGATCAGATGACTTAAAGACCTTTTTTTATTTTTAAATTTTCATGATGGCACAAATCTCAATGTTGTAAAAAAAAAAAGGTATAATCCAAAACAAGAACATTTATAGCAACATCGTATAGTGATTTACTAGTATATGAATATATAAACAGTAAATGAATAGTGGATACTCTTTAAGATCCTGTTTTTAAATTAAAATTCACTGTATTTATAACATAAGAAAAAGTAAATTGACCCATCTTATCTCTTCATTCACATATATATCTGTGTATATACAAAGACTATAACTTCCATCTAAAAACTATTATGATTGTTGTTGGTGGTGTTGCTTCTGATGTTGCTTCATTGTTTTATCCCATCTCTCTTTAGCAATCAGTGAAATATCAACCCCCTACTCCGAACTCTCCTCACATCCCTTAGGATTTTTTTGTGCCCAAACTCACAATATTTCAGATTTTTCCATTTTTTTGATACTGTCTTCTATTCATATACTTTACTCAAGACCCTCTGAGATGCCGACTATGGCAGACTATGGCAGAATATAGTAAGCTGTTTAGGATTACATATGTTTTCACTCTTTTACCAGCCACGCATACATGTGGCACTTCCTATACATCTTCTAATTAGTCGCCTCAACAATAGTATGAGGTGGTACGTCTCCCTTTTGCTAATAAAGGGATTTATAATCCCTTATTAATAAAGGGATTTCAAAGAGAAACATGATTTTTCATTACACGGCTAATAGGTAGATTGATAGTAAGAACTTTGTTCATTCTACTGTCCTTTACTTAAACTATATTTGAAAGTTTCCTTTACTCTATAGTGAACATCAGCCCTGCTGTGATGTCTCCGTCAAATTTTATCTCTTCTAATTTTAACGTTTCTTAAGTATTTAAGTCTGTAATCTTCTGTGATTGCCCATTGATTTATGGAACCGGGTGAGTCATGTACCTACATATCTATTTTTCATGAAACTGGCTGAGTTTTATTGACTGGGAATTTAAAGTAAAAGACAGACTATGTATTTATGGGTATTTTAACTAAATATGTTGAACTACTCATTTTCCTTTACTCAAAATACACTTTAAAATATTTCCATTTGTAAGCATATTTGAACATATGTAAGGTTCAGTTAAAGTAATAAAACACATAATTATACAACCATAATATTCTTCATAGTCAGCATACAGAAAGCTCAAGGGAATTACTATTTCTTCCAAAGGAAACATATAGGCCTTATTTTTTCTTTATTCAATGCTATATCCTGTAACACCAAAAGGAAATAACTGACTGATGGAAATAATTTTCATGAATTGTATAATATTCTTTTTACATGTTCCTATCACTCATTTAAATTAGTGGTTAAACTGATTTTTTAAAGTATAATTGATATGTTAAGAACAGCAGAAAAAATTATATAAAATGCTCAGTTAAAACTAAAGAAGCCCGAAGGAGAGGGTAAGAAATGTAAGTAACAAAGAATAAATGTAACACAGGGAGAATAGTTAGAAATGTGGTTGATATTAGTCCAATGGTATAAATAAGTACTTTAGATTTAAATACTAGATAAATAGTTGCAAATATATTCAGACCAATAAGACATCTAAAAACCAGTAAAATATATAGAATGTATTGTCATCATAGAATAACCTCTGTTTGGTTTTGGAGACTTTGAAATCTAATTATAAATTAAGTCATATAATTATGCAATGAATATAGTGATATGAAAATTCACCTTAGAAAACTAAGATAAACAAGGCAGATGGATGGCTTTTCATTGTGGTCATGATTATACAGGTGAATCACATGAAATAAGTTGAAATAATGAACCTGAAATAAGTTTTATTAGGAATATTAGGTCTTAATAAGAAATATTAGGTCTTAATATTTCACTGTTTCAGTTATTATAAAGACAGTTTTATATTAAAATTCATATTCTCAAGTAACCCTTAATAATTTTCAATATGTAAAATCCTTCTTTAGCTGAGAATTTATTTACATGTTATATTTACATAATCCCAAAATAAAAAATATTGGTTTTATATACATACATGGGCTTTGTTTCTTCTCTTCCGTATAAAGCATGTATCTATTTATCTAGTTTGATCATCTATCTGATGATATTAGAATTTTTATCATTATAATTTTAAAATGTTAAATAATAAAAAAATTAAAATATTGTAATTTCCCAAATATGACCCATGTGATTATATTAAAATGAATGAAATTGTGTGGAGCTTGGAGGATGGATAATCAATTTGTTTGTTAAAGTCTGCTTTAACTGCTTCTTGAGCAGATATCATATTATAGATAGTTCATGACTTTGCTATTCATGCTGCATTTTCTGTTGTCCTGCTGGGCAGGAATCTTCTCAGGCTGCTTGCTGTGGCTGCATCTGCCCACTCGGGGGCTCAGGGCGGGAACCAGGAGTCTCAGGCCCTGTGATCACTTGATGTGTGTTCTCTGTTGATCTTTTTGTCAATAGTGTCATGCTGTCCTGAGGTTGTCCTATGAACTCTCCTTTAATCCAGGAGCAATAAGCTGCCTTCTGTGACTAGGTTGGACACACTTCCAGTCTGGGTCTCCTCCTTTGGGTGGGGCCCTAAAAGCCTTGTCTCCTCAGTCCTGGGTCCAAACCAATTTGCATTCTTCTTCCTGCCTCTCACAGCCCTCTTTGGGTTGCCTCTTCTGTTATTTTTAGGGAGTGTACTTGTGTTTAGCAGCCTCACCATGGAGAGAGGGACCTATCCATGCCATCTTGTCTGGACCCAACTTTGTCATTTCATTTGCTGAAATAATCTTTCTTTGGAAAAAAACAAAACAGAAACAACACACCAGAAGCATACACAGTTTGAATATGTGTGCATACATGTGTAAGCACATTTATAACAGGGCATCTCATATTAACTCACTCACATTAGTATTGCATTTATGTATTTTGTCTTGATATTTCCAGGAGTTCTAGATCTACCTGTGTTGATGAAATGCAATTTGGATCATAAAGGTTGCAAACCTTCATCATTCTTTGAATGGAAACATCTGACAATATACCATTCTTTGAGCAGAAACATTTAACAAATGATCTTTTCCTGCTCAACACTATAACTTTGAAGTCACTTTATTTTTATATTTCTGTAAGTTCAACTTCCACCAATTTGTTATCCATTTGATCTTGGGCAGTTTGCTCAATCTTTCAATGTTTCAGTTTATAACAGAATCAAGTTGAGTTTTAGAACCAGGGACGCTGGGATAAAAGTGCTGCAGTCTTTCCATGCGGTCTGTGTAGTATTAGACAATAGGCTTTACCTCTCTTTATCTCCATTTATCATATTTGAAGTAAAGTTAAATAGAACTTGTCACATTGGTTCTTATGATGAGTAAATATGTAGGCATACTAGTCACATGGTGAGCTTTATATTTATGTTAGTGGTTATTACTAGTATTATATTGTTAATAGAAAATAATTACTATTTTAATGTTGTGATCGTCTGCTTTATTTTGTTTTAGTCATCATCTGGAATAACCTAGTAATCACAATTTGATGATCCTTAACTTTTATTTTTCAATGTATTTATAGGAACCTACATAACAATTTTTTCCCATATATGTTACTTAAAGAGCGGACCATGTTTTATTTCTAATCATCTGTGGTGTTATTTATTACTAGTGTTTACAATATACTCATTATTAATTTCATTCTCTATTCTATAACTAACTTTAGCAATGGAACCCTTTGGGCGCAACATTTAATAGGCACAAACTCTGGGAATGTGTGAAAAGGGACATGTGTCTGGTGCTGAGGTGGAAATCTAATTTGCTCAGGAAAGTGATCTCCACTGGGGAACTTCAGGGGAAAAAGGAGCATTTCTAGTTGGAATTCAGACCATGGCATACTAAATTGCTAAATATGTAACAGGAGCCATGCTAATAAATTATTCTGTGTATTTCCCAGAAAACTTGCATGGTAAGTAATAGCATTACTATATGTGGAGCATTTAATCTCTTTTACCTTCTCTGGGAATTCCAAAGGAGCTTGCAGAAAGCCCACCTTTCAGGATAACAGCAATTCCTTCTTTAATGTTTTCTCCCCCTTTTTGCTGTGAATGTCTTGAAAGCTAGATCCATGCCAATTAGATTTTTCTGTCCTGTGCATATATCCCACTGTTCAGTATAGAGGTGGGTAAGTGAGTAAATTAATAAATTAGTCTGCCCCTTAAAATAAGGGAGAATTTCAGTTACTGTGCTATTGGGAATTTCTCACAGAGGCTATATTTTTTTTATCCTATAAATTCTTGCTATTTTTTTGTGAGATTTAGTTTAAATGAAGTCAGCATGTATAATAAACTCATTAGCACCAAGCTGCCTTATCTGTGAAATGTTAATTCACTCCCTTGAGATTGCAGTACATGTGACTAATGTATTTACACTCGTGATGTTCACTACCAACAGTTATTTGATGAAAAAGGGAAAAATATCCTGTGCATTTGAGGAGTGTGTGTGTGTGTATGTGTGTGTGTGTAGGTGTATCTTTCTGCTTTGGGGAGAAAGTGAGGGATGTTACATGATTTGGTGGAGAATGTGGGGAGAGCAAAATGAGGACATGGTGAGCATACGTAAACCTCATGCTTTGTATTGCTGCCAAATCTCTAATTCCCTTGTCTCTAGATTAAATTGTGCCTGTGGATTTTATAATCTGACATCATAAATTCATGCAAATTTCACTGAGAGACTCCTTTGTAATTCTTTTCTATTTTAGTCTTATATAGTATAGGAAAATTTCAGAACGCAGCATTTAATTTACCCAAAACAATATATATCATTCTGCAGGTTTTGCAGTAACATCAAAGAGCATATATGGACAATGCTTTTGTTTATTTCCAATAAAACCTTCCTAATATGTTTATATCCCCAGTGTCAGTGATATGGGTTTAATTATAGGTTATACAGTTATCTATGTACAGAGTCATTTTGAAATAGAACTGAATAGACATTTATTTTAACTACAAAAGAATCCATATAAATTTATGATTCAGGTGAGGAATCATCCATGAATAAATTTTTTATTTATACAGAGAATATATGTTCTTTGAAGAAATGATACATTTTCATAAAGATCTTGTGTTATTAAATTTTCACTTTGAGAATATTTGTTTAAGTTTGCATTTGTTGTTTATTTTGCATGGAAACGACAAGTTTTGTGATACATGAAAAGTTGTGAAGCTGTCAGTCAGGGAAACATATGACAGGATCGTGGAAAGCTTGATGTTAATCACGCCCATTTTGTGGAGAATGACGATCTGGTGCGCTTTGTGCAGAGCAAGTGAGTCAGTTGTTTGTCCTAACAACATAGGAAGTATAAATGGAAATATGAACCCTTAGCAAGACCTCCCTGGGGTAATAAAATAGTAATCAGTTTGTCTGGCTGATTAGGACCTGAACAATCTTGTGGGCACACTTGGAAGAAGAGTGAGGCATTGACTAGCAGGAGATTCTGCCCATGTCCTCACGTTCTGGCTTGATGCTCAGTTAGCAGTGATGAGCTGAGGCTGCCATTATTGAGGAGATGATGGACAAAGCAGCCAATCTGGTGACAATAAACCAGTGTCTGTGAAAGCTCTGATAATACTGTGGCATCTGCTAGGAAACGGTGTGTCACAGAAACCCATGCCCATTAGCTCAGCCAAAAAGTACATTATCCTTCCCACAGGGTGACTTGTCAGTCTAAGCAACCTGATATGTTATCACTGTCCCAGGACCCATTTATATTTTAACTCTTCTGTAATTTTCTTGTGACTTTCATCCTCTGTGCTTAGACGGTTCTGCACATCCAAAGGTAAAGACAAAAATCCAAGTATAAACCCACAAACAAAACTTGGCAAGTTTCTTTAGAAACCCTTCTAGTAACATTCTAGCTGCCAGAACTGTAATAATCCACTTCTAGGCGCAAGTGATCCTATAAGCATTTTGCTCTAGGGACAGTGCTACCCCAAAACACAAACAAGCAAGGATTCTATTGGTAAGAAAGGGGAACAGACATTTGTAGACAACTAGCAGCATCTGCCAAATTTTTATCAGGAGATGGGAGCATAGTAGCATCTCTTTAATCAGAACTAAGACTAGTCTATTAATATGTTGTTAATTTATATCTGACCATATCCATAGTTCACACTCTACTGAGAAAATACAATGTTCTTTAAGTGTCTCATCCATGTTGGAAATGGAGTTTTTTCATAATTATAAATATAATCTTATTATATTATAAAACTATCTCAACAATAACTGGTATTTTATATTCAGTAACATAAAATTGGCAAGATTTAGGTTTATGTACCAGCCAATTATATTTTTAAAAAATATGAATATAATTGATTGGAATGACTATAAATGGAAGGTCCATTATTAAAGAGATCTGAAACTTTAATGCATTAAGGGACTTAATAATTGCCTGAGGTTTGAGAGGATTCCAGTTTTCTGATCTTCCTTTTTTTTTTTCTTCCGGTGTTATATGTCGGTAGAGTATGACTCACCCATAAACTCACTGTGGAAAGTATTGAGATGTCCTTTCATGTTTAACACAACAGTGACAGCTGTCTTGCAACCTTGAGGAATACTGCTGTGGAAGACTTAAAGATGGCTTGGGCATCAACCAATGTCATTTGGCATCTAGAGATTTTATTTCTGCTAAAATGCCTATTAAAATTATAGGGATCAACTTTTTCCCTTGGAGCTATATATATGGAAATGATTACATACTTAGAAAATGACATAAATTTATTGAAAGTATGTCAGAGAAAATATACCTGGTTAAGAAAATGATCAGAAAAAAAGTAATTCAATTAAAAAAACTATCAGTTATAAAATAAGGTGGCCATTAAAAAGTATATACTAGTATTTATTTTTCATTTATAATGTCACTCTATGTTGTGCCCACTTTTGGGTGATGTATTAAAACATTCAGTATGGTAACTATTTTTGTTTGGATCAATGAAATTTGAAGACACTCTGGCCAAAAGCCTTTCTAGATTAAAATAAAAACATTATTTGTTTTTTTCTAAATTCAGTAGGAGTCTAGGCATTTAGATCATTAACAGTTCTGAGAATTTATATCTTGAGTATAAATGACTTATTATTCAAATTACAATTAGGTGAAAATTTTATTTAGCCTAAAGCTTTTTATTTGACCTGCATTATATCATGGAAACACTTTGCCTTTTACATCCTCGGTGATTTGCTCAGTGGTAAGAGTATCAGACTGCAGACTGAAGGGTCATGGGTTTGATTCCTATCAAGGGCATGTACCTTGGTTACAGGTTCAATCTCTGGGCAGTGTGTGGGAGGCAACCAATCAGTGTGTCTCTCTCACATCAATGTTTCTCTCTCTGTGTGTTTCTACCCCTCTCTCTAAAAATCAATGGGAAAAAAATATTTCCAGGTAAGGATTAACAAAAAATAAAAATAAAATGCCTTTTAGTTTCCAGGGAGAAATATGTCATAGTGTCATTTCATTAGCTGTTTCTCAAACCACACATTGGCCTGGTTGGAGCGTATCTTGGGAGTTCTCCTGTGGGGAATAAGGCTATCTAAATTTCATCAGTTTCAGAAATATTTCCACCTAAGAGCCAAACCATGGCTAAGACCAGGGATGTCAGTCTTCCTTTTCCATTTTTTTCAAATGGTTCTGTTTATGTAGTCCAGGGACTCATACAACTGGGGCCACATCAGGGAAAGGACCACTGCAGATTTGAGGGCACCTATATTCTTCAACTTTGCGGCTTCTCTGAGATTCTGTGGGTGGCTGTTCAGGATATCTGTAAACTCAGAGTATTACCCATTACTTACACTTATGCTCTTGTGAGTAAAATTTCTATAATTTATCAAATTCTCAAACCATTCGGTCCCAATAAAATTAAGAATGACTGATTCAAACAAAGCCCCTTAATTGGTATACGGCAGAGGCAGGACTTTGAAGCACACCATCTGAGTTGGTGCAGGGCTCTCACCATTCACCACACTGCCTCTGATGTGGTGAAAGGCAATTTATCTCCAGGGAAGGGATATTATTTTCCTGAGATGTCGTGAATATCTATCGTCCTCAGACAAGTTTGCTGCTACATATAATAAAAGGAATAAAAACATCACTTGGAGAAGAAGGGGACAAAGAAAGATCATATGTTAAGAGAGAGTCTCCTCAGGGACCTAAAAGATAGTCTATGCCCAGAAATATCCAAATGCTCATCCTCTATGTCTGTCGTAGATAGTCTCTCAGAAATTGAGTAAAAAATAAACATGCATTCAAATGTCTGAACAGATAACAAGTCAGCATATTGATACTATAAACCAGTGGTTCTCAACCTTTCTAATGTTGCGACCCTTTAATACAGTTTCTCATGTTGTGGTGACCCCCCAACCATAAAATTATTTTTGTTGCTACTTCATAACTATCATTTTGCTACTGTTAATGAATAGTAATATAAATATCTGTGTTTTCCAATGATCTTAGGATCTACAGCAGTGATTCTCAACCTGTGGGTCGTGACCCATAGCTTGAGACCGCTAGCAGGGTCACCTAAGACCATCAGAAAATACAGATATTTACAATACCATTCATTAACAGTGGCAAAATGACAGTTATGAAGTACAACAAAAATAATTTTATGGTTGGGAGTCACCACAGCATGAGGAACTGTATTAAAGGGTCACAGCATTAGAAAGATTGAGAACCACTGCTATAAACTAAGCCACATTCATTATCACGCCCCCTTTCCAAACATTTTACATGGCTTGAATGCAATGGGCATTCATTTAATGCAAGTAGAGAAAATGAATAAATGGCTACCCACACAGGTTTGAGCTTACTGAGTAGCAGAATAAATCAATTGTTATTTTACATTTTAGTACACAAGCCATCCCTTAAAGGTACTTTTATTTTTCTAAATACATATTGACTACACTTGAGTTATGTATCCTGAAAACAAATGCCTTTTCTAGCTGTCCCACTTATGCTATCTGTGATGCACCGTGAATTCTTAGGCTTCCTGGCCTAAGTCCTTCCTGTGAGTCCAATGGATCACATACTGCTGACCACTCTCTTTGTCCTGTAAATCTGTAGCTGACATGACTGGACAGAGGAGATATCATCACACATGACACACATATGCCTTTTCGAGGTTGCATTTCATATAGCTTTCTGGAGGGGAATGAATTCCACTCATTTATAGTCACATTCCTGATATGTGCAGAGTAAAATACATGAAAAAGGAATTATCCTCTGAGGCATAATATTCTTTTAAGTTTTAGGGAAAGTGATGCATTTTTTAAATCTACCAGTTTATATTATAGAATAGCTAAAATTTAGTTCAGCAATGTGTGTCCAAACAGTGAAAGAATTTTACCCCAAATTTGATGAGCACAGAAGAACATACATAGGGTGTATATTAGTCTACTTGGCGAGGTGGCTTAAAAAATTGACCTGTGCTTCTCAAAGTTATGGAGGCTATGGAATCTGAGATCAAGGTGCTGCCATATTAGGTTTCTACTGAGAGTTCTTTTTCTGCCTCGTAGGAGGAACCTTCTTGATGTGTCCACATAGCAGATATCCAGAGAGGTTTGGCCTCTCTTCCTTTAGGACAATAATCCCATCCTAGGGGCCCTACTCTCATGTCCTCATCTGAACTTAAATACTTCCCAAAGACCCCACCCAACACCAAATAAGACATGTTGGCAGTTAAGAATTCAACATATGAATGGAGAAGGAGGACACAAATATTCAGTTCATATCAGACTTAACATTTTTTAAGCCAGTCTGTCCCTTGCAGAACATTTGATCCCATGTAAACCTCTGCAGAGACATTTGGCCTTCACCAAAGCTTCTTGATATTTGGTCCTGTCCAAAACATCCCTACTTAGAAAATAGCTCATAAAGTTTATTTATACTTTTGGCTTCATGATTAATACATAAAAATACTATTATTTTACTTGGCCTGGCCCAGTAATTGTGTTGGGGCTGTGTTGTTAATAATAACCTTTCTTGCCTTAGTAACTACTTGGCCTGGCCCAGTAATTGTGTTGGGGCTGTGTTGTTAATAATAACCTTTCTTGCCTTAGTAACCTGGCTGGTCATAGTTCATAACCAAAATCTCTAGACTTGAAACAGTTGTATCCATGGACATTCTGGGCAGGACCAAATGTCAGCTAATCCAATCATTTTACTTCTTCAAATACTCTGAATTACATATTGATAGCATTCGTTATTTATTTTTTTTCTCCATAGAGGAAGGATTGAATTCATCTTTTCCACCAGTGCCCATATTCTCTGTTTATAGTTTTATACTGTGCAATCATTTCATAGAGAACATCTTATCAGATCTCCATCACGATTCCAGTTGGAAAATAGGACATTATATAGGAGTACAGACCCTCAGAATGCATCCTGGTGTCCATGCTTTCCACTCTAGGTAGTGAAACTGTGACTTCCTTGTAATCACTAGAGTAGGGTACAGTGACGGGGGTGTATGTAAGAGTGTTTTGAGCAAAACCCACTTTCTTTCCCTGGCAGGTTTTAAAGAGGAAAGCTACCATGCATTTTACCCCTACATGGTAGTGATTTCTGCCATCAGCCTGTAAAGACTTGGATGCCAACTCTTTTTCTGTTTTACTTTTATTTCAAATCACAGTCTAGATGACACCTGGGTATAGCTAATGAGGACCCAGCCAAGCCATGCTCTAATTCTTCACCCATGGTTGGAAACCTCTAGAAAAGAAACGTGTATTGTTTTGAGCTGGTAAGTTTGGGGTGGTATTTACACAGCAATAGAAAACAAGTCTATATACTTTTCATTATACCCATTCTCAGCAGAAGAAACCATCCATAATGCTAGATGCAGACTCAAGAAAACTATAAGTAAATTGATTAAAAAAGAGAGAGATAGCCTGGCCAGCATGGCTCTGTGGTTGAGTGTTGACCTATCAACCACAAGGCCACAGATCAATTTCTATATTGCAGGCTCAATCACCAGTGTTCCCAGTGCAGAAAGTAGTTGATCAATGATTCTCTGTCATCATTTAAAACACGATAATTTCAAGAGAAACATCAAAAGTGCTTTAAAGTAATGTCCATCGCTAGCTACACACTTCCCCAATCTTTCAGGTAATTTGTGGATACAGTCCCAATAGAACTTTTTTTGTTTTGAGGCAAATCATTCAGACACCCAATTTTTTATTTCTTTGTATATTTTAAAGTGCTGCTCAGAAAGTGCATGTGCCATTGATTGGAACAAGTGGTAATCTGAAGGAGCAAGGTCCGGTGAATACAGCGGGTGTGTTAATACTTCCCAGGCAAGATCTTTTTAACATGTCTTAAACTGGTTTTGAAGTGTGTGATGGTGTGGCATCATGAAGCAAAATTACTTTGCCGTGTCTTCTGGCCCATTCTGGTAGTTTCACAATCAAAGTGTAGTTTAAATTGATTATTTGTTGTCAGTAACAATCAGTATTAATGGTTTCACCTGGTTTTAGAAGGGTTTTCTCTTAGACCTGACAACCTCCAAGTAACAGAAAGATGCTCTTTCTGAGAGTTATGTTGGTGTGTTCTTTAATTCACTGTGGTGTGTAGCAATTGCCTAATATTTACAGTACCATAGACATGTGCTTTCTGAGAAATGCAATCCTAGCTCTGGGAAAAGGCATACAGGTGAAACCTGAGTACCACAGTGGATCCTGAGCTCAGTGGTTAGCTGTGAGGCTGGTACTGCTCCGTGTCTATCCTCTAAAGAGACATTAGATGCTTAGGAACAAATGTTTGGTATAATGACAGGGTATAAATATTTTACAGTGTAAATATATCTAGAAAGCATAATAACCCAATTATAGTTATAAACTTAAGATCTATGTTTTGAACTTGACCTCTGAAAGAGGAGAGGCTACTGGTGGCTTTGTGTCATAAATGAAATTACATTGACACTGCAGTTTTGAGATGTCTCTTTGTGACTTGACATTTCTCAGAGATAAAATGAGAAAAGAATCAACCTTCAAATAACATTTATTTTTTCAACAAAAATTACAAGGCTTTAAATGGGTTCCTAATACTGATTTATGTAACAAGTTTTAGTATATGGGGTTCTTGAGAAAGCAAAAAACAGTGTTTTCCCTCCTTTCCTTAAATGCCCTGTCCCTTCCACTGCTGAACTGACACTGAATTTCTTGGTCTGGTTTTTTTTTTATCATCCTGTAGCCTCAGGATGGGATGAGGGGAATTTTCCAATTCCCAATGGCCTGCAAGTCAGCCAGGAACTCTAGGATGAAGGGCATTTTAAAGCAACAATTTTGTAATTCAAGATATCTTACAAAATTTTTGCATAAATATGTCTTCCAATATCAATAAACACCAGAATCATTGCTATAAAACATACACAGCTACAATTTATGGATTTGCTTTCACATCACTCCTGAAGACAAAAAAATCTGTTGGTGCAGATCACTTGTTTTCATTATTCACCACAAAACAACTGCCCAATAGACTTAGAATAAGGGCAGAGCTGAAAAAAAGCAAAAGGAAGAGAAAATGTTGTCCCACTTGCTTCTTTCTTGTTAGATCAGTGCAGTCTTTGAATATGCAGTATACCAATCAAAGATGACTGGTGCGGTAGGAAATCAATTCACTTCTCCTTGGGTCATGTTGGAGAAAGCTGTGGGTTTTTGCAGCAAAAACTTTACATCTTGCTGGTATTCTTTCTCGCCTAATCATCTGCCCAGGAATCTGAGCTGCATAATAACTATATGCAAAACTCTGAACATATGGTACAGAAACTAATTATGGTATCAATGTTTCACTCTGTTGTCAATGATGGAATCTTTGCGGCAATTCTATAATTGTGGCAAAGTAGCAATGCCAGCACACTAAATACTATCAACAGTTATGCGCCTACTACTTGGAGATTTGTCTTATTGCAGTGTCTTAGGGAGGCATGTTTTTGCTCTCTTTATGAAGGAGTGTAACCTCTAGAGGGGTGCTAACTGACCTCTTAAACAGTCATCCTTAATCATGATCAAGTTTAATTAGGAGCCATATGCTCCCATGGTTTGCACGCCATGGATATCCAACTTAAAATAAAACATGCTCAAAATCCAGGCTTTACTGACAAATATTACTTCATAAGGGAACTGTCATCACTTAAATGAAGCTATTACACAGGGATAATTGAAGTATGAGTAAGATGAATAATGGGAGTTGATGGTGATGATGATGATGATGGTGATGATGATGATGATGGTAATTATTATGATAGTGATTATGATGATGATGGTGACCTGATGATGATGATCCTGATGCTGATGAAGGCTTTGGTGATAATGATGATAGTGATGATGTTGAAAGCATGATGGTCATGATGATGATAGTGGAAGTTTTAACATTTATTGAGCATCATTTCATAATAGGACGGAGTTCTGAACATTTTAAGCAAAGATTATCTCATTAAAAACTTAAAAGAATATATCTGACAGGCATTATTACCAGCATCTATTTAACAAGTGAAGATGACCAAGGCAAAGGAATTGAAATATTTTACCCCAAATCAACCATTCTACACTACTTTCATTCAACTACTGTCACGGTGGTTATCACCATCATGAGATAGCTCATCATACTGAGAAAACTGATCAAGGTTATAATTGACACAATTTGGAGAGAATAATGGAAATGCACTTAAATTTTTATCTAAAAATTTAATTTGTGGATATTTTCCCAACAGAGGTATATATGGATGTATACAAAGTCCTGATAGCATGGTCATAGTAAAATACCAGAGGCAGTGTAAAATTCTTGCAGTAATTGAGAAGATAGATGATTATAATAAATCAGTATAATGAAATACACTACAACCATTCAGAAGAATAAGGTAAACTTATCAAGTCAGATATGGTGAGACAGATCTGATATAATAGTGAAATAAAAATTCAAGATATAAAACAATGCTTTCACTATGTGCTGATAGATAAAAAAAATGCTGGGCAGATATAATCTCAGGATAAGAAGTTAGGGTTTTATTTTGAAAACTCAGGAGACTGATTTTTCACATTATACTATATTTACTTTTGGCTTTCCTACACAGAGAAAATTAAAGAGAGTTCATGTGGAAAGAGGAAAATTTGCAGGTAGAAGAGTAAGCTGGGGCAAGATACACCTGCAGTGAATTATTTGCTCCAGGGTGAATTGCAGGACCCCCTCTCTCAGCTGACAGTATCAAGTGGGGAGAAAAACTAGCAGGGACACATTAGAGGTGGTGCAAATAGAACAGTAGCCTAGAAAGCTGGCTCGACAGAGTCTTGCCAATCAACCAGCTCTTCACTGAACAATATATTTTTCACTGATTTTCTGAGGCAACTCTTCTAGGTGCCTCTCATCTCTATTTTACTCCAAGGACTGAAGTGCTTCATAGTCATGTCAAGTGCAGAAAATGAAGAAAATTGTCTAACCTAGGACACTGCTGTATAGTGGCAGAGATGGAATGACATTCCTGGTTCCCTATAGTCAAACCTGTCCATTTTATAGTATGTATAGGGGAAGAGGCATGAGCATGCTGCACATGATCCAAAAGCTATGAGCTGTATGGTATACCATGATCCATGGCCCCCATGGAATTTTCTGGAAATGAAACTGCTTTCAACAGAAAACACAATCCTAGCTAAAGGTGCCTTAGGCTCTTATTAGTACTTGGTGCACTTTGATGCTGCATGAGTAAAATGTGCTAATAAGTTTCCGGTGCACAGAGGCCACCTACCACAGTGACAGGTTTCAGTATTTATTGTTTGAAACAAGTTGAGAGACACTTTGTCAGGCTCTGCTGAGAGCGGCTCCAAGAAGGAGAGCTATCGGGAAGAATACCACTCACTTGGGCTGTTATAATGAGCTTCCTAACTGGGATGGACAAGTTTTCTCCTGTGAATCATGTGGGACACAAGAACTGAGACTTTATGCATCCACAAGGCAGGATGTGACTAAAATTGTCTTATGGTGATGATTGTCTCTGTCTTCTCTCTCCTTTGCTTCTGCTAAATGGGACCACAGGTCACTTGCGCACACACACACACACACACATTTGTGTGTGTGTGTGTGTGTGTGTGTGTGTGTGTGTGTGTGTGTGTGTGTTTATATACATTTTTAATGATACTAGAGGCCTGGTGCTTGAAATTTGTTCACTGGAGGTGGAGGTGTCCCTCACCCCAGCCTATGCTCTCTCGCAATCCAGGACCCCTTAGTGGCCTAAACTAGCAATCAGACATCCCCTGAGGTGTCCTAGATTGTGAGAGGGATGTAGCAATGTGTCAAGCAGCAGGTGGCCAGGGAGGAGCCAGATCTGGGGCTAGGCACTGTGCTGCTCATGCTCATCCCAGCCCGTTGCATCTGTTGCTGGCACTTGGCAGTGCTGCCATGGAGTTGGTAGAGGCTCCCAACACTGCAGCTGTGCTCACCAGCTGTGAGCCAGGCTTCTGGCTGAGCATCATTACTCTTATGGGAGTACACTGACCACCAGGAGGCAGCTCCTGCATTGAGTGTCTGTCCTCTGGTGGTCAGTGTACTTCATAGTGACTGGTCAACTGGTCATTCTGTTGTAATAGTAGCTTAAGCTTTTATATCTATCCTATCTAATAAAGTAGAAACATGCAAATTAACTGTACTTTCACTACACTACCAGCCAATAGGAGTGATTATGCAAATTAACCCAACCAAGATTGCGAGGTCTATAGTGGCCAGGTGATGCTGGGGCTGCCCAGCACATGGGAGACACAAATCCACAGGGAGGTCATCATCCAGCAGCCCCAAGCTCTGTGATGGCGGCACTGGGGCTGAGGGGGTCTGGATCGCAGCCACAAACCATAATGGAGGCTGGCACTCAGCAGCCCCAAGTCCTGTCATGACAAACCTGGGGCTGGGGGGGGGGTGTGGGAGTGTGGATTGGAGACACAAACATGCAGGCTTGGCACTCTGCAGCCCCAAGGCCTGAGGCAGAGTTGCTTGGGTTGCTGAGGGGCGTGGTTTGAGGCAGCAGAGACATAAACCTGCAAGAAACTTGTGGGAAGGGAGATAAACTATCATAACTTTATCTCTCTTTCCTAAGATGAGAAAACTGCCCCTCGATTGTTTTGTGTTGTGGCCAACATATTTCTACAAACACAGGGTGATGTTATGACCACTCCCAGGAAGGTCTGGTCAGAATACTGTCTCCAGGGAATAATGCTACTATGGCAAATCATCTAAGACAGGAAAAAAAGCTTTTGTTGGGTTTATTCTGAAGGTGAGAGAACATGCCACCCCAACATATGCTGTGTTATTATATTGATGATCTTGAGCTGTAGATGCTTGAAAAACAGCAAATGCACACAGAGGATTTCACTGAAGTCTCCTGATCTCCCTAAAATCAGACCCTTCTAAAGGAGCTTATGTCATTAGTCCCCTTGATGGGAGAAGTGTCATCAGGTAGAGAAGACTGACTCTGTCATAGGACAGGAGAGTAGATGTTGACATTACACCCAAACTTTGTTATAAACTATTTTTCCCCCACTCCATTCATCTTTCCTAAATATCATTTACTCTCCTCTAAGAGGCCTATATTTCCCTTCTGCTTTCCATAGGAAGAAGGTATTTAAATCTGCATTCTAAGCCACCTTGGGGAGTTACTCATTTTTCCCTGGGATCTCCCACATATACATAAGATACACATGTTAATGAACTCTTGTTTTTCTCTTGGTGATCTGTCTTTCACTACAAGAGCCTCCACTAAGAACTCAGAAAGGTATAGGAAAACTATTTTTCCTCCGTTATAATTCTATCTCAGGAAATCAAGTCCCCAGCTGAACAGTGAGGTTGGCTCAAGTACCAAGAAGTCCTAGCTGTCAGGAGGGAAGCTTCTAGGGAAAATCAGGCAGGCAGGGAAGGCAATCAGGCAGGCAGGGGAGAGCAATTAGGGGGGCCAGACCAACAGGGGAGAGCAGTTAGGAAAAACAGGCTGTCAGGGGAGAGCAGTTAGGGGGATCAGACTGGCAGGCAGGTGAGTTGTCAGGAGCCAGAGGCCCCAGATTGGGGAGAGTGCAGGCCAAGCTGAAGCAACCCCCTTCCTATGCATGAATTTTGTGCACCGGGCCTCTAGTAGATATATATTTATACTTAAAGTAGTGTGGAGTCAGAGTCATCAAGTGTTTGATTTTAGTTTGCACTGCATTCTCTCATCACAAAGAAGTTATTAAACTTTCTAACACAGGTTCAGAAAGCCTGGAATAACATTACTTGTACTTGAGACTACTGTGAAGTTACATGCAGGCACCCAGTTCCTGGATACGTTTCAGGTGTTCAGTGAGTGGGACACACTTTTGCTTTTATTAGTTTCTCTGGTACCCTCCTTCCTGATGCCTTGATGTCACAATGGGTGTGATCATAAGCTCTGAAGAAAGGTACAGCTGAACTGTACCTGGAGATGTCACTGCCAGGTGCTCTTGAGGATGGCATTTATATAGAGAAGGCAAAAATGCATAGATTTCAGAATCTGACCTCAGGCCAGCACTATCAATAGAGAGAAAAAGTAAAGTTTAGTCAAAGAAAAAGGAAACCAGTGTATTGCTCTTCCTCCTTTCTGTGTTGTACTCATTTATATGCCTCCTGTTCCAGGGTCAAAGTATGACTCAGATAATTCACATTTAAAATGACATTATAGGTCCTGGCTGGGTAGCTCAATTAATTGGAACATAGTCCCAATATGCCAAGTGTGCAGGTTTGATCCTGGGTCAGGGCTCATATAGGAAGCAACTAACTCTCAAACAATTAATAAATAAAGTCTATGAAGTTGTAGGTTACATGGATCAGTCTGAGGATATATTTATCGTTTGTAAAAATATTTATGGAAGAAAGCATGACTAATAAACAAAGGATGTTTTGGAACTGGAAACTACTGTTCATTTAGGACTTCCTGTGCTTATATTTTTTATTTTAACCATTTAAACCACACTTCTCAGTTTTATTATTTTTCCATGCTTTGACAATTTAATATAGGTATATAATATGTAACCACTAGCCCATTAAGTTATAATATTTTATTTCTAGATATCTCCCCATAATTCTCAATTCACTTAATTCTTTTCTATTTGTAACATAGAGAAACATTTATTTCCGTATGATTCTTAGAATAAATTATTCTGTCATCTAATTAAATTGAAAAAATCTCATTTGTTGTAAAATGAACTGTGTTTTAAAAATTCATCTTGTACTATTTTTATTAATATTTAATGTCTCCTATTTACAAATATGTTATTCTGACCAGAGGGAATTTCCTATGATTGTCTCTGTTGTATTTGCTAGAACTGCCAACCTTTAAATATATGTGTATACACACATATGGTTAGGGAGACTAGAATTTTTATTAAAATTATTGAGTCTGGCAGGGAAAGCATTCTGTTTCAATAAAATATTGTTTAGAATAGCAGGTACTTCAGGCTAAATCAATATTAAATCCTTCAACAAAATCAGTTCAGTAACAATTTAAACTTACAATTAACTTCTTTCTATGCTGATGGAAGTCAGAGCAACCAGCTATATCTCAACCAAGATAACTTTCTAAATTACTCAGATCATAAGCTTAGCTTGAATGCATTTTCCCCTATAAGTAGCTAAATAACCTCCTGTCTGGATTAATTATGTCTAACAATGAATTCATAGCTGCTTGGTCACTGAAGAATTTTGAGAGGTTATAAGAACACCAGAGACAGCTCCATAGAGCACCTCCCGAAGATAGAATGGGTGATGCTACTTTCCTCCTGAGCCCAGAAAGGTGGAGGTACTGGTGTTGTCAAATGGTCAACAGCATAGATGTTGGCATTGTATTCTTTACCATACTTTTCACTGTAACAGTGTACTATGGAGAATTTCTTAAGTGGAGAAGACTGGATCTATTATCTAACCTCTGCCTTAGAAAATAAAGGTACAGTAACAATGACACTTTTCTCAGATTTCATATGATTATTTTCCTTTTGAAACTTAGCTGGTGTATAACCTAGTAGAAGTTAAAAAGTCTGTCATTTATAATTGAGTTCCTTTAATTCCAGTTTTACAATTAAACTTTAAAATTTTAATATAGAAAACTTAGTATTCCTCAAATATGGGATTTTAAAGATATCTCCAGTAGACTATGAACTGGCTACCATAAAGCAATAGGAGGAAGGGAGGGAAAGTGGAGAGTGGAGGGACAAAGGTAAAGAGTCACATTAAGTCACCTGGTAATACTCTTCCTAGATGTTTTCTGGAAGATTAGGCTGAATAAGAGGACTGAGTCTAGAGATGGTGGATGCAGATTGGTTAGAAATCCTTCCCAAAGATAGAGGTGGGGAAGTAAAGGTAAAGGATCCCAGGAGTTGCTTGACTCTAGGGCAGGGATGGGGAACCTTTTTTTCTGCCAAGGGCCATTTGGATATTTATAGCACCATTCTTAGGCCATACAAAATTATCAGCTTAAAAATTAGCCTCCAATATTTGGTTAAACATTTAATTAACTTATCCCCAATGCCTTGGCAGGGCCAGACCAAATGAATTTGCAGGTGTTATATGGCCAAATGGCCAGACATTCCCCACCCCGGTTCTCAAGAAGGTGAGAGGAAACTGGATGGTGCTTCAGAAATGGAGGGAGGGCTGAGTCCTGAGTTGGATCTTTAAAAAAAAAAACTTGAATAATATTAGAACTCCCAAATGGTCAGGAATATATAAATTAAAATAATGAGGTATTATTACCCATTTACCTGACTAGACATAATTTAAGAGGGAAAATATTGCCAAGAGGACTGTCAGCATCGTGGCATTCAAAACCTTATCTTGGAGATGTAACGTGTTGCGCATTGTAAATAACTCTTCAATAAGCATGTACTTATTTCACTTTACAACTAAAAGTGTATTTATTTCAACCTGGCAATTCCACTTTAGGAAACCTATTCAATGTAAATATCAGCATATGTATTTAAAGGTCTGTTTTTCCAAACATTATGTACAATATCAAAGATAATTAAAATAATGCCTATCATAGGGGAATAGCTAAATAAATGATGACATATCTAGTGATTGTAATCAAAATATAAAAATAAGTAAAGGAATGTAAATTCATGTAAAAACATCAAATTAAATATTTTTATTAAATGAAAGCTATATGACAAACTGCTTATCAAGTTATATGTTAGTGCAAATTATCATATCGTTAAAATGATCTCTAAATAATTTATAGATTAAAAAAGAAATGGTTTGTTTGGATATTTATTTGAGGTAAATGACCTTAATTAAATATTTCCTGCATTGAGTTAAGATGTTAAATATGAAACTACACTCATTTATTTTTTCAGGATTCAATGGTAAATTAGTTGCTATCAAATCATTTTTTTGAAGACCAGTGAAGGTTCGCTCATCTTATTAATTGTATTCAAACAGTTTGGCTCTTTGATGTGACTTTTCTATATTTAATATGTCCATTATGAACCTTATTACAAGACTTTACTAGGAATGTCCATTTAATGGAATGAATCATTCATTAAGCAAATATATGGTGAAATGTGAAAATCCATACTGTTATGCTTCACTTTGTGTAACTCCTCTGTATTTCTATTGTTCATATGGAAGATGAAGACAGTTGGCGCTTGCTTTCATGATTCTTAAATCAGCCAGTTTAACTGCAGCCTGGGCCTTTCTCAGAACCCAGATGAACTTAATATTAATGCTGTATCTGGTAGGTTACCCATAGATTTTAATCACCCAGACCTCTTCAATGGAAAATGGAATGTAACAGTGACAGATATTCTCTGGGTCCCTTGCCAACACTCCTCCCACCTCCAGCTCCACTCTTTCTCCTCCTCACTTTGAACAAGGTTATGCAATCAATCAAGCACCATTTAGCAAAAAGACCACCTTTCATATTGCTCTGTAAGGCACCTCATTATTATATACATATGTACCTGGTTCTGGTCTCTCTTCTATTTGACTCTGCCTATCTGGTACTAGTGCCCCACAGAATTAAATTTTATAGATTTTTAATTGTTGACGTTTGATAGAGCAATTTGATTTTTGTTTTCATGGCTGCCTTTGTTATCATTGGCTATTCTGAGATTCCAGAACAGCTCTGATTAGATATTTTAAAATTCTGTGAAGCTTAGCAATGTATTATATCCACAATTTTACTGGCTTTAAGGGCAAAATTTCCCATATTAGTAACCTGGAGAAATATTGGTAATTAGACACATTATATACATGTTCATGTCAGCATTTTTCTTGGTGTTTCTGTCAACAGTGAAACTGTGTCAATTTGGCATTTGACTGCAATTGACCATTTCATAAATATTTTGACAAAGTGATTACCTTGCTTTTATGTTATAAAGGCCTTTTGGTTTAAGACTTTACCAAAACATATGGAGTATTTTTCATTTGTGTTTATTTCCACAAATATTGCCTCTTCTAATCCATCAGGCAGATTTAGGGTGAGGTATGGTTTGTAAATGTTGTTTTAGTCAAGAGAGTTGGAAGTATCTCAGAGTTGTATTGTGGAAGAGGTAGGTTCACCAGATTAAAACATTTTAATGTGCATAAATAAAAAATATGTTAGATCTAGAATATTAATAATCTCAAACTACACTTAACCTACCAAGTACAATAGCATTTATTTAGAGATTCAGCTCTGCACATTGAATGTGAGTAGCTCCATCTGTTTGAGGGGGACCAAGTGTGAGTTTGGTTCTCTGGTATGGAAAAGAATAAACCAGGACATTTCCTGTCTTGGTAACTACTTAATACAACCTCTTCATCTCTTTCTCTTGTTATGTTTATTCCTTAGGCTATGTCATGTTCTCTTCAAATTACCCTATCTAATAAAAGAGTAATATGTAAATTTGATCATACCTTTACACACCCACAAGCCATGCCCACACCCATGCCCATCAGCCAATCAGGAGCAGATTATGCAAATAAACCCCAACCAAGATGGCTGCCACCACTGAGAGCAGGAGGAAGGCTTGGGTTTCCCTGGCAACAGAGGAAGCTAAGCTTTCTGCCTCCTTAGGCCTCCACTCAATGTTATAAAGTTTCAATTATAAAAGATACAGAAATGGGGGCAGCCACTGAGCTGGAGAGAAAAGAGGCTTGGGTTTCCCTGGCAATGGAGGGAGCCTGGCATTGCCAGCCAAGACCTCCACTCTATGCTACAAAGTTTCAAACAGAAATAACTGTTACCTCAGATTGAGCAGGAGGCTTGGCTCCGCTTCATGCTACAAAGATTCAATTGTAGACATAAATTAATTTTAGATCCCAAGGCCTCTGCTTGGGTTGCTGGGGGGAGAGGGTCATGGCTGGCCTGCAAACCTCCACAGGCAACCTCGCCCAGGCCACCCCTCACCCCAAGGGAACCCTCAATCTGACCTGGGACACTCTTCAGGGCAAACAAGCTGGACCCCACCCATGCACCAGGCCTCTATCCTATCTAATAAAAGAGTAATTTGCAGATTGAGCATCACTCCAACACACAAAGGGCTGCCCCCATGTGGTCAAAGATCCTGCCCCTATGTGGACACAAGATGGCCACCACAAGATGGCCAGCAGGGGAGGGCTGTTGGGAGGTTCCAGGCCCTGCAAGAAAGGGCAGTTCTTGGTGATCAGGCCAGCAAGGGAGGGCAGTTGGGAGGGACCAGACCTGTGAGGGAGTGCAGTTAGGGGCAATCAAGCCTGCAGAGGAGAGTAGTTAGGGGTGATCAGGCTGGCAGAGGAGGGAAGGTGGGGGCAAACAGGCTGGCAGGGAGCAGTTAGACATCAATTAGGCTGGCAGGGTAGTGGTTAGGGGGTGATCAGGCTGGCAGGCAGAAGTGGTTAGGAGTAATCAGGGAGGCAGGCAGGTGAGCAGTTTGGAGCCAGCAGTCCTGGATTGTGAGAAGGATGTCCAACTGCCCGTTTAGGCCAGACCCTACTGGGATCTGGCCTAAACGGGCAGTAAGACATCCCTCAAGGGGTCCCAGATTGGAAGGGGTGCAGGCTGGGCTAAGAGACATCCCCCCTCCTGTGCACGAATTTCGTGCACCGGGCCTCTAGATTTATAAATAATAAACTACTGAATTCCCCAAACAAATGAACAAGAAACTAGAGTTAAAATAAGAAAAAAAAAGAATAAACATCATGTGATTCATTATTTAATAATGCATTTCCAGTATTGTGATTTACTTATGACACATATATTCACCAGAATAGAATGGAAGAACTCGAGCATTTAAAGTAGAACTGCAATACTAAATTCCCAAGTGATATTTGTGTATATATATATATATATATATATATGAAAGAAATGATACGGTGATTCCATTCCCTGATCACTCATTGAAAAGAAATCCTGTGCCCTCTTCTGGTTTCCAAGACCCGAATCTTCCTTCATTCCTTATTACAGAGTTCATCTCCATTGCATATTCTCGTTTTAACATATTGAAAATTTTTCTTATTTACCATATCCATTATTTGTTGTCTACCCGGATCACCATCTCTTTATTTCAGTTCCTAAAAAGCAAGGTTCCTAAGCTATTTCATTCCTTCATCTGCTGTAAATGCCCAGGAGGAGGTCTTCATAGTGAAACAGTGAAATACAAGGTTCAGATAGGCCTTCCTGAGAAAGTGATATTTCTAAGTTACTTGAGACAAGTGAAAAGGTTGGTCAGGCAGATCGTGAGTATAGGTTATGAGATGCGAGACTGCAGGCTTTAGGTGGGGAATGAGTGTTGGGATGCTACCAAGGACTCTAGGGGCCCTGGGTACAGTTAGTGAGGGGTGAGCAGGGGCAGAGGGGGCAGCAAGTGACGCAGGGTCTCAGCCCATATTGTGGTTTTGGTTTTTACTCTAAAGTGAAATGAGAAATATCGACGTGTTTTGAACAGAGAAATGACATGAGTTGAATTAGACTCTTAAGTAAGCACTCAGTAAATATCCAATTGAATTGAACTGAATTGATTTTGAGGGGGAAAAGCTACAGTACCTGCAAGTTCAGCAACTTCTCAGACATTGATATATAAGAAAAATTTAAAAAAAGGGTTATTGGGAAATATGTTTTAAACAATGTGAATAGAGCTAATTTATATGAAATAGTGACTGGAATTTAGAATGTTGACTTTTCCTTAATAATCTGAAAGTAATTTCTCAACTGCACATTAGCCAAAGGTACACACACACACACACACACACACACACACACACACACACTTACTTGTGAATACAGCTTTAAATGGAAAGTTAAAGTAGTCGATATATTTTTTTAAATTGCAAAGGTGAGTTAAACTACCAAAGACCAGACCATGTTCATGGTAACACTCATGGGATTATTCTTTACTCTTTTGAATATTTTATGGTGGGTATTGCTAGATCCAAGCTGTTGATGGAAGTAGAGTAAATATTTGAGTATGTAAGGATAGTTCCAGGAAGTAAAAATGGACAGCTGTTTTTGTTTTTTGTGGGTTTTTTTGGTGCTAAAATTCTTACCACCAGATGATAGATCAGCATTATAGGTATGGTTTTAAAAATGTAACAGATTTTATTTAGTGACAGTACTTTTGGCTGATATAAACAAGTTTTAATAGCATATTTTAGTTATAATTGGATAGGAAGTTGGGATTTTTCGATAATAAAAAATCATCATTTGTCTTTAATAGCTCCTTTTAATTCATTTTTAGGAAACAGCTTTTAGGTTCCAGTAGACCCTGCTGCTATCTTTTGTAGCAGCTTCCAGCAATTTCCATAACAGTCCTGGAATTATCAATGATGCTTGTACAGTATATCCGCAAGGAAATCTACAATAATAAAATCATGGTTCTATTAGGAACACTTGGGAGACAAATTGGTGTTTTCCTAAAGAAAACAAACAAATGTCTAACAATAAACCATTATTTCCTTTGCAAGCTTCTCAGAGAGCATTTAATGAGAAACTAAGGTAGATGCATCTATACCAAAGTGTGAGCATTTGAAGTGCAGTCTGGGAAAGACCAGTGGAAGAAAGGAACAAAAGAATAGAGGAGAAATCTGAACTATCAGAGGCATAGTGTCTTATAAGTTATTTCTAATTTATTAAGAAATCCTTTAGGAAAATCAACCAATACTGACTTTAGTAATAGTGACGGAACTTGAGGATAGTTCCAGAATTTTGTAATTGCATTTAGGAATTCATATTAGTAGAATATGTTGGAACTTCACTTCTATTAGCAGTATCTGATGTAAGCTGGAGCAATTTTCTCACTTTAGTTGTACTTAGTGAGACCATTGTATCAGATTAGATTACATCATATACTGTTAATAAAAGTAAGATGCTTATCATATATATGTATGACAAGGCAACTGTTATGACCAGATCACCAGACAACCATCTGATAGCTATCGTGCACACTAAACCACCAGGGAGCAGATGCTCAACACAGGAGCTGACCCCTGGTGGTGGTCAGTGTGCTCCCTTCCCCTGGCCGGCTGGCCCCATTTGGTCCTGATGGGGATTGAGCAAGATGGTCCTGACCCACCTTGATTGGCGGCTAGGCCGAAGGACCCCACCCATGCAAGAATTTGTGCACTGGACCTTTAGTGTGTGTGTGTGTGTGTGTGTGTGTGTAATAATAAAGAAAGGGTAATATGCTAATTAGATTGGACATCATTGTGGATGTCCTTCCAGACGAAGCTGGGGCCAGAGGGAAGCCTGTGTCCTGGGTACCTGCTGGCAGCTGGAGTGAAGCCTGGGTCACTGGTGCCAGAGGGAAGCCAGTGCCAACAATTGGGGGGAAGGAAGGTTTACTCTTATATGAATTTCATGTGTTGGGCCTCTATTATATATGTAAAACACAATACACATATGACACACACACACAGTTTCTAAGAGCTAACAAGGCAGGGATTGCAGAAATAAAATGTAAGGGATAAAGGAAAACCAGAACTTTTAGCTTGAGAGTTTCAGTTTCTATACTTTCATTTCTCCCATGGGTATCTATTTCAAAAGAGGCTGGAAATGCTGGACAACTGAGTAGAAATTTTAGCAGAGCCTAGAATTTTTATTCTTTCCTGGGATTATATACCTGATATTGAAACTCCAAAGGCTTATGATGTAGAGCAAAAATAGTATTATCCATCACTGGAACTTTTCTCTAAACCTTTTTCCTTTTTCTTATAATTTACTAGGGGCCCAGTGCATGAAATTAATGCACTGGGGAGGGGTCCCTCAGCCCAGCCTGCCCGCTCTCACATACTGGGAGCCCTCAGGAGAGGTCTCACTAATGGCTTAGGCCTGCTCCCATTTGGGAGTGGACCTAAGCTGCAATCTGGTTTCCCTTTGTGGGAGGTGAATGGGCTGATCAGGAAAAGGTGCCAGCCCCATCACCCTGCTGCTGCAGCCACTGCCAGTCACCACAGCCACTAATGTGTTTTCATCAACACAGACTCCAATCCCTTCACCATAAAAAAATGACAACTTTCTTTAAGCATCTTCAAGATGTGTCTTTCATGAATATGACATTTCTTTTTTTATTTTCTTTTTTATCCTCACCTGAGGTAATGTTTCCATTGACTTTTTCCCCTTTCCTCTGATCCCAGGCTCGGCCCCTGCCCAAGCATAAATCCTCTGCCCCAGGCTTTAGGCTTGGGAAGAGGGACCCCCCAACCCTCCAATCGCAGGCTTGGCCCCTTCCCAAGCCTAATGCCTCTGCCTGATGGCCAGCTGGGAGTGACCTTGGGTGCCTAGGAGCTTCCCAGGACCCAAGTATGTATGCAAATTAACCACCATCTTTGTTGGGTTAATTTGCATACTCACTCTGATTGGATGTGGGCATAGCGGAGGTACAGTCAATTTGCATGTTTCTATGTTATTAGGTAAGATGATATCTATGTTTTCACACCTATGTCTAAAACAATTTATGATATATTACACATATATCCATGTATATTACACACACACACACACACACACACACACACACACACACGGCAATTGAAAACCAAAAGAAATAATGATATAAATAGGGCCACAACAGTTCCAGATAGTGTTATTAGCTAATGAGAAAATATAATTGGACCAATTACAGCACCATCAAAAATTATATTTCTAGGAATAAACCCATAATATTTATGTAAGACATAAAAGTAGTTAATTGTAAAGAGAGAAAAAGACAAATGCGGATGTGTATTGCACTTATGGGTTAGAAGACTCCCATGTTTTAAACAGTTCTTATTGAAAAGGCAATCTAGAGATTTAATGTTATACCAAATATCCAGGGTAAATCCTACAGGGTTATTTTTTCCTAGGCACAGTGCAGCATTTATGTGCCATGAAAGTAACCACATTGGGAAAGACAGTTACAGAAGAGGAAGACATTTTTTGTAGATATGAAAAACTGCAAAGAACCTGCAGCAATAAAGAAATTACGGTATTAATACAAAGATACAGGGAGACTAAGGAAGCAGTAGAGACTGCAGAAGAAGCACACATATTCATAAGACTTAATTTTGATGAATGTAGCACCATGAAACAGCAAGGAAACAATACTCTTTTTACTAATTGGTACCAATTAATTGAAAAAAAAACACATAATTTTTGGTGCTTTATACCATCAATTTCAACTTCATTGTATATTAAGTTTTAAAAGACCTATAAAAATGATATAGGAGGACAACTTGTCGTTAGAGTAGGACTCTTTTTAAATATTGTATATTTTAGTAGTTTATTTAATTGTATATTTTTAGTAGTAAAGGAAGTATTAATAATTTGGATTATACTAAAGTAAGAAGTATTGTTCATTAAAAATGACCATTAAGAGGTATTAGTTGGGAGAAGACATATGCACACATATACACAGCTAAAGTTGTTGCCCAGAATATGTAAATATTCCCTAAACATAAGTTTAAAAAACGCTTTTCAAAAAATAAATAAACATTAGACTCATAAAAGTACTTTCAAAAGGAAATGTCCAAATGGGCAAAATGCTCAACCTCGTTAATTGTTAGATAAATTAAAGTGAAAACTGGTACAGTAGGATGCACATAAGTAGCCCAGGGTAGCATGATTTCGCCACATTAATTATCTTAAAATCTTCCCCACAGCAGACATGAGTTTACTGAGATCTGTACAAACAGGTGAATGGTATTTTGATTGTGGATGACTCAGTCTACTGCAGTGAGATATATATATGTTAAAATGCAGTTGGACAAATAAAATGGATTATAATGCAGAAATGAAAGGCAAAGCTCTTAACTAGGTAGGGAAGGGTTCTTGACGTCAAAAGAATAAACTGAGGTCAGGCTGTACTCGCTTCCTGTTCCCAAGCAGAAGCATACGAGGCAGTTTCTGGTCACTTAGCTGAGACCTGTCCTTTGGCAGGAAAAATACATAAGCCATGTTGAGCCAAAAACTGCAGGGGCAAAAGTCCAATCCTGAGACATTGGTGGATGGATTAGTTTAGATCCAAGTCAAGGCTGGCAGCTCTGAAGGGAAACATGTATCTGTTCTGAAGTGGAGAGGGATGTGCACGTTATGCTAGGTACAGACATGTCCGAGTGCAGGCTCATTGATGTCACCTTTTGGTTTCACGGCTGCGATAACTGCTCCACCTATTTCTGGAGGAATTTGAACCCTTCTGTTTCTATAGAATAGGTGTTGTCTTTCTGCAGATTCTCTACCAGCAGTTTCTGAATTCTATGTGATGCCCCCTTTCCCTTCTTTACCTACATTATACCTTTCCGACTAGGATGACATTTTTATTCGGACAATGGAAGTATAAGGTAAAAGGCTAATAACAACAACAGTAATGACGGTACAATAATTATTAATAATAGTAACAAAGCATCTTTTCTGACAATGCCTGTAATAAGAGTGTCCAGCGTCCCATTTCCTTTGGCTGTTCTGTAAATACCTTCTCAAAAGTCTTGAACAAGACCATGAAGGAAGCAAGCACATGGCAAATGAGAAATTGCAAGCAATTTGCTATTTTTGTAGCTCAGGTGAGAGAGTGCAGAAAAAACTCACACTTGGGGCTGGGGTGAGGTACGGGGTGGCCTTTTGCTGACCATCCCACCCTATAACCCTGAAAGTGAAGATAGTCGGTTTGATGATGACCTTCACCTAAGTAATTATTTCCTAGTTTTCTAATGCTGAACACTTGCCTTATATACTACTATGTTATATAGTCTCAAACTCTAAGGCATACATTTGGTAACTTTCATACTTCTTTAAGAATCATCTAGATATAATTTTATAAAAGTTTGACAGAGAAATAAAATAGCAATTTTCACAGATATCCAAAATAATGAAATTAAGAATGAAGACTTTTACTTCAAATTTGGTATAAAAATGTTATAAAAATATCTTAGAATGATGGTATCATTTTACAGATACTTGCTATTCAATTTTTTCAAAATAGAATCATGAATTTTTAAAATCATAGATAAAGCCATACAATTTATGGCTTGAAGCACACATAAAAAGGTAAGTGAAAATTATTCTGGCTTTTGTAGTAAAAACTCTGTATTTCAGTCTCCACAAAGATGTTTTTCTTGTTTTATCTCTGATTTAATTGAAATGGCAAGGTGAGCCGAGACCGGTTTGGCTCAGTGGATAGAGCGTCGGACTGCAGACTGAAGGGTCCCGGGTTCGATTCCGGTCAAGGGCATGTACCTTGGCTGCGGGCACATCCCCAGTAGGGGTGTGCAAGAGGCGGCTGATCGATGTTTCTCTCATCGATGTTTCTGACTTTCTATCCCTCTCCCTTCCACTCTGTAAAAAGTCAATAAAATATATTTTTAAAAAAATGGCAAGGTGAAACTTTTTCAATGTTTCTATTTTTTTTTCTAGTTCACAAAAAACACATTTGCTTTTATCCAACATTTTACCGGGGCTGTTTGCTGGCTTTTGAGTCTATAGTTGGCATGAGTGTGCCTCCCTTTCAGAGGGATGCCAGAAACAGTTTTCAAAGAAGACAGATAACGTGTTTTTTCAAAAGAGATGTTGCTGATAAGGAAGGGGAGTCTGAATAATTGATAGGCTCCCTCATTCAGGGGTGGAGCAGGTGACTGGGTGCTGTCCCCCTTCTTGGGGGTTCTGCCTTGGGTACAGCCTAGCTTGTTGCCCTTTGCCTGCCAAAAATGACATCCTTATTCTTTGCTCCTTTTTTTTCTGCAGGAAAATTGTTAAAAGCTTGACTGTCTACTGGTACAAAGCAGTAGCCCAAACAAAGCACAAATCCCAGTGAAAGTGATGGAGGAGGGCTCTGACAATATATTAGTGCTGGCTAGAGTATGGCTGGGGAAAGAAAACTGGTGTTTATTAAGGAGGAGCCATAGAAAGAACTGAAGGATGTTTTAACAATGAGGTGGTGGGGAGTGGGGGCAGAGAAGCAGGCAGAGGCTGTTATCTGTTTATCTCTTTAAGGAAGGAGGTATCCTTTACACTTGGCCTGTTACATGCTGGGTGATAACCATGTAAGGACGGGTGTAGGCAGTGCAGGGACACATAGGCATGCAGCCTCCTTTTTTTTTTTAAAAAAAAAAAAAGAATTTCTGGCAGCAAAATGTCCTGAGATTTTGGTCCAATATCCTTTCTGGAGGTTAAAGGTTTGGACTGGATGAAAGACTCTATCACATTTTATTTTCCTGAAGGTTCACCAACTTGGTTTGCATGATTTCCCTGGCCTATCATGGAGAAGAGAGGAAGGTATTGTACCAATATCAGAGACTGTGATAGAGCTTGCTTTTGTCTGAAGCCAGGAGGCAGAAAGGAAAAATATACCCAAATCATTAATTTGTCAAATAGTCATATTTAATTTATTTCCAAAGGTGCATAGAAATGGCTGACCATCTATCTCTATTGCTATGAAGCTAAACCAATGATAATCACCTTTCCCTTAATTTTTCTATATAATATTATCTTTACCTACCTGTGATGAAGTTACGTTCAATAAGTAGTATCATTTTTTGAAAATGAAAGCATTGTCCCATTTGATTTGCTATTATTCTCTTTAGGATTTTTGTATCACTGTTTTATAAGTAAACTGTAAATGTATTAAACATATTATAGTTTCAACTTTCCCAAGGAATTCTAACTTCGTGAATTGTTAACTGGGCATAAAATACATTGGACTCGAGTTTATAACTCGAGATTATATATATGGTCAAGTAAGAAGCAGTCAAGTGTGACTAATTTAGAAGCAAGAAACATTGATGGATGAATAAGATTAGATACATATGTAGGCTTTTAACAAAATGGCATGAATTGATTGTTGTAGAAGCCAGGTTGTGTCCATATTCATAGCCACTGTATACATTTGCAGATGTTCTGAATTTCAAAATGTTTATATGCACCCCTATGTTCACAGAAGTACAATTTACCATAGCTAAGATTTTGAAATAGTGCCCATCAGCAGATGAGTGAATTAAAAAAAACTGTGGTACATCGACACAATGGAATACTACACTGTGGTAAAAATAGAAGGAATTCTTACCATATGCAACTGCATGGATGGAACTGAAGAGCATTATGCTAAGCGAAATTTTTTAGTATGAAATGTTGGAAATCTTATAGTACAATGTGTACTGAATAAATGACATGCTGACTCAGTGTATGTTTGATACATGAGACAACATGCGTATATTATTGAATTCTCATAAATGAGTGACTTTCTATAACGTCCTCTACTAATATTTTATCCATCAGAACCTAGGAAGGTCATGGGTTCCTTCATGACTAGTTTAGAGATTAAATGGTGGCCCCTTGTGCATGGCAAGTTCTTAATGCCAAACAACTTTACTCAGTGCATAAAGAGAAAGTTAAACATGCAGCAGTCCCATTATGAGCAAATTTCCTGAGGTTTTTGGGAATGAAGTCTTTGCCTTGGGGCTCTGATTCCTAAAAAGTTTTCTAGTTTTCTGGTCCCAAGTTTGGCAGCAAGAGTGGAAAAAGTACCCAAATCTTGAACAACCTTCAGGGGGCTTTGGCAGAGTTGCCTGAGAGATCTTAAAATAGAATATATTTTTCAAATATTTTCTCCATGTCTCACCCAGGAAAGATGGAGATTTGACTAGATAGAATTTTAAACTAGTCTCACTTTAATTTCCTGTGAATTTCAGAGTGTTTATGAGTTTAAGTGTGGGAAATGTATATTCTGGTATCAGAAACAAGGTACAATTAGGAAATTTTAATTTCATAAATATGGTTTAAGTTTTGTATGTTCTATTATTTTATAAATACACACATGCACACGATACTTTGCAGACATATGCAGAATAGGCAAAGAAAAATTAAATGAACACATGACCAGGTTTGAAAGCAATTATTGTAAGTGAACTGTAAGACAACATATCTCACTCCCATTCTGTGAACGTGTAAACATCCTTCTCAAAGGCAGTGTGGCGGGAATGTGCTACCTCTGTGCTACCTTGCACAGTGCTGAACTGGGCTGGCCCAGGAGCTGCATGTATCTCGGGAGATGCTCACTAACCACTCGCATTGCCATTGCCAAGGGCTTTCAGGAGAAATGTCACTCCTCACAGCAAGTGATGAGATTTGACATATGGCATCAAAGCATCATTAAAACCACACCTGCTGCAGAAGAGGCTGTCTCTTTCAAGAGATTTTCAAGCAGGAAAGGTTACCCTGAAAATCCAAAAGGCTTAGGCTTATTTTCTTTGCAGACAATTAGATGCTCTAAAGAAAAAAAAAGTAAATCACACAAATATATGTAAGGAAACAAATCTAGTTTTGCAGCATACTGATTTTTAAAAAAAACTTTATGAATGTAACACTTCATTTTGGTATTGCTAGCACATACAATAGAATCCAATTCAACTTATTCACAGCTATTGATTTCTCTGAGAAAAGTTTTGCTGTGAAACATAGTACACAGGAGCCTGAAAATATTATGGTTTTGCTACTTGTTCAAATCTGCTTCTAAGAGTTGTTTTCCTTGTGTTCTATAATATTTTTCCACTTATAAAAAGGACAACAGTATAATTTATTGATCATGAATGTGGGACAATGGTTTCCACATTTATAACATGTTCTATTCTTACCTGGTGATGCATGTAGAGAAAGTCACTATGTCAGGGTGATTACATAATATTTCCAAGTTCATATAACAAAAGTGGCAGAGTTGGAATTCAAGTCCATGTTGGCTCATGCAAAAAGTGTTTATTCTTGTTTCAATATGCTATGCTGTCTACCACTGTTTGCTGACCACTGAGCTAGAAGACACTTTTTTCCTATTTTTTCCTTATTGATTAAGGTATTACATTTGTACCTTACCCTCCATTGCCCCCCACCCTGCACTCATGCCCTCACCCGCTGGTGTCTTTGTCCATTGGATAGGCTTATATGCATGCATACAAGTCCTTCGGTTGATCTCTCCCCCTTGCCCCCACCGTCCCCTACCTTCCCTTTGAGGTTTGACGGTCTGATCAGTGCTTCTCTGTCTCTGGATCTGTATATCTTGTTCATTATGAAGAATGCAATATTAATAGGAATACTATGAGCAATATACGTGGACATTTTTATCTGTAATATGAACAGTTTACTGAGCTCTTGAGATGAGTTTGGTTTTTTTTTTTACTACAATAGACCAAAACATATTTAATCTTTCTCCTTGTCTCCAATGGTGACATGTTGTTATTATATTAAACTCTCTCATCATAACACATGATTTATGGAAATGATAAATTTGTCCATAGTAAAATTTTCATATGCTTAGCAATATTTTATTGTCATTGCAAGTATTTATATCTTGATAAGGGAAAAGTGTTTCCTATAAATATAAAATTTTCCATAGGAAATCAAATTTTAATTTTCCTATACCCTAGGGAGAAAGAGGGATACCTTTAAAATTATTTTCAAAGAGCAAATGACAGACTAGAATAAAAGGATAAATTTAAATATCAGCCAGTGACATGCATATCCCAGGCTCTATATTTCAAAAGACACATGGAATAAACACTGCCACTGAATCATATAAAATAGAATGAGACACACACAGTTTAGTTTTACTATGTAGTCCATCTTTTACTCTGTGCAGATCACATGCTATTAGACATAAAAGGACTAAAAATGGACACACACCCTGCTTACTGGGGAAATGAAGCTGGTGATAGATACATAATTAGCTAATAAACTGGTTCCTAAAAGAGAAAAATAAGATCTCTCACACATACACAATTTAAAGCTGACTTCACGGAACATAATATGAGCTCATAGAATTTACTGACATTTAATTGAAAAAACTACCTTATCTAATGAAAAAAATAAAAAGTGGTAGTTTTTCTGAAAATAAATTATAGGAAAAATAAAATTCACAGCAGCCAATCATGGCCCTACTCAGAGAAAGTATTTATGAATACAGATGGGATCTGTCTGGTTGCAGAGATACATTTATCTTTCTTGGAGACAAATATATTCGGGTATTTTAGCCTGGTGCCTGTGACTATTTGAATGACTCCTTTTCCCATTCCATGTCTAAAGTCACTAAAGAGAGCTCTGATCATTTGTCTACATATGTAGATGTCATGGAGAGAATGTGCTGGATAAACTACGACTGACTTTTTGTTAGGTCTATTTATCTTTGTAGCAGATTGAAATGCGTTTTCAGGCTACTCATCAATCTCCGAGTCTTGGCTAATGTGGCTCTTTCCTTAGGAGCCAGAGTGAAGGTGTAGATGCTGACTCAATCAAATCGTATGCTCTCTGAGAGAAGGCCAGGTTGTGGCTCCCAGCCAATTAATTAGGTAATTGCTTCACTGTGGTTCTCCCTTCTCCCGGGGACAACCCTCTCCTTTTCTTATCTCTCTCTGTTGAAATCACTGGCAACAGAATATGACTCACCTCTTAAAGAAGTAATGACTGAGCAATACTCATGAAACAAATATTCCTTCTAAAGAAGTTATTCAGCTAAAATTATCTAGACAACTGAAGCCAATATCATTGGGGAAAAGCAATTAAAAAGAAATGAGATTACCTAACTTGATTAATCTCATAATTTAATTATTCTACTAGAAAGAAAACAGCTTTGAGTGCACTAATATTTTTTATCATTAAGAAACATATTGATAAATTTTGTTTCTGGCCAAGATGCAGAAGTAGAGACTGAGTTACTGTTCTGCCTGAACAACCTAAAGAAATAAAAAATTTTAAAAAAGAAACACTATTTACCCCGCACATCAGACAACAAAGGACAGTTATCCCAGGAATGCAGAAAATAGAGAAGGCCAGCCCTAAGGTTGCCCCAGTAGGTGGCCCATTGTTAGGGTAGAGGGTGCATTCATTTTCTGCATTTCAGGGATAACTGTTTCTGCTGTAACACATCACCACAGAATTAATGGCTTAAAACAGCTCA
Organism: Antrozous pallidus; assembly: GCA_027563665.1. Classification (NCBI taxonomy): domain Eukaryota; kingdom Metazoa; phylum Chordata; class Mammalia; order Chiroptera; family Vespertilionidae; genus Antrozous; species Antrozous pallidus. The sequence continues at coordinate 53,195,708 of CM050518.1, forward strand.
AATTTATTATCTTACTGTTCGATGTTAGAAGGCCAAAGTGGGTTTTAATGAGCTGTAATCAACCTGACAGCTGAAATATAATTCTCCTGGAGTCTACAGGAGTATTTGTTTCTTGTTTTTCCAGCTTATACAAGCTTCCCCAATCCTTGGCTTCTACCTCTTGTTCTTCATCTTCAAAGTCAGCCATAGTGATCAAGTTCTCACACTGCATCACTCTTGCCCTCATTTCTGCCTTCATCTTTTCTAAGGGCCTTGTCGTTATTGCACTGGTCCCCACCAGATAACATCACCATGATGAGGGCCCAAATTCTGCTACCTTATTATGTCTACAATCCTAAAAATTCTTATAAAAATTAATGATAAGTGTATAGGTAATTATATACTTTGATTATTTAATATTTTAAAGGCTATTAACTGTTTCATAAAAAAATAATAATGGGTTTTATAACATATGAAAAGAAAATTTATATATATATATATATATATAAAGAGGTAACATGCTAATTGTCCTTATTTGTGTCCCAGTCATGACCAGTCAACAGGCTGCATGCTCACAGGAGCTGGTGGGTGGGGACAGGGGTGGGGACTGGGTGCAGGCCTGCTCAGCACTAACATCACACTGCCTTGGAGGGGGAGGCTGCTCCCGATGGAGGCATGCTCAGGCAGGAGGGGCTGGTGGGTGGGGACACAGACAGGGGGCCTGATTGAACTGCTGTTGCATGGCTTGAGCAGGCCCAGAGTGAACACAGTTTTTCTTGCTGAAGGGACTGGAGTCCATGTTCATGAAAATAGCTTGGCAGCTACGGCAACTGGGAGTGACAGGGGCAGTGGAGTGATGAGAATGGCATCTTCCTCTGATTAGCCTGGTCGCCTCCCTCAGAGGGAGGCCAGACCACAGCTTAGGACATCCCCTGAGGGGTCCCAAACTATGAGAAGGGGCAGGCTGGGCTAAGGAACCTCTTCCCAGGGCATGAATTTTGTGCACTGGACCCCTAGTACAGTGATTGGCAAACTCATTAGTTTGCCTAACAACTATGAACTCAACAGAGCCAAATATCAACAGAACAACGACTGAGATTTCTTTTGAGAGCCAAAATTTTTAAACTTAAACTTTTTCTAACACCACTTCTTCAAAATAGACTTGCCCAGGCCGTGGTATTTTGTGAAAGAGTCACACTGAAAGGGCCAAAGAGCCGCATGTGGCTCGCCCTAGTATGAAAATAATACAATAAAGGTTGGGACAGGACTAATGGAAATGTTGATTCTATGTAAATTGTTAAGTTCTGTTGTAAGAGTCTACAATGTGTATATTTTATACACATCTGAAGGAAGATTTAAGTAAAATATATATAGTTCAATCTCTGCTTACAAAAAGAGAATGTAAGGTAATATATTGACCTTTTACTATGAATTAGTACATTTAATTTTACTTAATACATTTTTAAAAATTTATAGATTTTTTTTCAGCAGTGAATCTATTCTTGACTAGATAGTTGCATGAAAGTGAATTTGTCAAGGAAACAAATATTCAACCCTTGAGATATAGTGAGGCTGTTTCATACTTTATACTTATTTTCCTTATTTTTCTCCTTTTTATGCTATTATTTCTATTAATATATATAGGATATCGCTACTAGTGAGTAACTACCATCTGAACAAGGGTGTACTGTTATGTCCCCACACCCACCTATAACAGTTTTTCTGTAAATATTTGAATTGGATTTTATAGTCACATTTTATTACTTCTAGGGTCATTACTTATTATATCCCTTTATTTCAACACATGAATGTCAATTTACTTTTTGACAACATGAAGGTAATGGTGATCAATTCTATTCTTTCAGCCACTTAGCTCACATCTCTTCATTGATGAAATTATGAAGAGTTCTGCTTTGCTTTTGATGCTAAAATGTGATGAAAAGTTTTCTATTTTTTTAAAATGTCTTTATTGATTTCAGAGAGAGGTAGGCAGAGATTGAAATATCAATGATGAGAGAAAATGATTGGTCAGTTGCCAACTGCATGAACCCTCCTGGAGATCAAGCTCATAACTCAGGCATGTGCCCTGATAGGGAATCCCATTCTGAGCTCCTGGTTCATGGCTCAACTCGCAACTGCTGAGCCTCACCAGTTGGGCCTAGGTTTTTCATTTGTTATAAAAATGTATACAAAATCATTCCCAGAAATTGTTTCCTTAAAGCTCAGCTGATAACATTAAATTATAGGTATAAAGTAAATAATTATACATCTAGTTAGGTTGCCTGTTGTTTTTATAGCTTTGAAAATGTAAGGAATGTCTAATCCTATAGGAAATTTCATTAGGAGTTTATTTGAGCCAAACTGACGACAGCCGCTAGGGAGCAAGATGTCCAATGGTCTCAAGAATAGCAGTTTTGCAATTTCTTTGTTGCATTTGAAATCAAGGGGAAAACTTGAAGAAAATTACAGAAAGCTGGGAGATAGCAAGGCAGCAATTGGGTTACAGGATAGTTAAAAAGTTATGTGCTCTCTTGCGGGTGATCATGCCTTCTAAGGGTGTTATTTATGTTATTTCAAAGAAATATTGCCCTATATGTATAGAAACAATGGGCAGGGCTGGCTTAAAACCTTTCACTGAAGAGGTTATGTGCCTGGGGCATGACCACTCACCAAGACCTATCCAATTAAGAAGTTATGATTTATTGCAGCACCACTTTTTCATTCATAGCTTCTCCACCAAAATCTTCTGATGCATGTAGATGGTACGTTCTTTCCTAAAGCTATTCTATTTCCTTTCTCTTTCTTTGTGCTGTTTTTTTTTCATTTCTGAGATTTCTTTTTGACATCAAAAAAAGAAATCTACAGTGGATCAAGCACATTCTATAGAAGGGACATAGGGACTTAGAAGAAATGGAAGACAGAAATTTAATAAATCTCTCATTGTGAACATTCATACTTTCTTCCACAATATCTTTAATAGATGCATTTATAATTTGGTAGAATTATTTTCAGGTCAGAATTGCATGCCTGTTGTTTCTCTAATGTTATTTTTTTCTGGAAAGCACTTCTACCAATTAGTCTCTAAGTGAAATGTTCAAGTATGTACTCATGAGGTTGATCATCAAGGCTATAAGCTCAGTCTGTCCTTGATCATCTCGAATTTGTCTTGTGGCTATAGGGGACAAGATTAGAGATAAGGGTAGCAGAAGAGGAGAGATAGTTTTCAGACTCCCTTAATCATCTCCATTCCATGATTTCAAATCACTGTGTAAGGATTTTTGTCAACTATTTTGTTTGTTTGTTTTTTTCCTGGAACACTTTTCCCCCTTTCTCATGTATAATACAGTACTAATTTATGCCTTTTCATATATGCTCCCAAATCTATTTTGTAAGAATTATTTTTTCCTTCTCACAATATAATTTAAGGCAGCCTTCACATCTCAATGCGACTGTCTTCAGAAGACTTCTGAATACTCAGATGTAGTAGTCTGTTGCTTTTGTAACCAACTCGCTCCTACAGGCTCTTTAAGGGACTCTCTCTGTATTGGCTTGTTTCCTTGGTGTTCATGACTGAACACCACTTCAGATGCTCATTGGAAATGACAAGATTCTGCACCCAGGCACCGTGTAGTCTTTAATGCATTTTCTTTTTCAGGAACCTTGCATTGTTCTCTTAAGCAATGATACCTGTCCCAAGGTGTACTAAGAAAGAGAATCAGAGTCCATTACAGCATTCCCATCAGTACACAGCAATAAAAGGAGAGAGAGAGAAAAAAAAGAAGAAAAGAAAACATATTTTAGGCTATAGTCCATCATACATAATATATAACACATTTGAGCTCATTAAACACACATGTATCTGAATATATTCTAAAGAGAAATATTATGCATTTCAAATTATTTAAATATATAGATAATACCAGTAGATTTGAACAGTCAGAATATAATGCCTCCATTCCAATTTGGTAGATATTTTATTAATGTAATTTATTTTCCTTCCAGATATTGCCCTTGAAAATGAAGTGAGTGGGGGCAGGTATTTGTCCCTTACTGTCCCAGCCTCCTTTTTCACTCCAGCTGAGCAATCTCATAAAAGCTTTAGCTCTCCCCTGGCAAAGCTAGATATACCTGCTCACCAAGTGTTTAGTGACAACTAACATTTATATATCGCCTCACTGCAAGTCAAATAAATTAATAAAATGCAACTCAAGAAAGCAGCACATTACATCTCTAATGGTTTTTAAGTAGAAATATTTTCTCTCCCAATCTTAATGCAATAGAGCCATTTTTTATTCTATTCAGTAAAACCATGGCCACTTCACTGTTCAATTTAATTTGGAAAATGGTGCTGAAACATATTAAAATAAGATATATGCACTTACCAGATGAAGTTTCTCTATTCAACTTTCAGATTGCTTACCAATGTCACAGAATGTGCTAAGCCAGCTAAGTTTTAATTCTCTACTAAGGTTCATACTGGTTAATATTTGTCAGTTCATACAGTTTACATTAGGGCTGCGAGGAGCTCTAAGTGAAGTAAGAAAGTAGTTGTAGCATATGATGTATGCAGATGGCACCTGGCTCTGCCTTTCAATAGCATGAAAATATTTTAGTTTTCCGGCCTCAGCTTGCTTTCATGTAACAAATATGTTAATCACTTTATCAGATACCATGAGAAAAAAAACTTCTACATAGAACTTAATAAAATATTGCATTTTTCCATAATAGTAATAATCAAATACATTTCTGATAACTGTTGGTAGACATGACACAGAGACAATTATGGAATTCAATTAAAAATAAATAGATAATTTATACTAAACATTTTAAATTCATCTTTCTCATACATCCCCAGAAAACCTTTTCCTTAAAAACCGGCATCCATGAAAGATAAAAATAAAAGAATAAAAGGACAGCTGAAGTACTGAGGAAGAAATCACTAAGAAATTGTTTAAAAAATAATAGTAAAATGAAGTGATATGAAGAAATAGCAAATAAAGCTTAAAATATATAAAAGAGAACTGAAATGCATAAATGTCATAATATATATTTATATATTGTATATAAGGCCCCTAGAACCATAAGAAGTGTAAAAACTTCACTGTTAATAACTCAATCTCAAATGGCCTCCATTAAAAATCACATTGTCCCCCTACGGGGCATGTACCCCACATTGGGAACCACTGCTCTAGATAGTATCTCCATGAAGACATCCCCATGGGTTATCTTGGCCAGGGAACACAGAAATAAAAGACTGTAGTGGACTGAAAAGATAAAATAAATGGGGAAGGCTTGTGAGACAAAGACCATGATGTCTCTTATGAGATACTGGAGGCCTGGTGCATGAAATTTGTGCACTTAGGGGATCTTCAGCTCAGCCTGCACCCTCTCACAGCCCAGGAGTCCTTGGGGGATGTCTGACTGATGGCTTAGGCCTGCTTCCTGTGGAGAGCAGGCCTAAGTTGTCAATCGTATATCCTTAGTGCTGACACAAACGCAGAAGAGGCTCCCACTATTGCACTGTGTTTGCCAGGAGTGAGTGAGCCTGGCTTCTGGCTGAGCAGTGCTGCCCCTGTGGGAGTACATTGACCACCAGAGGGCAGCTCCTGCATTGAGTATCTCCCCGCTGGTGGTCAGTGCATGTCATAGTGACCAGTCATTCCACTGTTCAGTGAATTTGCATATTAGACTTTTATTATATAGGATGAGCTAATGAAGGAACAGTCAACCAGTATGCACAAATTCATTCTTCTATGTAAATGATGATGTAACAACCTAAAGGTATACTTTAAGGTAGCTCCTGGGTCTAGGTTTCTATACATGATCAGTGGGAAATAATGTCAAGATCAATTTACCAGTCTTTCAAAAATTATAAGCTAAAGTAAGGAAATGTTTTATTAAACTTGCAATTGCAAAATGATATCTGCATTATTAATTTTTTGGGGGGGAATAAAAATTTATCAGGAAATTATATTTCTAGAAAAATCACAACTTAAGTTTTATTGGCCCTGCATTGGGTTGCAAGAACTATCATTTAGTAGCATTTATACTTCAAATTTTAATTTGAAGTATTACCTTTACTGAGATAATGAAAATGACTCAAAAGGAAGTATATAAAATGCAACCATATTAATGCATATGTATTAATATGTGTATTTTATATATTTAAGAATGCATTTCATATCGCATTTGATTTAAAAATAAAATAAATAAAAATTAGTTGATATAACACAGTGGTGTTTTTGAAATTATTAGCTTTTTTTGTTAAAAAAATGGTTGTAGTTTTGAAAAGAGGAATTGTGAGTCTAGTAAAAACCAGAAAATATTTTTAAACAATTATTTTTTGATGTCTAGATAAAGAGAAATTGCCATCATAGAAAATAAAAGATGTATGATTTCTATTTTCTTATTGCAGTTTATATATGTCTTTTGGAAAGCATTATTTGAAGGTCAGAATTGTTTACTCCAAATAACTCAATAATCTAGATAATTAAGTTCCATTTAGTACAAACTTTGGGAGATCATCACTTTTTCATTAGACTGGCTCAAGAACAAATAGGAGCATGAGAATAATTCTTGGGGATTCTTGTACTCTAGTAAAGTGGGGAAATCACCTAACATCAATAGTTTGTAAGGCTTGACTTGGGAGTAATTCATATCTAAACAAAAATATATAAAGAATTAATCATTAATGCTTATTAACAAATTGTTTGCTGTTATGATTTTTTTCAAACAAGATGTAGTAAAACAATAGAGGTAGATTCAGAACAATTTGAAAAGCTTTGTTATATTAAGAAATATCTTAATGATTCAGGTTCATTCTTAATTTTATTTATTTATTTATTTACATATCTATCTATCTATCTATTTATTTATTTATTTAAGATTTTATCTTTATTGTTCAGTTTATTAATTACATTGTTCCCATTCTTCCCCCCTATAGTTCCCCTCCACCTGGTACTCATCCCACCCTCCGCCCTCACCCCACTCCATTGTCCTCTCCCATAATTGCATGATTTTTGTCCATTCTCTTGCTGCACTTCCCACACCCCCTTTCTCCCTAAGAGTTGTCAGTCCATTCCCTCTCTATGTCCGTGATTCTGTTACATTCACCCGTTTATCCTGTTCATCAGCTTATTAATTCACTTGATTTTTAGATTCATTTGTTGATAGATGTGTATTTCTTGTTCATAATTTACACTTTTATCTTTTTCTTCTTCCTCTTCTTAAAGAATATCTTTCAACATTTCATATAATATCGGTTTGGTGGTGATGAACTCCTTTAGCTTTTTCTTATCTGCGAAGCACTTTATCTGACCTTCAATTCTGCATGATAGCTTTGCTGGATAGAGTAATCTTGGTTGTAGATTCTTGCTGTTCATCACTTTGAATATTTCTTGCCACTCCCGTCTGGCCTGCATCGTTTCTGTTGAGAAATCCGCTGACAATCGTATGGGTGCTCCCTTATAGGTAACTAACTGTTTTTCTCTTGCTGCTTTTAATATTCTCTCTTTGTCTTTTCCTCTTGGCATTTTAATTATGATGTGCCTTGGAGTGGTCCTCTAAGGGTTCCTATATTGGGGTTGGGTATATAATTCGGATGTTGGTATGCTTGAGGTTGTCCTAGAGGCCCCTTACATTATCTTCAATTTTTTGGATTCTTTTGGTTTCTTGCTTTTTCAGCTGAGTGGATTTTACCTCTTTGTATTTAAAATCTTTAACTTGGTTCTTGGGGTGCTCTAGAGTACTTTTAGGTCTTTGTATAATATTTTTTGTTTCATTCAGTGTATGCTTAATTTCTGGTTTGTCCTTTTTCATATCCTTGAGAGTCTTCTTCATATCCTTAGGGTCTCGTTCATTGCCTTGTAGGACTCATTCATTTCCACGTTGGTCTTGATCATTTCCTTGCTGGTCTCGTTCATATCCTTGAGGGTCTCATTCATTTCCTTTTCGGTCTTGCTTATTTCCTTATAGGTCTCGCCCTTTTGTAGGAGCCTCTTGAGAAGCCCTATAACCGTGGTTTTGAATTCCATGTCCAGTCATTTTTTCCCCTCCATTTCTTTCACATCTGATTTCTTTCCATGTCTCTGCATGGTGGCTGCTTCCCTGAGTTGGTCAATTAGCTTTGTGTGGTAGACTTCCTACAAGAGATAGAGGCTCAGCCTCCCCAGTTACCTCAGGTGGATATGGGTTGCACAGTCTTGTTGAAGTTAAGCTCAGGTTAATCGTTGTTAGCACTTGGAGGGGTTCACCTCCAGGCCAATTGTCTGTGAAGCTCAGCTGTGCTCAGGTTGGATGGGCCGAGTCTCCGGGCCAAGCGGACAGAGTCAGCTCCGCCCTATGCAGCCCCAGGGACTCTGTGCCAGGGACAATGGCTGCCAGCACCTCTGAGAGAGAACCGCTGCCAAGCTCCACCGGGTGCCAGGGTATTCAGATTCTCTCCAAATGAGTCTGCACACCCAACATCTCACCCAGGGTCGTAAAACAAAGCAGTCTGACGGTTTCCCGAATGAGAGAGCAAGTCTCAAGCGCTCTCTACGCGGTCATGCAGCTGCGCTGTTCCCAAGGTCACGTGCAAGCTCGCCTTTTCCACAAGCCGGCAGACCCCTGCAGCACCTGAGCTTCGGTGTGCCCTCCCACTCTCCAGTTTTTACCCTGTATGATAATGGCTTCCCTGGACTTCGCCCAGAGCTGGAGAATCAGTCTAGTGGGACATCTTTGTCTCCCCGTTGGAGAAAACTGGCCGGTTTTCAGCCTCCCGCCCTATCCGCTGGCACGCGCGCTCCAAACATCTCTCTGCATGTATCTTCAAAACTGTCCTCAGCCGCTCCTCCAAGTCACAGTGTCTTATCTTCACTTTTATTTGTGGAATTTTCACTCGGCCAGCTTTCTGGTGATTCTGGAAGGTGTTTGTTCTTTCATTAAGTTATAGTTTTAAAATTGCTGTGTATGATGGCAAGATAGGTGTTTTACCTATGCTGCCATCTTGGTTCTCCTTAATTTTTAAAAATAGTGGTAATAAGATCCCCTTCCTTGTGGAACTTTTATTTTATTTTTTATTGTTTAAAGTACTACAAATAGTAGTACATATGTTTCCTTACCCCCTCCCCATTGACCTCTCCCCGGCCTCCCCTATCCCCAAGCAGTTGCCCTCAACTGCCCTCCACCCCAGTGTCTTGTATCCATTGGTCATGCTTGTATGCATGCATACAAGTCCTTCTGTTGATCTCTTACAGCCCCACCACCTACCCTTGCCTGCCTTCCCACTGTAGTTTGACAGTCTGTTCAATGCTTCTTTGCCTCTGTATCTATTCTCCCCCCGCATTTCTTTTCTTTAAAAAAATCTTGCATCTGCATCCTAGAAATAAACATATAAGAACAAAAAATGTTTGAGTCTCAGTTTCAATGTCCAACAGTTTCAATAAATAGTTCCTTGTGTGTACATGTCAGCAATGGTATCTGGATAGTAGAGAAATGGTGGCAATGCAGGTCCCACACACTCTGGGTTGGTTCTGGGCAACCTGCAGCGACAGACAGCTGCTGACTGCTAGTATGGCAAGGTGTCATCAGAGTTTTCCATCTCTGGACTGTTTTTGTGGTTGGAGCAGACCTGTCAACTCCTATCTGTTGCAGGAATCCATATGGTCTTGGAGTTGCTTTCTGAAAATATACAAACATATTCTCGACCAAAAGTTAATAAAGGAATCTTTTCTGTAAATTAGACTTGGGATTCTTTTTATTTTTGCCCAAATGATTTTCCTTTGGCTTATTTTGACACTATGTGTGTTTTTCACGGGTGTCCTGCTGTTAGCATTACAAATGGAAACTAATTTTCTGAAGTAAGAATTTTCTAGATGTAATTTACTTATAGAATATTTTTTCTTACATCATATTATCCCACTCCCCCTCCCCTTTTTTGATTAATGGATGCTTTTGTAAATTTGTTGAAAATTTATATTAGACACTCATATAGGCATAAGTATTAGCTTAGATGCATACAATATTTTAATTCTCATTATTCATTATTTTATTAATTTATAATTATATGATAATAGGTTATACTATAGTGTTATTTTAAAAATAGAAAATAATTATTTCTTACTCAGTAAGTTTAATCTTCTTCTAGATAGAATAAATGATGCTGGCTGGATATCTAAATTAGAAGGAGCCATCCTATCTGAAAAAGAGGGAATATGCTAATTGACCCTAACACTGTCACAAAGATGGCAGCACTCACAGCCAATAAGGAAGAAATATGCTAATTTCTGCCCCACCATCAAAGATGGTAGCACCCACAGCCACTAGATGGTATCACCCAGTCCACTTAGCCCCACCTGGGTAGCAGGCATGCCTGGTTGCTCTGTGCACCTGCCTCTGGAGTCCCCCAATCCCCTCAGACCCCAGCCACCCAGGCCCAGCCCAAGGCACAGGCAAGCCTCATATGGTAGCTTCCCAGCTTCCCAGGGCTTCCCAAGGTTCAGGTAGGTAGCCATGGCCTGCTGTGGCAGCAGCAGAGGAGTGATGGGTGTCACCTTCCCCTGATCGCCAGGTTACCTCCTGCCCCTGAGGGCTCCCGGACTGACTGTCAGCCAGGCTGAAGGACCTTCCCTCCAGTGCATGAATTTTCATGCACCAACACTCTAGTAAAATATGTGTGTATGTGTGTGTTTTAGGTAGATTAAATATAAGGTGACATTCATCCACCACAAAAGCATTTTCTGTTATTTGGAAAATCAGAAGGAGTGATCAATTTATTAGTGTTTTAATACAAAAGAGTCTCTAAAAGTTTAATTTAAAGGTACCTTGTTGCCGAGACCGGTTTGGCTCAGTGGATAGAGCGTCGGACTGCGGACTGAAGGGTTCCTGGTTCGATTCCGGCAAGGGCATGTACCTTGGCTGCGGGCACATCCCCAGTAGGGGGCGTGCAAGAGGCAGCCGATCAATGTTTCTCTCTCATCAATGTTTCTGACTTTCTATCCCTCTCCCTTCTGCTCTGTAAAAAATCAATAAAATATATATTTAAAAAAATAATAAAGGTACCTTGTTGTTGTCACATATTCATCATCCTTTATGGCTTATCTAAACGAAGTATCATCTCTTTATAATATCCCTTCCATATAAAATATTATTTCCTATTCAGAGGAACACATTTGTATAACTTATATTACATTTTGAGTTTTCTGTGTTACTTGTTTACTAGTATATTACTGTAAAAATTGCAAGGCTGGTATCAAAATTGCTCACTTTTAATGTTTTTTAGTGCTTTTGTGTAGTGTCTAAAGCAAAAAAAAAAGACATTCCTGGATATTAGCTGAATTAAATGTCTCTGCATGAGGTGTGAAATTTTTAAAAATATTGTTTTTAAGACTAGAAATCACTGTAAAATCATAACAAATGGCCATTCATTTGAAAATTTGGTAGGAAAAGAAATGGGTTTTGTGTGTATGTGTGTGTTACTATGTATTTTCCTACATAACAGTTGACTGATTTTAATATCTATACAAATCAAATACCCATCTGTTATAACATTTTAGATATGAAGTTTTTTGAAAATTCACTTTCAAACTGATAATTTCAATTTTATGTAGAGCTTCATCCTTACAGGCAGGTGAAATAAATGCATCAAATGGTGTATAAAACCTTAAATTGGGTAGCAGAATTCTTTTGGCAGTTAGAGTAATGACCCCAAAGATTGCTACAGTTCAAAAACTTGAGTAGTTTATCTCTTCCCGAGGACATTATATAATGCAAATGCATGGAAAATCACAATGATGTACTCCTGCTCAAGCTTAATAAATGAAAATAGTCAGGATTTAATTGGTATATATATTACCCAAATGGAAAAATCTATATTTGCAGCCAAGTTTTCTCAGAAGAAGGCTTTCATCTCCTTATAGAAACTATTTTTTTCGTGGAAGAGGAGTCTTATTGGAAGAGAAATATGTAATCATGTGTATCATAAATTTTATTTTTAAATTTATTTTCACAGTACATATACTTTAACAAGTGGAAAAGAGGTGAAATTCCAGGTATATAGTCTGAAAATATTACTAGCATGATTTCCTGAAGGATGTATATAGTGTGTAATAAACACAGAGGCAATGGAGGACATGTGGAAGTCTTTTGGTGGAAAAGATTTAGAAAAGTTCAAATTTAATAATGTTAATTGGACTTTTATAGATATATTGTCTATTTCACCATATGCAAAACCAAAGTGCATAATGGTCCACATAGAGATTTGTATGGAGGATATTTTAGAAATAAGGGAGAGTAATCCCTAAAGAAATTAAATGTGGACTCCTATGTATGCAAATTTCCAGTAATAAAGTTTGGGGTAGAGTAGTGAAAACCTCAGCAACATGATATACGAGGCTGAAGGCCATGTAGATGGAGCTGAGGTTTTCAAATCATCATGTACAAGGGACCAATCAGAGGTTTGATCAATAAGCAAACATTAGCACAGAGAAAGTTGACAAGACATCGAGAGCCAACAGGTGAAGGGATGCCTTATTGAGAATAAAACAAAACAAAACAAAACAAAACACAAACAAACAAGCAAATAAAAACAACATCCCACAAACTCTCTGGACCCATATGTAGCTAACTAGAGGCCCAGTGCATGAAATGTGTGCACTGGAGGGGTGTCTCTCAGCTCAGCCTGCACCCTTTCCAGTATGGAACCCCTTGGGGGATGTCCAACTGTCAGACATCTCTCTCACAATCTGGTACTGCTGATCCCTTGTCACTCTTCTGCCTGCCTGCCCGATTGCCCCTAATGGCTTTTGCCTGCCAGCTTGATCACACCTAACTGCTCCCCTTCCAACTCCATCACCTTCAACTGTCCTCCCCTGCTGGCCTGAACACCCCCAACTGCTCTCCCCTGCAGGCCCGATTGCCCCCAACCATCCTTCCTTGCTAACTTGTTTTCCCCCAACTGCCTTCTCCAGTTGGCCTGATCACCTACAACTGCCCTTCCCTGTTGACCACCTTGTGGAAGCCATCTTGTGGCAGCCATCTTGTGGTGGACATCTTGTGACAACGTGGGGGCAGCCATCTTGTGATGATGTGAGGGTATGAGGGCACCAGGGCCATGTAGGCTTTTATTAGTATAGATTCTTTTACATGTAGAATCTACACTTAGTCTTCTTCACTGTTAGTTGAAAACTGGTCTGGGAACCTGTAACCATTTAGATAAGGTTAGCTTTAGGGTCAAATAGAGTTCTCAGATGAAAGAGAATTGTTGATGAATTTCATTTCTGTTTCCTGATTATTTGCCTTTCTTGGTGACACAGGCTCAGAATGAATTGTAATGACACAGAGATCCTGCATATCTCTAGTGTTTTCCTTCATAATGCTGCTAATTATCTTCTAATTTAAACAACAAATACTTGGCAGGACATTTTTATTAATCATAACAGGAAACAATACTTTTGATCAGATGCTAGAAAAAATACTGCAGGAATGCAGTAGCTATTTGAGGGGCTTCTGTGATTTATTGCAAATGAGAAACCAGTTCTCTGCTTCCTCTAACCCTGCTGCTTTGAATAACCTGTGTAAAAAGATAGCAAATAAAAGGATTTGGTTTCATATTAGAAATGCCATCATCTCCTGGAAACCTTCAAAGAATGTGCAATTATAACATTTCTTTATCAGATAAGAATTCAGTCACCCAACGTGAAGCCTCTAAACCCAAGATTACAGTGATTACTCTGAAAATATCACTCCACTTTAAAGATACAATTGAAAGAAATGTACAATGAAAGTGATTTTAGTACATCTTAGTTACAGTTAAACAATTTTAAAAATCTTATAGAAAGTCATAGTGCAAATAAGTAGATTGACGATTTTCTCATTCATTAGTAGTAACATAAGTCAGAGCATCTAGTTCTTGATATATTTCCTTTCTTCCTTTTCCTCCCTTTCTCTGTTCCTTCTTTTTTTTCTTTCTTGCTAAACTATTTGTGAATTGATAGTCTCTCATATAACTTTTTAATTGATTTCAGAGATGAAAGGAGGGGGGAGAGAGAGAGAGAGAGAGAGAGAGAGAGAGAGAGAGAGAGAGAGATATCAATGAGAGATAATCACTCATTAATCGGCTGCCTCCTCCTGTATGCCTCCTGCTGGGGATTGAGCCTCAACTTGGGCATGTGCCCTTGACCCAAATGGAACTCAGCGATCCTTCAGTCCATGACCGACTGAGCCAATCCAGCTAAAGCTCATATAATTTTTAAACATGAAAATACAGAGCAAGCCCCTTCAGCACTCCCCAGTGGTGTCTCCTACTTGAGTAAGTTGGGCCTCTATCTATCAGCTCTGGCTGGCAATAGCTTCATGGCTCATCTCTAGCTACTGCACTCTGCTCACTGAACGTAGGCACATTGCTTGTCTCTCTGGTTTGTGAACGCTCCAGGTGTAACTGTCTTTCATTTCATCACTTATTAACACCTTCCTCCTTGCAATCCATCTTTTTCATGATGGAATCCCTACTTGTTCTTAGGTTTCAGCATAATGCTTATCCCCTGGGAAAGGCCAACTCAAAACATGCTTAACCATGCCTTATGACCCCATTTTGTTTATAGCAGAACACTTAATCACCTAAAACTATCCAAAAGGATACCAACTGGTAGTATCTCCTAAACTCCAGGAGTATTATCAGCATGTGACAAAAACAATGACTTACATATAGTGGGTGCACAGTAAATATTTCTCAAAAAAAAAAAAGAACAGTTTATTGAGCACCACTATGTGACAAGCACTGGTTTTGGTACCGAGGTGAAGTGGTAAGCAATTAGTAACTGTTACCTCATGTGGCACACAGAGCAGTTGAATAAAAATTCCAGTGGAGGAATGAATAAATGAATAAAAAGTATATCACACAGAACAGGCAAATTTGTGTGTGAGTGTGTTTTAACTGAAGACTTGTCCTACTTAAACTTATATATACTGGCCAGCTGTCAGAAAGGAGAGAAAATAAACATCCATAATCATTAAAGAAGATAGAAATGTATAGGTAATCTAACACTATTAACATATGTTAAATTATGGGTTTGTTGATTTAAAAACATATTAATGTATTAAAGAAAAAAAACAACCTAAGAAATTGTATTCTTTACTAGTTATAGGTATTAAAATATTCTTTTAAATAATACATTATTTAAATTCAATGGCTATTAATATATTTATCTTTATTATAGCTGTGTAAATTTATTTAGTACTTTCCACTGCTTTCTTTAAGTGTTCCCTTGTGTGTATGTGTGTGTGTGTGTGTATGTGTGTGTGTGTGTGTGTGTGAGTTGAGTTAACAGTACCTTAATTGGAAAGGAAATAGTTGACTTCCAAAGAATGATTGTTATTGCATGGAAAATATCTCAAACATATACTAGATGTACTGATTAATGATAGCAGGTTTTTTGATCAAAGAACACATGATAATTTCAAGAGAAACATCAAAAGTGATTTATTCAAAGGAATGATCACTGCTAGCTGCACATTTCCCCATCTATCAGGTAATTTGTGGATACTATTACAATAGAACTTTTCTTGTTTTGAGGCAAACCATTTAGAGATCCAATTTTCCACTTTTTCATACATTTTGAAGTGCTGCTCAGAAAGTGCATGTGCCATCAATTGGAACAAGTGGTAATCTGAAGGAGCAAGGTCTGGTGAATACGGCAGGTGGGTTATTACTTTTCAGGCAAGATCTTTTAACGTCTTTAACTGGTTTTGAAGTGTGTGATTGTGTGTCATCATGAAGCAAAATTACTTTGCCATGACTTCTGGAACATTCTGGGTGTTTCACCATCAAAATGTGGTTCAAATTGATTATTTGTTGTCGGTAGCAATCAGTGTCAACACTTTCACTTGGTTTTAGAAGCTTATAATACACCACACTTTCCTGATCCCACCAAATGCAAGAGCATTGTCTTCTTTCCAAAGAGATTTGGCTTTGAGGTCTATGTTGATGGTTGACTTGGATCAACCCATGATTTTATGCATTTGAGATTCTCAAAATAAATCCACTTTTCATCACAAGTCACAATTTGATACAAAAAATACTTTCTTTTGTGCTGTTGAAGCAACATTTTACTGATGGCTTTTTGTTTTTCCATTTGTCTTTCATTTAGTTGACGTGGCACCAATTTTCCTTCCTTTAAAATCTTTCCCTTTGCTTATAAACCATCGGAAATTGTTTGCTCAGCAACGTTAAATCTTTCTGCAAGTTGTTTTTGAGTTTGACATGCATCTTCATCCAATAACGTTTGGTCTTGAAACTTTTTCCATTGACCTGACATTCTTTGTCTTTCACATTGAAATCATAACTTTTAAAGCATTTTAACCAGTGTTCACAAGTATCTTGAGATGGAGCATGTTCACCCTAAGCTTCCCAAAGTATTCAGTAGCATTTTTCTTCAAAATTAAGTAATGAATTAAAACTTCCCATAAATGCTTTTTCTTGGCATGAAAATTGACATTTTTAAGTGTAAAAATATCTATGATGTTAACATGTTCAACAAATTTAACATATGAAGTTTTGAAGCTTGTTTAAATACAATAAAATAGCATATATATATCAAATCACATATATATCAACATATGTGTAATTCCATCTATTGAAAAACAATCTGCATTATTAACCAGTACGTATCCATAGGTAAAGTATCAGTTATAAAAAACGGGTAGATAATTTCAAAAACAGCACAACTATTAGAGATTACCCTTTCTTAGTAATTAAACTGAAAAGGTAGTTTGATAATAAAAAAAATCTAACTCATAAAGGAAGACTTTTACTTTTTTATAAAATATATTTTATTGATTTTTCACAGAGAAGAAGGGAGCGGGATAGAAAGTCAGAAACATCGATGAGAGAGAAACATCAATCAGCTGCCTCTTGCACACCCCCTGCTGGGGATGTGCCCGCAGCCATGGTACATGCCCTTGACCAGAATCGAACCTGGGACCTTTAGGTCCGCAGGTCGATGCTCTATCCACTGAGCCAAACCGGTTTCGGCAAGACTTTTACTCCTACAGGGACATCTATTAATACTTTCTGAGAAAAAAAAAGTTTCAATTTTCCATTATTTGCTGTTTTTAAAATTGCATACAACCACTTTTCCTTGTTCACTTTTATTTAGCATTTACTAGTCTCTGCTCTAGTTTTCTCCTTGTTTTGCTTATCACTTAATGATTACACTCCTTGAGTGTAAGGGATATCTTTAATGCACTTTGACCCTCAGTATATAGAATATACTGTAACTTAGCACATGATATATATTTAAAATTATTTTTAAGACACTTGGCTTTCTATTTGATAGACTTATGATGCCTAATAGTAAACAGTGATGTCCATGCACTTACTGCCTTATTGCCCCAAGAACCTTTCATCTTTCTATCCAAGTTCTTCCCTAATATTACCAAGAGAAGTGGCTCTTTGGTTTGTTGAGACTTAGGGGTCTTATCTCCTCTTACCACACCATGATGTTATCCCTGAGGGAGGATTCCTTTGGACATTTAGTTAGCTACATGGAAATTTTCCATGCTGAATTTATGACTTGAGGAATGACAAATAGTGAGTTGATCTTTGATATTTTAAATTGCTGATTAATTTTGATCTGGAAGATCCTCGACAGACTTCTCCCTCCTGAATGGAAGGGTGAGTTGTATGTTTTCTGTATTTCTTGTGGCCTTTCTTCATAGTTATGAAGGAAATCAACACTTTCTTTATTTGTACATTGAGTTGAGATTAGCAGACACTGTTGAATTTCTTACTCTGGGCCCAAGATGACAACCAGGTTTGTGACTGGAGTGTGAACTTTTCCCCACATGTGGGACATCCTTGAATACCCTCTCAGGATTAGTCTAGGGACTGATGTCATATCCTTCTTGGAACACCACTGTAGGCTGCCATGGTTGAAAAACTTGAACCACTATAATATGAACAGGAATCCATGTGATCTATACCAGCAACTATGAGCTGGAAAATATCAACAGTGGATGGCCTGGATGCCTGTTCCTTCTAATGCCTGTTAAGTAGTGACTTCAGTTCTTTGGATTCCTGGATATTCTTAAATACTTAGATAATTCAAGGGGAAGAAGATATTTCAAGAGGGAGAATCTGACTTTTAATTCATAATAGGGGGATAAATGAAGATTTCTTTGCAAATATTTTTGTAGAGCAATTTATAATGTCAGTGGTTATTAGGACCTAATTATTTTTCTTTTAATTCATTTTAAATGATGAAACATTTTTATATTTTATTACCTATCTATCTATTTATTTATTTATTTATTTATTTTTATTTCCCCATTATTCCCTACCTCCTATTCATGCCCCCACCCCCCTGTTGTCTGTGTCCATTTCTTAGGCTTATATGCATGCATAAAAGTCCTTTGGTTGATCTCTCCCCTTTACTATCACTGTCCCCTGCCTTCCCTGAGGCTTGGTGTTCTGATTGGTTTGTCTATCTCTGGATCTAATTCATTTCTTAAAGGTATAGTTTCCTCTCTACAGCAGGCACTGTCCTAAGTGTTGATGCATATAACCAAGAAGAACAAGTCCCATGTTCTCCTGTAGGGCATAGAGTCTTACATCTCAATCATCCAAACACCAAACCCCAAAACAAAATACCTAATATTTAAAATGAAAATATTTATGCAGATGCATTGAGACTTAGTCAGGAAACACCCCTGATCCATTTTTTTCCATGCTGCATACAGGTGTTTTATCTAATGTCTTCTTTAAACTAATAAATTGGTAAATTATATACTTTAAAATTACATAAATTATATTTATTCAGCTAGATGGTTGCAGCTTTCTTAACCCACTTAGATAAATCACATCAAAAATTTTTGAAATCTGTGAAGATGAAATATACTTAGTAACATTTGTTAAATTGTATTTATAATTATATAAATATATATTTTATTGAATATATTGGGGTATTATATTTATATGTCTACCACTATATATGGGCTCAGGCTTAGACTTATTTCCTAGATTTTTAGGCAGTACAAGTGTTTTATAACTGTAGAGCATTACATTCATCATCTCAATTGTTAAAATGTGTTCAATACATATGGAGACCAAAGCCTGTCAAAAAGTCCTCTTCCAATGTAAAACTTAAGACAACAACAACAAAAAAGCCCTCTTTCACAGGGTTATATATTTGGAGACAAACTGAATCTGTCTGTAAGAGTTAGTGGTGGCAAAGCAAACTGCTATGTTGATACAGCATGGGGTTGTATTTTTAGTCATGTGAATAGAAACCTATGATTTTCTATACTGACACACACACACACACACACACACACACACACACACACACACACACACACGGTGGGCTAAAAGTAGGTTTACAGTTGTATGGGAAACAGAGTTTATTATTGTTTTAATATTTACTAATTATTATAGTATTTTCCATATGAATAACTGTAAATATACTTTTGCCCCATCCTGTACATAGAACATTATTTATATTATAATTATATATAACATTTGGCAAACAAATACCATGCTCTCTGTATTTCTAGTCCAAATGTATATGTTATAGTTTATTAACCTCTTTATTCCAGGTGATATATTTATTTACATACATGATTATTCTACTGTACTTAACCCCCTGAGGAGGAGATTTGAGCTCATTTAATCTTGCATATTACATGCTGCTGATAAAGTGCTTTGCATTTAATACTGACAAAGAAAAATGCAATTCTAATGAATGTACCAAGGATCCACTGTAATTGAATTCATTTGTTATATGAAATATGATGATCATCCAATATATTTAAGTCATTTATGATTTTTGTTTGTTTATAAGACTTTTTATGCCTGTAGTATTTTAGAAAAAAATTAAATTTTAATATTTTAATGTCATTTATTCTCCACTATTTTACTCAAAAGAATACTCTTTTTTTCCCATTTGGAGTATCTGAGGGTGAAGGGGAAGTCAATCCAGTG
This sequence comes from Antrozous pallidus, assembly GCA_027563665.1. NCBI lineage: Eukaryota > Metazoa > Chordata > Mammalia > Chiroptera > Vespertilionidae > Antrozous > Antrozous pallidus. The sequence continues at coordinate 53,215,641 of CM050518.1, forward strand.
ATGTCATGAAGTCTGTGTATACATGAGGAAGAGATTCTGACTGTATTCCAGCAGAATTCTAGTATCTGATGGTGAAAATAGGCACTTCAGAATCTAGGTCACAGAGCGCTCATGTGCGGAGACTAGTATTTTCTTCATAAAAAAATTCTAGTAAAATTTGACCTCTGTGAAAGTTTGTCAAACTGAAAACATAGTTGGTATTGTTTTTTTAATTACAATGACCCTAGGCAGGTAACTGTTTCATTGCACAATAAAAGAAAATATTTTATTTGTTTAGACATGTGGGGGAATGGAAGTTTTAATGGTTTGCTGGTGTGATTGCTTTTTTAACACCTGAAATAAATCAATGAGCCAGTAAAAGTGGTAGAACTTAATTAGATTGGAAATATTATCACATTCTAATATGAAGTAAAAACCTGAAAACAGGGCCTAAAAGAAATTGCAGAGCATGAAACATTCAGAAAGCCTAATTAGCTATTCCATGGCTGAGTTGACATAGTGAAGAAATCAGAACAAATATATATGTGAGTGGAGTAAAGATTTTCCCAGTGTCTGTAATAAAATAGGAAGTGAATAACAGTTAATAATAGAATTTCATCAGTGCTTTGTTATGCAAAAAGGTCATAAGAAGGTCTGTATTTAAATATAGACCTTACCAAAAGACACTCAAACAAAAGGAATGCAAGTAGAAGCAGAATTTTATCAACCAATTAACAAATGTGCAGTTAGTCTGCTAGGAAAGTTGTTTATAAACAGAAATATTACTTGGTTTCATTGATTGTATCCCTACTCTACCCTTAAGGTCATTATAGGCATGCTATGTTTAATTTTCCCGAGGCTGTTTGGAAAATGAGCTACAGCTCTCAAAGTCAAAAGTGTTGTGAATTATTGACCCCCTAAGGAAACAAACCAGTGATTCCGTACAGCCATCATTCTAGAAGGCAGACCAAACCAGGAGAGAGGTTACTTTAGTTAATCCTAATTGATATTTCTCAACTTGATAAGAGCACATCGTTTTAACACTGTTACTGACCCACTTTATGTAGTAACATAAATAAATAAAATGCCCCATGCATGCTGTTTGACTCTTTGAAATCTGATCATTAAATCTATGGGAGTTTAAATGAAAAGTGAGTTAGGGTAGAGGTAAGAGGGAAAGACAACTCACAGTGGAAATTAAGGTTCTGATCTTAGCTCTTACATGGACAAAATCTTTTACTAGGACCAATTGATTTATTTATCTTTTATAATGGTATATTACTTAGCAGTGGCTAAGCACAAACCCATGATCTAACAGCTTCTAGAAACACATTTATTTCTTGCTCATGTTATCAGATACTTAGAGGCAACTGCTGTTCTGCTTGGCTCTGCTGTGCTTGGAACCAAATGTTGTTGTGGAATGCTGAGTGAGTGAAGAAGCTGTCTTGTATTTAGGATATGGCCAAAAAATGTCAGACCACCAAGGCCAAAATCAGAGTCAGGTAATGAGCTTCTCTCACAGAACAATGGGCTGGATCCAGGGGATGATGTATAATCCTATATTAAGGAGGGATCAATAATTGGTGGCAATAATGCATTTAGCTTCATTCTGTCTTTTTTTGTCACAAATATTTGCTTGTTCTTCATTCAATATAAACTGAAATCCACTACCAAGATTCTCCAAAATGTCATGCAATATGACATAACACTTGAATTTCAGGATCCTGTCATCCAATTTATATTGTTATGAGGTTTAAAAAAAATTATGGAATGAGCAAGTCAACTTTCCTTATTGAAGCTTCCCTTAGAGGTGTTCAAGGGCCATTGCATTCAATCTTGCTGGTTTGAGGAACATGTTCTAATATCTTTCCTCTAAGGACAGATCTTGTGGGCCAGGGCTTATAATTGCCTGGAACCTATGCTCTCCCTTCCATTCCAGTTATGGCACTATTGTATTCTTTATGAAATGACCATAGGCATGCTCCCAGGGCACACATGTCCCATCCTGGTCCATCCTACTTAGATCTGCTGTCCACCACCATGTGCCTCCCTATGCTTAATGGGTGGCCAAGTGGCAACTGTGTGTGGGAAGAAGAAGATAATACAGATTGTTGGTTGCAATGTCCACATGTGTGTGCCCAAGGACCCACCTTGTACAGCACAGATCTAGAGTTGGAAAGAAGGAATAAAGAGAGCAAAGGGAACTTTCCTGCATCAGCTCTTGGAGAGATTTTGTACGGAATAGCCAATGCTGAATTCTATTCTCACATTTTAGGTCATTGTAAAAATATATATATATATATCCTTCTTTCAAGCTGACTTGGGGAATTGATTTTATAAAAAGCAACCTATAGAGAATGCCATAACATTTCTAATATGTTTAAAGTACTATATGTAAAAATGACAGTTGCTCATAATGACATTAATCAAACATTCAAAGATATACTGAAAATGTATGCTGATTCCTATCAAATAATTATGCATATAATATATTCATTTAAATTTATGTGTATATAACACATGAAGCACTTTTTATTCTCTGTCTCTGTCATACATAATTTAGGAGCAGACCTGTCTACTATGCATTGGACATACAACATTCACAAGAATAGGACAACTTAAATAATCTCTTGACATAAGAACTGAAAACTAGGAGGCACATATAGCCACTGATCTAGGGCAAATCTGAAATTCCACTGGGAAAAGGTGGCAAAGTTTATCTATAGTGATGGTTAATCTTCAGTGTCAATTTGACTGAGCTAAGGGACATCCAGATAGCTGGTAATAAAATATTGCTGGGTGTGTCTATGAGGAGTTTAAAACAAACCCATAATTTTAATTGATGATGCTTATTAATACTAAATAGCATGAAATGAGAGATGTGTGGATAATGTAGAACATTGCATAAGTTATTGAAAATACATATAAAATTATTCCAGTCAGGAAATGTTAATTATATTATCTATTTTATTAAAGATACACTAATATTATAAATATTTAAATGAAAGCCATTATATATTTTTAGTCTTTGAAGTTATTTTCTAAGTGTAAATATAAACAGAATGGAACTTGAAAGAAAGAGCCGATCATTAGTAAGAAGAAAACCTACTGAAAATCCAATTTGGCAGTATTTTAATGTCTATTTTCAGAAAGCAGAGGTAAACTAGGAAGTATGTGGGAGTGAAAGCAATTTTCATTCTTAGATCTAGAAGTTCAAGGAGCAGTCTCACTATACAGAGAAGAAAATATTGAGCAGAAAATTCTTCTTGAGAATTCTGTTGACTGCAGTTTTTTTTTGAGTTCACATTTATAAATATTTATCCACCTCTTTTAATCCCTGCAGTTTCTGAAATTCTTGACTATTTTCTGTCATGGAAATTCACAGTTTGTGCTGTACCTGTGTCTGCATAGCTTCTGTGCTTTAAATAAAACAAGAGAGCTGGTGGTCTCTGGGTGCTCAGGCACAGTCCTGAAGGAAGAAAAAATCGGGCAATGATTCTTTTCTGTCTGTTATACTTCTCCACCCCCTAATGGAATATTACTGTTAGGGTGATAATACCAACTTTCTAAGCCACATTTGTTAATAAATGGTACAAATTGGCCATGGGAAGTTCCATAATTTTATAAATCAAAGTGATGTGTTGAGAGAAAAAGATAGTTTGTTTTAAAATTTGTAAGCTTTATTAAACCATATTTTATTCACTCTACTTCTTAATATATTGAATGATACTTGAATACCCACATATAGAATTCTCTCCAACTGGACAGTCTTATAAATTTTTAGTCATTTATTTAACAAACATGGTGCATCTGCCAAGGACCAGCTGCCATGATGGGCAGTGTATTTAAAATTTGGGGGGAGCCGAGACCGGTTTGGCTCAGTGGATAGAGCGCTGGACTGTGGACTGAAGGGTCCAGGGTTCGATTCCGGCAAGGGCATGTACCTTGGCTGCGGGCACATCCCCAGTAGGGGGCGTGCAAGAGGCAGCTGATCGATGTCTCTCTCATCAATGTTTCTGACTTTCTATCCCTCTCCCTTCTGCTCTGTAAAAATCAATAAAATATATTAAAATAAAATAAAATAAAATAAATTTTTTGGGGAAAAGTGCAGTTATTAAAGTTTTAGCATTTATGAATTTAGAGTGACTCTATAGAAATAAATCCTAATGAAAATATAATGTTGCACATTATCTCGTTTGTAGCACAAGGTTCCATATCTATAGGAATTGCTTAATGATCTATAGGTAAAGATAATTTGAAAGTAGTATTTAATTTTTGGAGGAAAACAAGTTTCATGGGAGGAAAGAATTCTTATTCATCTGTGTACCATTTTGTGTATTTGAAATATTTTCATATGTATTATTACTAACCCATTTGAAATAAACTGTTTAATAATACAAATTAGGACAAAAATTAAAAAAAATTGTCAGATGCCACGACAGTAGCCATACAGGTTCCTCTTGAAATTTATTTAGTTAGAGAGGTTCCTTAGGGGAAAAGCCATCTGTGTGGAAGGTGACATTTGAGACATGATTAGCAAATAGGAAAGAGGCAGAATATGATGAATATGTTATAGGAGGCCAGGAAGGAAGACCAGAAAAAAAGGAGGCTTGCTCCGATAGCAACAAGAACTGTGGGCTGGAGGACAGAAGGAAATGAGAGCAGGTGAGGAGACATGTCCAATGTTTAATTATATAATATACCAAATGTATAATATATACCATTAGATGGACGTTACAAATAAAAAATATATATAGTCCAATGACCTTCATGAGATTAGATGCAGAAATCCTTAATAGAATATTTGTAAATAAAATTCAGCAATATCTTTCTATATAATACTATCTAATTAAAGAGTAATATTCAAATTGAGCATCACTCCAACACACAAGATGGCTTCCCCCATGTGATCAAAGACAGCTGCCCCCATGTAGACACAAGATGGCTGTCACAAGATGGCCAGCATGGGAGGGCAGTTGGAGGGACCAAACTTGCAAGGGAGGGCAATTGTGGGTGATCAGGCTAGCAGGGGAAGGGAGTTGGGAGAGACTAGGCCTGCAAGGGAGGGCAGTTGGGGGCAATCAAATCAGCAGGAGAAGGCAGTTAGAGGTGACCAGACTGACAAAGGAAGGAACCTGGGGGCTACCAGGCCTGCAGGGAAAGGAAGTTGTAGGGGACCCAGGCCTGTAGGGGAGAGCAGTTGGGGCAAACAGGCTGGCAGGGGAGCAGTTAGGCATCAATCAGGCTGGCAGGGGAGTGTTTAGGTCCCAGACTGGAGAGAGTTCAGGCTGGGCTGAGGGACACACACCCCCATGCACAAATTTTGTGCACTGGGCCTCTAGTCTACCCTGTTTCCCCAAAAGTAAGATATCCCCCCAAAATAAGACCTACTTCCAGTTTTGCCTCTCACTGTAATATAAGGCATCCCCCCACAAATAAGATCTCCCCAATAATATTTTTGTTCTTGAAACTGAAAACCCTGGGCCACATCAGCAGTTATAAGGAAGTGGGTCGATTTATTGCTGCTGCTTGTTATGCAAGGGAGCCAAAGAGGTCTGCTAGTCTGGGATGCAGCCAGCACATACTGCGTTAAAGACATGAAGAAATTTCTTCATGAAAGAAAAATAGACCAAATAATGATTCCCGCAGGAATGACGACCTATCTCCAGACTCTTGATATTGCAGTAAACAAGCCATTCAAGGACAATTTGCACATGAAAATTAATGACTAGATTGAAAATAGAATGGAGAGAAGTCAGCGTGGAAACTTTGTGAACCCTAAACTGCAAGAGGTTGTGACTTGGGTGAAGAATTCATGGGGGAAAATCACCGACAGTTGCATTGCAAATGCACTACGAGCACGCTACCTTGACAAGAAGCACTCATTTAAGGACAGTGCTATTGCTAAACATGAGCGATTTGGTCCACTGATTCTGAAATAAATGGAGTCACAAGAAATCACCAGGAAATTCAAGGTTTGGATTGTTATGATGATGTTCCAGAAGATGATGACATGACTGTCATTGAATAAATCTTACGTTGTGTTCATACTGGTAAATATCAGTATCAGTAAATATACCATAGATTGTTGTACATGGAAATAATGATAGCAACAAGAAATTCTTGATATCTTATGATTCACAGTTTGTCTGATTATTCCGGTTTGTGATGCCAACTACTACCATACCGTATACAGGTAATAAATTTCCTTTTTTTTTGTTTTGTTTAACAATAAATGTGTACTTTATTCTTCTTCGTGGAAAAATAAGACATCCCCTGAAAATAAGACCTAGCGCATCTTTAGGAGCAAAAATTAATATAAGACACTGTCTTATTTTTGGGAAAAGGGTATATATATATATATATATATATATATATATATATATATATATATATAACTGATATGCTAAGTGTCCAACAATCTGACTAGTCACTGTGATTTACCACCAGGGGTCAGATGCTCAAAGCAGGAGGTGTCTAGCTGCAGTGACTTGGCAGCAGCAGTTCTCGGGTGCCACACCTAGAAATCATACAGGAGGGCCCGATTCCTCACGGGGTTGCAAGGTTCCACCTTTGTCCCTGGGTTATGTTGTTGCTGGGGCACTGCCCTGAATCTGGTTTATTGCACACTTGCATTTGCGTTTCACACCCTATATGACAGCAACTTTGTAGAGTGCTCTCTTGCACTCCAGGACCCCTCAGGGGATGTTGGAGAGCCAGTTTCTATCCAATCTCCACAGGCCAGGCTGAGGGAACCTACCTGCTGAGAGACCCTCTCTCATTCTGCAGATGACCTTCAAGCCACAGTGCCACTCCAGGTGCAGCCAGCTAGGGAAGGACCATAGGAGGATAGTTCCAGGACGTGTCTGGCCCCTCTTGACCAGTCCAGCCTCACAAGCCATCTTAAAATTAATTTCCTTTCAGTGTGCACAAATATGTGCACCAAGTCACTAGTATAAGTATAATCATACCTCAGAGTTAATTGGGGTATAACATTAGAATGCAAGGCTGGTTCAATATTTGACATAAATCACTGCAATACATCATATTAACAGGCTTAAGGGGGGGGGGAAATCACATTATTACATAATTAACAAAGGAGAGATATTTGAAAAATTCAATACGTAATTTGGATTAAAACTCTATGAAGGAAGAGTATTTTTTCAATGGAATAAGTTAGTTCCTGCAGAAAAGTCTATAGTTCACATTATACCTAATGTGAAAGACTGAATGTATATGGTGCATAAAACTCTACTTTTACTTTCCAAAAAGTGACATCTTTAAAAAAAATCTTTGACATTTACAAACTACAGTTACTTTTGGCCCTTTTGAGGAGTAGTATGAAATTCATAATAATGATAGCCTTGGTTTGGGAACTGATCAAACATTTAGGAAATAAGGTAATGCTTTCTGCAGATCCAGCCTCCCCCTTTCTTATTACATTGTCTGCCAGTTGACCCACTCTCCCAGGGTCCATATGCATCTTTCAGTCCTTTTGACAAATAAGGATAAAAGGGAGAAAATTTATTCTGACAAATGATAAGGTGTATTACCATCCCATTGTCATAACAGTAGCATTGGCATGAGTAGAGACAAATAGAAAGATGCACGCACTGAATAGAACTCAGAAAGGAAATGTAAATATTTGGAAATATAACATACAATGCATTTAGTACCATAAATCAGTGGGAGAAAGGTAGAATGTTAGTTGGCAAAGTATGGAAATGATTTCCTGCTTACTCCCAGCTACAGGGGTGGATTCTCCATGTGCTTAAGTTCAAAATATGAAGGACAAAATTAGAAGTTTAGCAGAAATAATTATAAGAAAAAATATTTTTGAGCTAAGTGGGGGAGATAGCATCCATCTTATATAAAACTTTTTCATCACAAAGCACATGGCAAAAAAAGACTTCAACAATAGTTTCTTTAGAATCATGTATTTAATATGACTCAATTTTTTTATTTTGCATGTTAATACATTCTCTAAAAGTTATGATTGGATGCATTGATTCTTATAATTTGTGAAATGTTCCTTCTTTTTCATTCATGTCATTACCTTCTGTCCTACATGCTAGTGGTTATTTATCTAGGGAATAAATATAGAGATGCTGACAAGACTCAGCACTTAAGGAATAAACTCTCCACACTGTGCTTGCTGAAGCTTTTCTGTCACCACCAGGGATGAGCATGAAGTGAGACTGCACCGAGGTCTCACTTTCTCAAAGATGCAACTTCTAAAATGGGAGTGAGAAAGAGAAAGCAACCTGGTTCTACTTCCTGCTGCATCATCGTGAATGACAGATGGCCATTTATGCCATCATGTTCTGTACCCTTTCCAGATTTAAAGTTCATTGCCAGTTAAATTCTATTAAAATCAACATTTGTCTATTCAACATTAATTTATCTACGCAACTGTAGACTCATCTTTGCTCTGCCTTTGCCCTATGTTAACAATAGAATTTGATCACCAGCATAATGTGGGAGCTAGCTCTGTGTTAATGTAAATATTTCTCAGCATTTAGTATTGTTTAATAGTAAATTATTTCTGCCTGTGCTTTGGCACACTGACCATATATTCTGATAGATTTAATTAACTATAATTTTTTAAATATCATGAGTATGTTATTCTCCTGTCTCCAAGGATTGCATTCTTTTCATCAAGACAAATTTATTACTCTTGGAGAATTATCCTACTATTACCATAAAAACTATTTTCTCAGGGAGTCTATAAAACGTCTATAGAAAGTCTGATGTGAAATTTATTTATAGATAAATACTATATATATTCCCGCTCTTACCTAAATTTTGAGGGATGTAAAATTTATTGTTATGTAAATATAAATTTGAAATACAAGTGAAGATGTTTTATTAACTTACCTTGAATTTATTTATTTTACAATTGGCTTATATTTGTTATAAGAAATTAGAACAATAAAAACATACATAAAATTACAAAATTCAGCTCTCCACAGGTAAACCCTTTTAACAGACACACATATCTTTTTAGGTTTATAATATATACATTTATACCATATACACATGTTTTACCAAAATGGAGGCATAATATATATTGTCATATAAATCATTTAAAAAAAAATTCAATGACGTAACATTTTCAACTTTCCATGCCAGGCATAGAAATTTAACCCATTAAGTAAAATAGCCTTATAAGTATTCCATGGTAGATTTTCTTCTCACTTTTATCTTTCTTTTCACTTATAAACAATTACAGATATTCTTTACTGAGCATGTATTCCTCAAAACCTCATAAGTTGAGGCTGATTGTAGTCTTTTCTTCAAAAGGTTCTTTTTTGATGAATAGTACCCCAATGACACTGAAGAAAGATGCTTCAGCAGCAGTGGTAGCTGTCTTCTTTAACTCACAGTTGATGAATGGAGCTGATACCCTGGGCGTCCCTATGAGAATGGTATAACCTCAAAGAGGGTAGCCATTAGTCTTTGCTTCTGTGGCTTTTTTTTTCTCTTCTTATTAAAAATTTCTTAATTATTATCAAATCACTGAAACATGACTTTAAACAGAGTACATTTGATTCAAACAAGATATACATAAATATATGATTGGTTCTTTCTAAACTCCTATCAGTGAATATTATATATTTTACATAAATAAAAAATAAGAATTAATAACATGCTATGTAATAATCTACTTCTCTTTCTAAAAGTCAGTAAGTGCCTTATTCATGTTTCATGGGATCATAACAGAATCAAAAGAATTTTTAATATAACTAAAGACCATTTCTCATTTATACCCTTATATAAAAAGTGGGGTAATAATATTCTTTTGACTGCTGACTATTTTCATATTTCCCTGCTTTGTGGACATTTTATATCACCACTGTTTTGTACTGAACTATGCCACCTTCATTTTCTTTCACTCTTTTCAAATTCACTGCTTTGTGATGGTAAATGTTATTAAAATATATGTGTTATTTGAGTGTAAAGGCCTTACTAAACTACAGTCATATGAGCAACAATTTATGACTGTCACATGCATAATTGCTATGACAATTGCTATGACAGTGCATGAGTAAAGCAAAAGCAAAAACCAAAATAAACAAAAAAAGTGTTAAGCTTGACATGGACAAGAGAGCTTCAGGAACACTGGTTAAAGGAAGAAGCTGAAACGGCTGAACAGAAGTATCAGGAAAAAATAAGGAAAATCTAAGGCTCAAACTTTACCAGTTTGGTCAAGTTCTAGTCCTGTTTGTGTCATCACTTGCTACTTCAAGAACAGGGAAGTTTGGTGCTAGAGAAAAGCAAGGTTGCTACCAAGAACCTGCACATGTCTCAGGTTTACATGCCCCCTTTTTATTCCTGTCTTTAATTTTTTATTGTATTTATTGGGGTGACATTGCTTAATATAATTATACAGGTTTCAGGTATACAATTCTACAATACATCATCTGTATATTATACTGTGGGTTCACCGCCCAAAGTCAAGTCTCTTATTACCATTTATCCTCTCTTTACCTTTTCCCTCCCCCACCCCTTCCCTGTGACAATCACCATACTGTTGTCTGTGTCCAGGAGTTTTTTTTCTTCCACCTGCTTAATCCCTTTATCCATCTCACCTAGTTTCCATCCATCCTCCCCTCTGACAGATGTCAGTCTATTCTCTGTATCCATGAATCTGACTCCACTTCGTTAATTTATTTTGTTCATTACATTTCACATTTAAGTGAAATCATATGGTACTTGTTTTTCTCTGATTGGCTTATTTTACTTAGCGTAATGCTCTCCAGGTCCATCCATGCTGGTGTACATTTACACAATAGAATATTACTCAGCTGTAAAACAGAAGGTGGCTATATTCTTTGAAGCAGGAAAAAGGAATTATCCTTGTTATGGCATTTCACTAAGTATTTTGACATGTAGGCAGATTTTAGAAAGAAATACTTAACAGCAGAAGGATGAAAATAATCCTATCTAATAAAAGAGTAATGTGCAAATTGACCATCACTCAACACACAAGATGGCTGCCCCCATGTGGACACAAGATGGCCACCACAAGATGACTGTCAAGGGAGGGCAGTTGTAGAAATTTGGAGGTGACCAGGCTGACAGAGGAGGACAATTGGGGGAGACAATTCCAGAAATGGAGGGCAGTTGGGGGGAGACCCAGGCCTGTAGGAGAGGGCAGTTTTGAGGGACCAGGACTGCAGGGGAGGGCAGTTGTGGGCGATCAAGCAAGCAGGAAGGGCAGTTAGGGGTGACTGGGCTGGCAGAGGAGGGCAGTTGGGGAGACCAAGTCTGCAGGGGAGGGCAGCTAGGGGGGACCAGGCCTGCAGGAGAGGGTAGTTAGGGGTGACCATGACAGCAAGTGAGGGCAGTTGGGAGTGACAAGGCTTTCAGGGAGGGCAGTTTGAGAGGCATGGCCTGCAGGGGAGGACAGTTTGGGAAGGACCCAGGCGTGGAGGGGAGGGCAGTTGTGGGGGATCATGTCAGCAGGGGAGGGCAGTTGGGGGGACCAGGCCAGCAGGAGAGGGCAGCTGGGGGGTGCAGGCCTGCAGGAGAGGGCAGTTGGAGGAGACCAGGTCTGCAGAGGAGGGCAGATGGGGGAGACCAGGCCAGTAGGGGAGGGCAGATAAGGGCAATCGGCTGGCTGCGGAGCAATTAAGCATCGATCAGGCTGGCAGTGGAGTGGTTAGGGGGTTATCAGGCTGGCAGGCAGAAGCAGTTAGGGGCAATTAGGCAGAGGCAGGTGAGCGGTTGGGAGCCAGCAGTCTTGGATTGTGAGAGGGATGTCTGACCTCAAGGTGTCCCAGATTGGAGAGTGTGCAGGTTGGGCTGAGGGACACCACCTCCCTGACCCCCCACCCCCTGTGAACGAATTTTGTGTACCAGGCAACTAGTTATAATTATAATGAAGTTGCAGTAGTAGTAGTAGTAGTAGTAGTAGTAGTAGTAGTAATAGTAATTTTTTTTTTTTAATGAGGAGGTGAGGATGCTCTGGCTGGTTGGTTGAGCATTGTCACAATCATCAAAAGGTCACCAATTTGATTCCTGATCAAGGCAAATGCTGGGCTTATCAGTTTGATCCCCAGTTGGGAGCTTAGAGGGGGCAGCTGGTCAATATTACTTTCTAGCATCTATATCTGTCTGTCTGTCTCTCTCTCTCTTTCCCTCCCCCTCTCTCTCCTTCTCTTGTTCTCTCTTCCCCTCTCTCTCCCTCCCTCCATCTTGGCTTTCTCTCTAAAATCAATGAAAACACATTTTGAAATGAGAAGATGGGATAAAAACTACACATAGAACATTACACAGGCCCCAAATGAATTTGTTATTGTGTGGTTGACAATACAGATAGTTCTATCAAAGACCTGGTCTGCTTTTGTTCCTTTGCTTTGGGGCCTGTTAGGAAGTTGAAATTGTGAGGGAGGTAGATCCAAAATTGGCTTGCAGGGGCCTCAGCGACCACTTTGTGAAGGCGCCATGGGACAGGTGTCCTAACTTACATTAGTATCTGGGGTCTCCTCTTCCGGCTCCCTGCAGGCTGATACAGTACAAGAATGCAAAAATTGAAATGATTTGAAGGATTTCAGAACAAGCCACCTAAAATGTACACACTGGCATATTGACTGTTTTGAGTTAAAGGCACTTGTAAAACAACAAATATAAGAAAATTGCCCTGACCTTCCTTCTTTTCTTAAAAGCTGGAGATGAAATTTCTACACTAAAGATGTCCTTCCTACACCAGAGCAAAGTCACATTGTTATCATCAGGAAGTTGAGAGGCTGAGAGAATTATGTATGAACAATCCCTATTAGAACAATTCTGTCTTCCCCTAGCCTCCCCACAGAGTGTAGTCACTTTTTCACAATCACCTGTTCTTGCTCAATCTAGCATTAAAGCAAGTAAGTCTCATTGTTTCTTTGGCCATTCCTTCCTTCTGGGACTCCAGGGTCATATAAAACTCATATTGAAAAAGTTAGAATGCTTTTTTTCTTTTTATTGGTCCTATGCCAATTTAATTCTTAGACACAGTTAAAAAAAAACTATAAGAAAGGAAAGGTGAAAGTTTGTTTTCCCTATAGATTATTCCACTCAAAGCCCCCACATTCCACACTCAACTAACACATCTTACTTTGTGTAAGAGGACTCCGATTCTTCCAAGCCCCAGATTATTTAGGGATATTGATACCAAGAATGGACATGTAAGACTTGGTGCTTAGAGGGCCAGGACTTGATGAAATAGACTCAGTCTGTCTATATATTAAAAGTAGAAAACATTATCCCAATGTTTCAGAAATACATCTGAAACATTGGGATAAGGGGATTGGGAGTTTCTTGTTATATTTTGTCAGGGGAGAGTGTAAAGAAAGTGCATCAAGAAAATGGAATACACTTGGTAATGGGATTAATGTTTTGGATTCTATACAATTGTTCTTCTAGGGACAGAAGAACATTAGAATTCTCAATTTTGAACAGTGTATTTTATTTGTATTTTCTTATTGAGATACTAGGAGCCTAGTACACCTTGAAAGGAATTGTGGGCCATGAGGCTGCAGTGGGCACAGGGGTGTGTCTTGGCCCATCATCCATGTCCCTGCCCAGCCACTCCTGCCCCTCTGGTCCCTTGTCTGGAAGCAACCCTGCTCTCACTGCTGCTGCTCCCATGCACTGATGGCACCAGTCCCACTTGTACACGCTGATGGTCTGGAGCAACTGGGGCTGGCTCGAGAAGTGGGTGCAAGTGGTGGCTGTTGCCCTGATTGCCCCTCAGGAGCACGGGGATGTGGATAAGCCATCAGGAGTGATTGGGGCCAGCAGCCCCTGATGGCACTTGCTGATGGGCACCAAGTGATCAGGACCAGAACCAGTAGCAGGTGCGAGTGGGGCCTGCACCGGCAATGGTGTGAGTGCCTGGTGGGACAGTAGCACACAGGGACAGAGAATTTTCAGTAAGCACTAGAGATTCACTCCAATGACAGATATCAGCACCCCATCTTGATTTGGTGCCTTCACTCACCTGATCCACCTTCCCACTGTGGCCAATGTCGCCATGTTCCATGTGTGCCCCCTGATGGTCAGCACATTTCATGGTGACCAGTTGTCCAGTTGTTCTGCCTTTCAGTCTATTTGCATATTAGGATTTTATATAGAGAGATAGTGGACATATAACTGTGAGTTTAAGGTTTTGGTTTGATGCATATTACAATATGATTACCACCATCAGGTCAGCAACTGCCTCCATCATTTCCTATAATTATAATTTTTCATTTGTGGTGAGTAGTTTTTTAGCAACTTTGAAGTATGAGATATTGTACTGTTAACTGTGATCACAGTGCTTTGCATTCCATCTACCTTGAAGTCTGTACCCTCTGTCATTTGCAAAATGTGACACAGTACCTGTAGTAAACCAAATGAGATGAGGCTTTGGTAAAGTGATCTTAAACAACCAAACTGGAGTGCTAAAAATGCTCTAGGCAAGGATATTTCTAACAGTGCAGCATATGTCCTCACTCCAGTCCTGGGATGCTGAGAACTACAACAGGTTTAATTATAAGATGCAAGGGGACTTCAGGCTGTCAGAAGGTTCACACTATTGAACTGAACTAACATAGGCAGATGAATCATTTTCGGAGGGACTCTGCAGACACATTTCTTTTAAAAAAAAACTATCTTTTTATTGATTTCAGAAAAGAAGGGAGGAGAGAGAGAGAGAGAGAGAGAGAGAGAGAGAGAGAGAGAGAGAGAGAGAGATATCAATTATTAGAAAGAATCATTGATTGGCTGCATCTTGCATGCTCTCTACTGGGGATTGAGTCCACAACCCTGTCATGTGCCCTGACCAAGAATCAAATTGTGATCTCCTGTTTCATAGTTGATGTTCAACCATTGAGCTATGCCAACGAGGCTGTAGATATATTTCTTGATGTTGGAGGTGAGGACTTGGGAGTGTTCCAGGTGTGACTCTTCTGCTGGATGCTGGAGAGAGCTTCCTAGAAAGGCCCGATCAGCAACCAGGTGAGAAGCAAACGCGAATAGACTCATGGTGGGAAAGGAAAAGCTATTGGACTATTGGACTGTTTCTGGCTTTCCAGGATCCAGAACAGTTATTTGAAGAAACAGAGAGAAACCTGACAGGGATGGAGGGGAGCCTGGAATCAGTGAGCTTGAGGGTGGGTGTCAAACACTCATGGGTGTCCCTGAGGTGATAACCAGGGACTGTAGTGACTGTAGCTACCGAGGCAGGTGGTGACTTAAAAAAATAAACACAAAACTTTATTGTTGAAAGTATTACACATGTTCCAGTTTTTTTCCCACTGACCCCTTCTAGCCTGACTGAGTGGTGACTTTTTAATGCAGCCTGAGTGAAGGTGACAGAAAGGGGGAGGCAGAGACACAGTAAGCATGACTCTATAAAACTGCCAAGCAATCATCAGCTGGCTGAAGGAAGAGAAATAAAGAGAAAATGGAGGAGGACAGGAACATTAGAAAAATACATAAAGAACAGTGGGATCTCTGACAGAGACACACATAAAAGAGCATATTCTACATGGTGGGGTGGCTCAATTGGTTAGAGCATTGTCCTATATACCAAAAGGATTCATGTTCAATTCTAGTCATGGCACATACCTAGGTTGTGGGTTCCATTCCGGTTGGGACACATATAGGAGACAACTGATTGATGATTCTCTTTCTCTCTTTTTCTCTCACACACATACAGACTCTTTCACAAATCAATTTAAAAAATTGAACATATTATGGTGCTGGCCGTGCAGTTGTTTCATGCTTTATAGATTTGCTGATGTGGGTTTTTGGAGCAGCTGAGATGTCCATGGAAAACCCAGTAGAACTGCAGGCTACAGAGAAAACTCTGGAAGAAGCTGCCTCACCTGTACCTGTCCAGAGTCACATATTTGCCAACAAGTACCAGAAGGAGAAAAGGAAAGGGAATTTGAGTCTTATCCACTTGTCTCTGAAGTAATAGGTCATGTTTCTCATTGGATTTACCAATAAATTTGTGTATATTAATTATTATTGCTGCTATAATTTAATAAACACTTGGTAACTTAAAGCACACATTTATTAGCTTAGTTTCATCATTCAGAAGTTATACCTGGGCTGGTTGATAGGACTGGTTCCTTTCTAGAATCTCTAAGAGGGTAAGTCTTTTTCCTTTTCTTTTCCAACTTCTCTAGGACTTTGCATTCCTTCACTCAAGATGCATTCTTTCACTCAAAGCCAGAAAAGGTGCATTTTTCTGATTGCCCTTTCATAGTGACATTTCCCTGTGACTTATTCTTAACTAGAATTGGTTCTTTAAATTCAGTTAAATTGGCCCCAATAGGATAATTCAGAATAATGTCCTCATCTTAGCATCCTTAACCTTAATCACATTTGCAATGACTTTTATAATATAATATAATATATTTACTGTTTCCTGTGATTAGTATTGGACCTTCTTTGAGCAGGAGTGGCAGGTATTATTCTGCCTAGTACACTTTATAATAAGAACTTTTTCTCTCCACTTCTTAAATTGAAGAGGAGAAAATGATGTTATTACATATGGTTCTACCTTCAAAAATGTCTTGATGCATGAAAAACTACATGTATAAGAACACTCAAAAACCTGCAAGAAAACTGGAATCACAGAACACAATAATAGGATCAAGAGTAAATGGCCTCTGTAGTCACAAATACATATTCCACGCACAATTAAGTGAATAAATTTCTTCTTTAGTCTATCAGATATGCAGCCCAGAAATGGAAGTCAACGGTGACTTTCATTTCCATAAATTTCATAAAATTGATTGATCCTTCTTGAATTGAGAATATTTCTATGTGAGCAGTCACTATGTTCAATGTGCTCATTCTTTCCATCCTTATCAGACAATTAAGCCTCAGAGAAGAATTTAAAACTAATACTATCCCCTTTACTCTGTCCTTATTCTCTAGTCAGGATATTTAGATATATAGAATGCACTGTTTTCTTGATAACCTTGGATCTGTTTGTCTTATTTTCATATAAAATAATGACTGGAGGACAACTACATTTAAAGACTTCATTAAGGCATTGAGCAACTTTACAACAGGGTGTCTATGACTAAGGTGTCCGTGTCATGCAGTGGAAGTGACAAATTCTATATTAAAGTCTCTATTGTAATAACAGCAGCAAACTGTGACTCTTAATGGCTTTAGCAAAGTTCATGATATGGCTATAAACTTTAAAGTGATATAAAAACCTGAGACTGAGAAATCATGTAAAATTGATGTTATAATTCTCCATTTGGATTGATCATAAGTTGTTTGTGCATATAGGTGTGCCTGTGTTGTTGACAAAATAAATGAATTAGCCAAATTAATTTAAAAAATAGCAAAACTTCTTTTCTTCATTAACAATTTAAGGATGCATATTTTTGGTAAACATTACTCCATCTATAGTTGCCGTAGCAATTGTAGTTTATTGGTTGAAGTGTTCTATAAAATAAAAAGATGGTGTGGATGATATTTTGAGCATGTGTACTGAAGAATATGAAAATAAATTTGAATCTATGTAATTAAGAAAATGCTATTTAAAAATAAAATCAAAATAAGTTTTTCCTTTATGATTCAAACTCATTTGCCTGGGTTTTATGGAACTAAAAAATAACTCATCTTTATTCTTATGACTTGGGAAACAGTGACCTCCATTGCCCTGTCCAACAATGATATATTGAGACTAAAGAGATTGGTATATACCCTTACTAATATCTAATTGAAAAATTTCCTTGTTTGTCCCATGGGGCTAATCATTTTGAATTTAAGATTAATCCAATTTCTCTGGAAATTTCTCCTT
Source organism: Antrozous pallidus (assembly GCA_027563665.1). NCBI lineage: Eukaryota > Metazoa > Chordata > Mammalia > Chiroptera > Vespertilionidae > Antrozous > Antrozous pallidus. The sequence continues at coordinate 53,233,420 of CM050518.1, forward strand.
GTAACTTTCTGTGTTTGGGAATTTATACTAATATAAATAAACAGAAAGAATTTTTTAATCAAGGTTTGATTGTGTTGAGACTATGGATATTAAAAGAAAATATGAGAAGTAAAAAAAAAGTATTAAGGTAAAACTAGAAAGATTATACTTTATTCATCAAATATCTCTATAGGTAATAACTTACCTTTCACACTTTCAGGAAAATTATGGTTGAATTTTCAATTCAAAACCATTACACAGTTTTGGCTTGTGTGGCTTGGTTGGTTTTTGTCATCCTGTGCACTCAGAGATTATTTGTTGATTTTCAGTCAGAGCACAAGTCCAGGTTTCGAGCTTGATCCTGGAGTAGGGGTATGCAAGAGGCAGCTGATCAATGCTACATTCTCATATCAATGTTTTTCTGTCCTTCCTCTCTAAAAACTAATAAATTATTAAAAAACTTGATACATAATTATATTTATTAAATTATACATCTGAGTTATTGAATAAAACTATTTCAGCTTCCTCAGCATAATATACCACATATATTCACAGCATGAAAAAGGAGTCATTCAGAGACTGAGCTTTAAAAAAATTCAGTTCTATCATCCAGCATGGTCTCATTCTTCCACTTGCTAGATAACCATGAAGAATTGTTTATTCTCCTAGAGTCTCAATATATTTCTCTGTGTAAATATATGTAATCATATACATATGTGGTGATTAAATTAACTATGCATGAAAATGCCCAGAAAATAGGCAGTCAAAAAGTCACTCAATTTCAATATTGAGTTTCATTAAAAAACAATGAAATTGTACCATACACTTATCACAATACCTCAAATCTGAACACTGACAACACTAAATTATGGTGAGGTGTAAAGAAGTAAAAACTCTCATTCATTGCTGGTGGGAATGTAAAATAGTGCCACCACTTGGAAAGGCAGTTTGAGAGTTTCTTACAAACTTAAACATACTCTTTCCAGTGATCTAGCATTCAAGTTTCTTGGTATTTACCCAAAGGAGTTGAAAAGTTTTATCCACAGAAAAATCTGCACATTGATATTTATAGCAACTCTATTCGTAATTGCCAAAACTTGGAAAAATCCAAAATGTCCTCCAATAGGTGAATGGATGAATATTGCTATAACTAGGCCCATCTTGGCAAATATTCTTAGATTTTACCTCAAGTTTCAGGAAAACCAGAGAGTCTTTCATCATCCATGAGATCAAATGAAAGTACTTCATAACTTTGGCTCATCAACAAGGACCATATGAAATATTTAAATTATATGATTGAGCATAAAACCCTGGTTTGTCCAGTTCTTTTTCTTCTTTCCCATGGATGTGGCTAAAATAGGTGTGAACAGCTCCTTCTATTTATATGCCCCATATCACCACTCCCTTAAGAAAACTGCTTGATGTAGCACACATACAAACATACAAAGACAGACACAGTGAAGGACACACAAATAGCTAATTCACATCATGAATTTACTGAACACAAGTATGTGAAATAAATATTCTTTTAAAAGAAAATATTAACATACTTATGTTAACCATGTAGAGGATATTTAAACCCATTCTGCTGTTATCGATCATTGGGCTCAGAATTAAAGGAAAACTATAGCAATATTCAGTGTGTGTTTTGGTCATGTCTATACTATATACAGATATGGCACCCCTATTTTCTTTTATTGAAAAAACAACACACAGACCATTGCAATATGCATATACATTGGCTTATAACATGCAATTTTTAAGGTGGTTCTGTAATAGCCAGTGATGTTATTAGTTTTGATAAGTACCCAACTATACAAAGTTAATTAGCTAATCAAAGGCAAATAATGCAGCCTCTTGTCTCTGTTCTAATCTGAAGCCTTTCTGTGTTGAAGACTTAAAAGAAGGTAGTTACAGTGAGATGGCAGAGCAGGAGATAGAGATTATGGGGGATGGTGGTGGTATCAGTTGCTGAGATGCACTGGTACTCGATTCAGGTAATGTTTCAACCCAAAATGTGCAATAATATAAAAACAAATCAATCAATCCAAAGTGTTTAGGCATTTGATTCAAAAGGATTAATAGAGCAATGGTTAGCAAGCAGAGTCTATTGGCGGAAGAAAACTTTGATTACAAGTATGAACTTTCTTGGGGAAAAGATGGGTAGATTAAAAGAGGAACAAATCACATTTCTATCTTTTCCTCTTTATTCATTGTACCAAGGAATATCTTTTTAGAAAGAAAATATACTAACCTCTGTGTTTCACAAAAATTGCTTACTTCAATTGACTTGAATCTTGCCTACAGGCATTTAAAATAGGTTTTTCATTAATCAAATATCCTAGAAACCATTTTCCAACAATTCATTATCAAGGGACTAATATAACACAATTAGTTTTCAGTTGGGACATGGTTAGGGGAAGCTGAACTACCTTCATAAACTGGTAACAGGCATAGGAATAGTGAAGAACAAGGCAGTGCTCAGTTTTCTTGGCATCACTGACACTTCTCAGAATAAAAATGTCAATCACTCCCATATTTTCTACTTTTGCCTTTATGAAAATGATTTACAGTCTTCATTTCCATTCTTATTGGCACACCTTACATATTCTTATATATACATAACTTTTCCTGAACATTTTGACCCAAATGATTTATTTTCTAATCAAAGTTGATATGTCAGGGAGCCAGTTCTTTACTTATATGAAAGTGATAATAATAATAAACAGGATTATTAAATTTATGTCACATTTCATTATTCATATGACTATTTTTTGTACTACCCCAAAAGGCTAAATCCACATTGATAACATATCAATGATCATGTCATTACATGGCACAATTAAAAAATAAATCTCTATTCATTTTACATACAAGCATTCATTCAACATGTTTACTTAGTGCTATATACATGAGAAAGAACATTAAATATGTCCATCCTTTGTAGAGTTTATGTGAAATTTTGATATTGACTTAACTTCATAGTAGGTCTCCTTGTTTCCTTTACATATGCTCTTACACCATATTGACAGAATCCATGTCTAAGACTATCATAGAACATATATTCTACCACAACCAAATAATATAAATGACTGCATTATTAACCACAAATCAAAGTTCAATAGTCTTAACTCAAAATGAACAACCCATGCTAAATTGTTTTCAATATTTCCATCAATTTTTTGCCTATTAATATTGGTGCATTAATTATTGTTGTATAGTATTTCATTCATATGTTAGTTGTATGATACCAGTTATCCTCACTAGCCTTATCTGTTTATCTATGTGAGAACTACCACCAGAGCCTTTCAGCTCAGTCCTGGATCACCTTTAAATATTCCCTGGGCATAAAAAGTCTCAGTGAAGATCTAATTTTCTAATGTGCCATTTCAATTGTTATTTGTATGATTGCTGATACCAGTTTTTACATTATTTTTCTTCTGTATGCATGTTTCTCTTCAAACAGACTGATAGTTCAAAAGAGAGTTTTTATTATATTTCAATAAACTATGTTATAAAATATGATTTACTAAACAAGATGAAAATAGTACTTGTTTAATTGAATAATTCATTGATTGCTCAATTCTTTATTTATTGTTGCAGGTGGAAGTTTAGGTACTAGAAGCTAGGTTAAGCTGGGGAACAAAGCAAATGATCCCCATGATAAAGTAACACTAGAATTAATGTGTAATGTTCATAATGCTTATTATTATTGCATGTCACTTATTGAATTTTGCTAATATGTGTTTACTTTTATCTGATACTCAAAACAAATATATATTTTAATAAAATAGAATTTTCCTTAAAGCCTGTTATCTTATATAAATAAATTTATTACAACTCCTTTTTAAAGAAATCTAAACATGAAGATAATCCATGTGTTACTAGTTATTATTGCTTGATCTGATTTAAGATCTATCTTTATTCTTGCTCTATATCAATCAATTATCTGCCAAAAAATGAGAAAATGTCAAAATGTAGGAGAAGGATATGAATTATATAGTCAGGGGAAATTCAAGTTATGACAGACAAAACAATGCAATTATGAAAGGGAAATTTAGCAGAAATCCAATAAAACCTCAGTAGTGATTTTTGAATTAACTTGGGAATGTTATCAGGTAGAAAAAAACATTAGTATTTAGTAGTTATATTAAAATTCATTCAGTAATAAAAAGTACATGCCCTAAACAAATCAAAAAGAGAAAACTAATAACTTTGAGTCAATTAAAGTAACTAGATGGCATTGAGAAAAAAATAAGAGTCTAAATAGCCTACCTTCCCCCATCACTGAACAAATCAGTGTCATATTTTTGTTTCTAGAAAACCATTCTTCCCTTTATATTCTTGTCTTTCATTTTCTCTTCAATTTAAAAATAATTAATTCTATATTATAATTTAACATTTCTCTTCAGTGATTTTTCCTGACATATTTATTAGATTAATGTATTACCGATGACTCAGAGCATTTAAAATAAAGGGGAAATTATATCACCACATTTGTCACATGTGTTCTAATTGAAAAGTACTGTTCCAGTCCAGTCTTGGGTGCTGGCAGCCATGGATTTTTCAGGAAGCACAGTAGGTTAGAAATGGAAAGAAAGTTTAGTTGCCAATGAATACACATGTTTACAGATGTTGAAGAACTTATCTGAGCTGAATGAATTCCATATGTCTCAGCAATCAGTAAGGGAGTCAGTACAATCCAGAGCTTCTAAAAGGATACAGACCTAATGCATGCAAATTATTGTTTATTAACACACTAATAATTTGACAGCAGGTCTGTACAATAGTTCTGAAAATTCAGAGACCAAAATAAATACATTGTTCTGTTCTCCGAATTGTTTCATTTCTGCAATATGCAGAGTCTCTCTGTAAATTAATTCCTCTATAAATTAAAATTTACTTCATGAAAAATATGTAAGGTCATTAATAAAATATTTAAGAAACATGAGTTGGATATTTTAATACATTTATTTCTATACAGCTACTTGTCATAGTTTTCTACTTGTCTGGACTCTGAAATTCTCTTATTTCACTTTCTCTTTAATCTGAAAAGGAGATAGAAAAATACTATGGTTAATACAATTAATATAGAAATAAAAAGCACATTCCCAATAGCTTTGAAGGAAGCACTGGCTACCATATAAATATGTTTTCTTAGTTGTTAGAAATTTATTTTTCTACTGTTTCACTTGATGATAAATAATATAACTGAAAATCATAAGTTTCACGGAAAAAAAACTGTATGTATAGTCTCTGTAATAAAAAAGACACAGTTAACATTTAAAGGGTTCCTTGACATTGAATTTTTCTTCTTTAAAATATTATTGATAATATGTAAGCTCAATAATTCTATAACAGAAGCCTAACCTCTCTTGTTCACTACATATTACCAGTGGTTGATCAAACTGACCTATCAACTCAAAAGATTTGAGTGAATTAAGGAAATCCTACTTTCAAATGAATCCCTTAGTCATAGATTCCATTTACAGTTTTTCTCATTTCTTGTGTTATTAGTTGTGAAATATAACCACTTTTTTTTTTTGGGTCATGAAAGTCAAGGCTAACAGAAGACAGAAGCTTCCAGCAGGGATGATGAGCCAATCAAGTGCCTTTTGGCTCAGCAGGAGGCTCCTTCCTCTGGAAAAAATAATGAATCAACCATGGAATTTCCCCAACAAGCTAATAGCTACCACTGTAGTGGTTAGACCATGAAATCTCTATTCAATTAAATTCTGAATACAGGTAACTTTGTAAAATATAAAATAAGTGTACATTAAAATTATAAATGTAAAAATAAAATATCATAGTAATAAGAGTAAAATTGAGGTTGCCTTACTTGGTAATTTGCAGTTTACTTTGAGTTTACAAGATTATATTATATTAGGGCCCGGTGCACTAAATTCGTGCATAGTGGGGTGTTCCTTAGACCAGTCTTCACCCTCTCAAATCTGGGACTCCTTGAGGGATGTCCGACTGCCCGTTTAGGACCGATTCTACCGGAATCAGGCTTAAATGGGCAGTCAGAAATCCCTGTCACAATCCAGGACTGCTGGTTCCCAACTGCTTGCCTGCCTGCCTTTCTGATTGCCCCTAAACACTTCTGCCTACCGGCCTCATCACCCCCTAACCACTCCTTGGCCAGCCTGATTGATATCTAACTTCTCCTCTGCCAGCCTATTTGCCCCCAACTTTCCTCCTCTGTTGGCCTGATCACCCCTAACTGCCCTCTCCTGCTGGCCTGATCACCCACAACTGCCCTCCCTTGCAGACCTAGTTCCTCCTAACTGCCCTCCCCTGCTGGCCATCTTGTGGTGGCCATCTTGTGTCTATGTGGGGGAAAGATCTTTGACCACGTGGGGGCAGCCATCTTGTGTGTTGGAGTTATGGTCAATCTGCATATTACACTTTTATTACATAGGATAGAAGCCTGGTATATTGGTGGGGGCCAGCTGGTTTGCCCTGAAGGGTGTTCTGGATCAGGGTTGGGGGTCCCTTGGAGTGTGGAGAAGCCTGGGCGAGAGACTTGTTGTGGTTTGCAGGCTTGCCATGACCCCTGGCGACCCAAGCTGAGGCCCTGGTATCTAGGATTTATTTATCTTCTACAATTGAAACTTTGTAGCTTGGAACAGAGCCAAGCCTTCTACTCTCTTGGTGGCAGCAGCCACTTTTGTTGGGGTTTATTTTCCTTCTATAATTGAAACTTTGTAGCATTAAGTGGAAGCCTGTGCCAGCCAGGGTGTGTGGAAAGCTTGGCTTCCTCAATCACCAGGGAAACCCAAGCTTCTCTCCTGCTCTCTCCATGGCTGCAGCCATCTTGGTTGGGGTTAATTTGCACACTTGCTCCTGATTGGCTAGTGGGTGTGGCTAATGGGTGTGGCTGTGGGTGTAGTGGAGTGATGGATAATTTGCATATTACTCCTTTATTAGATAGGATATCCTGGGGGAGGTATTTATGTATAGGTTTATTCTTTTTTCCTAAGTGCTTACTTATTCTAAAAACAAATAAGAAGCATATATATAATTTTAATTATTCTTATAAAGCATTCTTTCCTACTTAATAAAATATATTCATAGTAGTTCATTAATATACAGGTTCATGTTGAATTGTGGTGGATTACATTTTGAATAAATCAGTAATACTGACATATTGACTTAAAATGAGATATTTGGGAATTTCCTATCATAAAGAAGCATTTATTTTTCCTCTAATATGCTTTTCCTTATCTTTAACTCATTCTGAATGTTGAATTTAATTAAAATCAAATTGACATATCAGAAGAAAATTTTAAAATGTTAATAAAACTAGATTATCAGAAAAATTAAGCTACATGATTATAATTTATATATGCCAAAGATTGGTATCTGTAAGTTTTTTATAGTGTATATATTATTTATTTTATTTTATTTTTTTATATATTTTATTGATTTTTTTACAGAGAGGAAGGGAGAGGGATAGAGAGTTAGAAACATCGATGAGAGAGAAACATCAATCAGCTGCCTCCTGCACACCCCCTACTGGGGACGTGCCCGCAACCAAGGTACATGCCCTTGACTGGAATCGAACCCAGGACCCTTGAGTCCACAGGCCGAGGCTCTGTCCACTGAGCCAAATTGGTTTTGGCAATAGTGTATATTTTTAAATAGGGACATATCAAAGGGATATAAAAGCCATTTGAAAGTTCTCCCATTATCCAAAGCTGGAGTTATTTGAGCAACAAAGTAAATATTATTGATTATTATAGTAAAATCATGAGACCATCTATACTAATAAAAGGGTAATATGCTAATTAGATCAGATAGTCAGACATCTTTCAGACATCCTTCCAGACATCCTTCTGGACAAAGTCACGGTGGCAGGGGTTGAGACAGAGTGGTTAGGAGTGATCAGGCCAGCTGGGGAGAACAGTTAGGAATGATCAGGCTAGCAGTGGAGAGTTGTTAGAGTCAAGGCAAGCAGGCAGATGCAATTAGGGGTGATCAGGCAGGCAGAGGAGTTAGGGGCAATCAGGCAGGCAGGCAGGTGACTGGTTAGGAGCCAGTGGTCCCAGATTGCAAGTGGACTGCTAGTTTAGGCCCAATCCCTGTGGATAAGGGTGATCAGGAAGGCAGGCAGAGTGGTTATGGGTGGGATCTGGCCTAACTGGCAGTAGGACATCCCCTGAGGAGTCCCGGATTAGAGAGTTGCAGGCCAGGCAGAGGGACACCCCCCGTGCATGAATTTTGTGCACCAAGCCTCTAGTTATAAGTACATGATTGAACACATAAATAAATGGGAGAGAATGGGTAGATCTTCTGAGCAGAGTAACTCCAATTGATTTATGTAGTAAATAGTCTGTTGTTATGATGAACACACACCAGTGTTTCAGTGTCAAAATCTCTCTATCAAAGGCTAATTTCAAACAATAAAGTGCCATATGCCACAGAATACATGAAGAATGAAAAATTTTCTAAATATTCTTCTTCTTCTAATGTTGAGAGCACTGTTTGATTTTATATATAACTAGTGGCCCAGTGCACAATATTCGTGCACTGGGGAGGTGTCCCCCAGCCTGGCCTGTGCCCTCTCACAGTGTGGGAGCCCTGCAATCAATCACCCCAAAGAGGTAGGCTCCACCCACTCATCCGAGGTTCATCGATGGATTGCCCCAAAGAGGTAGGCCAGAGCTGGGGGTCCCGCCTCCACAGCAGGCATGGGGATACAGGACTCCTGGAAGTAGCTGTGTGGAGCAGCCACCAGGACCTGACCCTGCACCATGCATGTGTCATGTCCTGCCCACCTTGGTGATGGATTGTGATGGTGTGACAGCATGACAACTACCTAGGCTTTTACTAGTGTGGAGTAGAGGTCCAGTGCATGAATTCATGCATGAGTGGAATCCCTCGGTCTGGAGGGTGATTAGGACTATCAGGCCATCTTGCCAAGCCCTGATCGGACCCAATCTGGGTAGCCAGGCCAGGGGAGGGACTGTGGTAGGTTGGCAGATCAGGAAGAGGGACTATGGGAGATTGGCTGGCCAAGGTTGGCTGTGGAATACATTGACTAGCAGAGGGCAGCTCCTGCATTATGTGTCTGCCCCTTGGTGGTCAGTGCACATCATAACAAACAGTCAACTGGTCATTTGGTTGAATGGTCGTAAGGTTGCTTAGGCATATATATATATATATATATATATATATATATATCTGAATCTATATCTATATCTATATCTACAACTACATCTACATCTATATCTAAATCTATCTATATCTATATCTATCAATATCTATATATCTATCTATAAAAAAAAAATATATATATATATATATATATATGCCTAAGCGACCTTATGACCAGTCAACCAAATATATATATAGAATCTCTCTCTCTCTCTCTCTCTCTCTCTCTCTCTCTCTCTCTCTCTCTCTCTCTCTCCCCCTCTCTATCTATCTATATATATATAGATGGATATATATATATATATATATATATATATATATATAGATAGATAGATAGATATAGATATATATACATACATATATATTCTAGAGGCCCGGTGCATGAAATTCATGCATGGGAGGGGGTCTCCTCAGCCCAGCCTGCATCATCTCCAATCTGGGACTCCTTGGGGGATGACTGACTTCCGGTTTAGGCCGATCTTGGGGATAGGGCCTAAACCGACAGTCAGAAATCCCTCTCAAAATATGTGATCATTGGCTCCTAAATGCTCACCTGCCTGTCTGATCACCCCTAACTGCCCCTCCCCCCATGCCATTCTGATCTAACCACCTCTGCCTGTTGGGCCTGGTCACCCTTAACTGTACCCTCCCCTGGCCTGGTCACCCTCAGCTGCCCCCCTGCCTGTGTGGTCTCCCCCACATTTCCCCCTCTGCTGGTATGGTCACCCCTAAATTTCTTCCACTACCAGCCAGGTTACTCCTCACTGCCCTCCCCCCCTGCCAGACTGGTCACCCCCAACTGCCCCCCTGCCATCCTGGTCCCTCCACACAGCCTGCTGTTCAGTTATTTGATCATCCCTCACTAATCCCCTTGCCAGCCTGTTCTTCCCACACAGCCTACTGTTTGGTCATCCATCCAGTTGTTTTGCTTGTGATGGCTTTTTATACATTAGGATACAGAATTTTTTCTTTACCTGGCGTGAGATACAAAATATAATGCTGTGCTGCTGGGAATATCTAGTGGTGAAAATTAATTATAATAGTAAAACTATTAACTGTTACATATTTGATATATATGCAGAGATATTGTAAAATGCAGCTTATTAAAACATTTATATGCTTTTACCTTTATCTATTTGATTAATAGAGGATGATTTTATTTTATGAGTGTGGGTGTGTGTGTTTATAAGACAGACAGAGAGAGAGAGAGAGAGAGAGAGAGAGAGAGAGAGAGAGAGAAAGAGAGAGAGAGAATCTTCCACATCTTCCTTGCATTAATTGTAGGCCAATGAGAAGGTGACAAGGTCACAATCTGTAGCAATTAAGTTGACTGGATACAGTCCAAGTTAAAAGAAATAAGAAAAAATAGCACAATGAATATAATTTAGGAACATTCATTTGAAGTGTGAATTTGCACATGAAAAGAAGCATGGACCTGTTTGAATGTATTTAAAACAATATATTTTGTTTTCATCTTAATAAAAATATAATAGTTATGTGTGATAACTTGTGAATATGCTAGGACTAAGGAAGCTCAGAAATGTTGCTCTAAAATGCCAAGTACTCCACATAACAGGATGCAGAGCATTAGCTTGTGCCATTACCATTTTTAAATACTACACATCAAATCATTAACTGATTGGGTACTGAGAGAGAAAAAAACTCCTGGGAAGAGTTATTCTCTAAATAGTTCCATAATTGTCAATAGTTACAGGAATGAGGAGACTGGAAGAAAAATCCTATTCTAGATTTTTCCCAGCAAGTCTCATATTTTTCATGCTGAGAGGAGTGCTAAGAAAACTGGCCCAGCAACTCTATTACTCCAGACTAGATTTTTATTATAGTCATTCCTTGGTGGGCTCCAGGTTGAACATAAATCAAGAAAGGGGCTCAATGAGTTGGTGAGGAGAGAGATTTACCAGCAGTATTTATTGCCATCCTGGTTCTATGGAAATTGTATGTGTGTAACAGGAGATTGAATAGTTCTGCAAAGGTTAGAAAACATAGATAGGTAAGTGATAAATAATAAATTTTATAGACATTTCCTCTTATGGATTCCTGACTCACCTTTGAGACTCATTTGATTTCTTTTAGATCATTTACCTTAGTGAACTTGTGTTTTTTGTTTGTTTGTTTTGGGGGGCAATGCAAAGTAAATGAACATTAAGCTGTCATAACTTTTCAGAATTTTAATAGCTGAATTTTTGTAGATTTATAGGTCATTTCCAGGCTATACCTCCAAAGAATTTCTGAATCTTATTCCACTTTGAAACACTGTCTATACTTTGTCTTTATTGGGTTATAGTTTGGGTTTCTGTTTGAAATTACTCTAACACAGTCATTGTAGGACCATCTTCTGACACCCAGTTACTCTCAGGTGAAAGGGATTGGGAAACATCATGGAAGGGAAGAAACAAGTAACCAACTCCATATTTTTGAGCATTGTATTAATTTCCTATATCTTGTGTATCAAATTACTTCAACCTTGGTTGGGTGGTGAGGGTTTGGGAAGTCAGAGATTTGGAGAGGGCAATGGGAGGAAAGAGGGACATCTATACTGAGTGGCCAAATTATTATGATCTATGAATTCATAATAATCTGGCCACTGAGTATGTGTGTTATATATCTCCTATATAGAGAGGCCCGGTGCATGAATTTATGCATGGAGGGATGTGGCCAGCCTGGCCAGACAGAGGGACATGGGCGGTTGGCCAGCCTGCCTGCTGGTTGAACTCCTGGTCAAGGGGACAATTTGCATATTAGCCTTTTATTATATAGGATGTATGTACACAGAGTGGCCAAATTATTATGCGTTCAGAGATCATAATAATCTGGCCACTCAGTGTATAATACACTTAACAATAAAGATTTATTTAAAAAAAACCTCGAATTTCCTGTGCTCTACATCTTTGCTTATAATTCAGCAGGTCTTTGAATAACATTATGTTATAATGTTGATGAGATGCTATAGGAACTTAACTCCAGCTTATATAAATGAGCCTGTGGTAAAATTGGTTTTGTTATGTATCATTTTGCTTAAAGTTGCAGAACCTGCTGATAATATTAAGTGAGGAGTTGCTACATTAAAAATAACAACACAGAAATTTATCATAGAGTTCTGGAGGTCAGAAATTCAAAATGGCTGTTATGAAATAATTCACTCTATTTCATCACCCCCTTCAGCTTCTAAAGGCTGTCTCCATTCTTGGTGTCCTTGTCCCTTACCTATACCACTCCATCTCTTCTTTCATCATCACATAAAATTTTCACGCTGACCCTTTTCTCTTTCTTTAACAATGGCCCTTCTAATTTGATTGTGCCCACCTGGATAATCCCCTTCACAAGGTCACATCTGCCCACAGAAAAGGTTGTTCATAGGTTTAAGGACTAGGTGACCTTTGGGCATATATGTGGTAGAAACACATTCACTTGTATCCTCTATTGTATAAGCTACTAACTCTGCAAATTGGTAAGACTACACATAAATAAAATTACCTACCATGTTAACTTTAAAAGTCTTTGAAAATGATAAATTGAAATACATTTTACTGTAAATAATAGCAATTTACTACTGAGCAATTACTAATAAGCAATAACAGCAATTACTTCCAAGATGCAATTTTTAGGATCAGGATTTCACTATTATTCTAAATTAGAGTCAAAGAATATTGTTATGCTAATTATTTTAATATCTAGTGACATTTAATGGAGTGAAATGGAGAAATCTTTAAAATTAAGTACTTTGTTCATTAAACCATTCCTTTATTGGTAGCTATAAAATTATTGATTTATTATCACTCAATCTCTCAAGTACAAAGATGCTATAAAATATTGAATCCTGACAAATGTATAGAAAAATATTGTAATAGACGGCAAAAGGTTTACTGAAAAAGATTTTTTATTTATAGTCAAAGGAAACATACAATTTGTACTTTCCATTTTCTGTTTTTTTTTTCTTCCAGGAGAAAATACTTAGTGTAGCTGTATAAACTACATTCTTAGAAAGCTAGAGCTAAAATTGCTAAAATGGCTTAGAGCTGTAAGTACTTTAGGGTATGCTTAAAGGAAGTAATTTGGAGTAGTTTTTCTTTCAGTTGCAAAACATTATTATTATGTAGTTGAAAAGTAAGATAGAAATGTCAAATAATTTTGAGAAGAAAAATTGCACGTAGATGTGAAAACTAATACTACTCGATAAATTCCCCTGCCATCCAATTAATATATATTATTATATTGATTAATACATTCACTGCTTCAAATCTGAAATCAAATAAGGGGCTACTCCTGAGTAGACTCACTGCTATATACTGGTGACAAAATGTTAATGTGATTGACAAGTCTCTGATTTCATACAAATTACAGTGTAAGAAGAAGACAGAAAAATTATTAGACTATTTGATTATGGATAGTGTTCTGTGGAGAAGTTTTCTAACTGTAAATTAACCAAAAAAGGTGAACAAGGAGAAATCAGGTAGAAAGAACATGGGTCAATACTCAAGGTCTTGATATGTTAAGGATTCAGAAGAAATATAATCTGTGTGGAGAGTAGAAGATAAATTGAGGGTCAGGCCCAAAGCTCCTTGAAAGATGGTTATGAGATTCTAATATGTGTGCCAGAAAACTTAATTATTTTTTTAGAATAATGGGAAGTCAGTTAAAGATTTTATGATTCATGGTTTTTAGATATTCTCCAATTGCAGAAAAATACCATAATTGGAAAGGAAATATGGGAACAGAATTGAGAAAAGCCAGGGCAAAGGCTTGGAGGAATTTAGTCGGCTAGGAAGAGATCTGATAGTGAGTAAAGTAAGGATGGAGAGATGTAAATATATTTTAAGTACATCTTACAATAATACAGCAAGTATTTGTGGCAGTGGTTATCCCAGTCTTCCTCCAATGAGCTCTATGATATTTTGAGCATATAATTCTATGCTGGGAAAAGTAAAATACATATCTGAGGGCTGTTGTATGCAAGACATAAGATGATATTGATCTAAAGAGACACAAAATACCCGTGGTATTTAATGAGGGTTAGGTAATAAATGAAGTTCCTGTCTAAGTCTATCTCACAATGGATATGTATACCCATCCATCTCAAATTAGTTCCAATGTAATGGTTCATAGAGAGGTCCCAATATGTCAGCAAATACCAACAATTGCTGTTGGAATACAGTCTCCTCCAGAGGAGATCCTGAAAGCCAGCACTAAGGGGAAATCCTCCTCTTGGACAAAGATATAAGCTCATCATTAATTTTGGATGGGCAATGATTATTGGCTTGTCCAGTTGGTACAGGGCCTGGAAGGAGCAGAATTAAAATTTTGTAATATGGATACCAACTGTGCACATGCTGGTTTAGGATTATTTGGTAAATAAGTTCCTGCTTATTATAGAAGTAATGAACTTTAGAGTTTAAACTGAGCCATACATAACTTTGGATATCCACAGATACTCTACAAGGGTTCATAAACATGTGTGCTTTGAAGAATCACTGTATAAAATTTCATTTTTTAAAATTTAAATAATATTTTATTATTTTTATTTATTTTATATACATTTTATTGTTTAAAAAGTATTACAAATAGTAGTACATATGTTTGCTTTTTTCCCCCATTGACCTCCCCCCGGCCTCCACTGCCTCCCAGCACATGCCCTCACCTGCCCCCCTCCCATGTCTTGTATCCATTGGTTATGCTTATATGCATGCACACAAGTCCTTCTATTAGCACAATTTTTAAAGGATGTTCCATCTAGAAATACTAGTAGAATTGTCCTCACAGGCATGGTGCATGTTCTGCTTTCCCAGTCCCTATTTCATGAGCATCTTCTTCCTCAAATGAGGCATCCCAACATATAATAAGGTGTATTGACCTAGGGCTTGAAAACCTCTGGGGACTCAGAGGACAACTGGCAATACCATTCTCTCCAAAGTCTCCACTAATTCATAAACTAAATGAGGTAAATCTTTAGTCTTCAAGTTTTACAGAAAATGTATTTAAAGCTCATGAAACAATATGCACATTTTACCAATCATGGAAAATTAACAATATTTCTTGTTGTCTTTGCTAATTCTAAGCATATTGGTGTAAATACAGGTTTCTAAGTAAAATAAATAATGATTTGATAGTCCTTTGTAAAACCTATTGGATATATTTCTCAGAAACTACATAGCAAATCTTGTTGAAAATATAATGCTTTCATATACTTTGATTTCAATAATTTTGAAGAAGTATCTAAATAATTCATCATCAGTCCAATAACACTAGGAAATTTTGTCATATAAACTAAAAATAACTTAAGGTTATATTGGTATACAATAGTATTTCTATTCATATACACTTATTTATGTTAATAATTTTTCTCAACATTGTAAATAACATACAAAACTAAATGTATAATTGGTGCCAAGACCTGTCTCATTCTCACAGTAATAAACAAATTGAGACAAAAACCCACATCTATCTCATTTAAAAGTGCATTTTAATGAAATTTTATTTTTATCATTTATAATTATTAAATTTGCAATATATATTGGAGAATAATAATTGTAAGTAGAAGTTGAAACAGTAGAGGGATTAATATAGTAATCTGAGTTTTAAACTTAATGGGTATGTGTATATGAATATATATATGAATGGTAGTGGTAATGATTAAATTACTATTGTGTACGAAGAATCCAGTTAGATAAAATTAGAGGAATGTTGCATTATTTTCTTTAAATGCTAGAGGCCCAGGTTCTGGATTTGTGTACCAGTGAGGTCCCTTGGCCTGGCTTGCAGGAATCAGGCCAAAATCAACTGAGGGGTCCTGGATTGTGAGAGAGCACAGGCCAGGCTCAAGGGCCCCACCTTTGCACAACTGGGGTCAGGAGGGACCATGGGAGGGCTCCAGAGCATCTTCAGCCTGTTTCACCCAGTCCCAATTGGCAGGACCCCAGCAGCAAGCTAACCTACTGGTCGGAGCGTCTTTGCTAGTTTTCTAAAGGATGCACCCTGATGGTCAGTGTGCTCACAGCAACTGGTAGCAACTGGTCAAATGGTGGAAAGAAAGGTCGGACATTCAGTATATTAGGCTTTTATTATATAGGATGCCAAAATTTATTATATTCAGCAATTATATAATACTAGAGTCCCGTTGCATGAAGATTCATGCAGTAGGCTTTCCTTCCCCTGGCTGCCTGTTTTCCTCTGGAACCTGGGACCCAGGCCTTCCCTCTGGCTGTTGCCTTCTGTTTTTGCTTTGGCTGGCTGGAGGCTTCACTCCAGCCAGAGCCTTCAGTCTTCTCTGCTCTGGCTGGAGTGCCACGCTGTTGCCGCCTCATCTCTGAGCCAGGGGCCAGGAGCTCGCCGCCACCTCCGTCACAACTTTGTCTCTGCCCCCAGGGCCAGTCACTTGTGCCACTTGGCCCTGCCCCCCGCTCCTGATTGGCTGGTAGCATAGCCAATCAGGAGCCAAAGTACAGTCACATTAGCATGTTACTCTTTTATTAGATAAGATGATCATGTTAACCATTTTAATTAAATATTTAGGCTTCTAATATAAATATTGGAGGCTTTACATCTTTTTTTTCCCCAAAAAAATTAAAGGTTCAGAGAATAAAATAGTTTGAAGACAATAGCTTTAAATGGTCACTTGAGTCTACCAGGTTCGAGTATTTCTGATTCAATATTATCAGAAATTTTAACCTATAGGAAAAATAGTTAACAAAATGAAATAAAATAAAGAAACATTTTCTAAAACATGTACTTAAACTACCTTTAAACTCCTGTAAAACATTGTCTTTAAAAAGAACAAAGTGACAAAGACCATAATTTTAACCATTTGACCTGCATGGGCTTTGAATTCCCACAGAAGATCTTTATGTTTCCCCACATACATTACCTGAACCAGACAAATTAAACTGCCTCTACATAATGCAAACAATTTGTTTGATTTAATAATAGATATATTTAATTTTCATGTGTTCTAACAAATCAATGTATTAATACAATCAAATTAACTCTAAATTATACACACAGTCTTTAATGGTTAAACCATAATAAGATCACTAGATGCTGTATTTGAAATTTCTAGCTAAACATTTCGGCTATAAATTCAGAGGAAACTCATGGGTCTTTGTTTTCAATAAAAATTATATATCATCTGTTTAATTCCAATTAAGTCATAAAATTCAATAACAGAATATGTGTGTTTAATCAGTACATGAACAATCATACAGTTTTATTGTTCATAATCTTGAAATTACAATTAGTACCTGTATTCTCCTGAACAAAATACTGTAGAATATATACCCTGTGGAAAAACAATAGTATACTTTAATATTTAAGTTTTCAGGAAGTATTTTGTGGGTAATATTCATTGCACAGTATTTTATTCAAATTTAGTCTTACATTTCCATTTCTAGGTCATAATTGCATTGTTGTAGTCATGGACAGGTGCTGATAAATGAAATGAATGTTTAAATGTTTTAGTTTAACAGTAGTCACTATTAGCCTTGGAAATAAAATTCTGATTCATAATTTATTGTTATCTGTTATAGGCATTGACCGGTAGTCATTTCTTACCATGTCAAGTGGAAGATAATGATAACACTTTTCTTAAAACTGAAGCAATAAAAATACCAGTCTTTTGGTTAGGTAGCTGAAGCTCAAGACACCCAAATCCAAAATCTCAAGTTATAACACAAGAAATGAATAAAATATACTTTAGAAAATATCCTCTTTTATTCCCATCTTATTTTTTTTATCCAGGGCACCAGAAAAATATTGGATGATCATTTAATGACTGAATTTTGCCTTTGTCAACAAACATTCTTACTTTGAGTATTTAAGATCTTTGGTTACTTTTAGTTTTGTTTTATATATATATATATATATATATATATATATATATATATATATATATATATATATAACTTTTAAAAATGTGTTTATTGATATCAGAGAGGAAGGGAGAGAGAGAGAGAGACATAGAAACATCAATGGTGAGAGAGAATCATTGATTGGCTGCTTCCTGTATACCTCCCATTGGGGAACTGAAGATTTCTTCCAGGTTTGATATATATACTCAATATGTCTTATATAGAGGCTTTCATTATTTTCTAGGCTTACATGATTTTCTATGGCACCATATATAGAATCCTGTAAAATAATATGTATTGTGATGCTCTTGACAGGAAATAAGTGGATAATTTCCTAAAGGAGTAATTGAACAGAGTTTTAAAAAGGGATTATTTTAAGAGTTTGCATAAGGACAAGGGAAACATTAAAGTTTGGCTAAAGACTCAGGGTCTAGTAACAGAAGAAAGACTTGGGGAACTAAATAAGACCTGCAGTGGGGACAGGGTTCACTAGCTGGCCTTCAGTAGAATAATTACTGTGGGAACTGTCTCCTAACAGAATAGGAGAGAGATCAATTCTCCACAAATCTAATTCCTTCTGATATTGACTCCCTTGCAATTCTCATTGACTAAAACCCACATGTTTTCTAGAGATAGGTAAAATAGCACTTTTACTCTGGTTTTTTTTGTTGTTGTTGAAGAATACAGTTGCCTACCATACCAATCATCACCAACTCTCTGAATGAACATTAACAGCCTAGACCAGCAGCTTTCAACCTTTTTTTAATCTCATGGCACAAATTAACTACTAAAATTCGACAGCACACACACACACACACACACACACACACACACACACACACACACACATATAGCCAATCTGACAAGAAAAGGTATAATTTTGATTAATTCATACCAAATGGCTATTGTTGTTTTGGCTGTTGTCATTTTTTGTCATCTGACACTTGAAGGGAAAAGAGGTCAGTGTCCTTGACTAAATCATCAGGTACTGCATGTTTAAAATTTTTTATGTCACACTATCACTATCTTGACCCATTTCCTAATAATTTTACAAAGACAGCAATGGTGATAACATGCTGAAATAATTTGAGATTGGCACTACTCATTTTAAACCCCTAGGAAACACAAAATAGCCTATTTCCTCTAGATATAGAATAAAAGTGATTCATTTTCTTTGAATGTGCATTTCCTGTTATTGTGTGTCAGAAACTACTACTCGGTGTGTTTAATCTCAAAAAGTTGAAAAATTTAGGAGCTGCTTATATAAGGACTTCCATAGGCTTAAAAAGCTGGCAAAGAACCATTTCAAACCAACAATTTTTCAAAATGTTCGGATTATTTTGCATAAAGTAAAATGCTATTAAACCAGGAGAATGTGATTCTGTGGACAGAGATATATGATCCCCAAGACATCCCTACACAGCCCAAATGTCCCAAGCAATTTTGAGTTTGAGAAATGGAGCGAGCTTTCCTTCCAGGTTTGATCCTCTCCACATCGGTGAACGGGAAAAATGACAGAGCTTCCGTTGGCAGGCCTATTTCACATGTCTGTCATACATCCTCATAAACGTGGGTCACTTTAAGGCTGATGTATTTCTATTTGCTTTTGAACAAATGAATTTAAAAAGTTCTATGATGGCTACTGAACAAAAGAATTTCAATTACCATATTTCTAGAAAACACACATTATATAAATATGTAGTCATAAAAGATGAAACCTGATATATAAATGAAGGTTCTTTGCAGTTTATGAAAACTGTTATATTTATTCAATATTCTTCCCTGCTTCCTAAAATCTTAAAATTGCTAGGTTCACTCAATTACCTAATATTTCAAGCTCTCTGTCTTTTATGTGGGAATTCATTTAAACATTTAAAAGAGGGAAAAATAAAGTCAGTATTTAAATAATACTGTTAAGTTTATATAAACATAACATATGCCTGTAACGTATGCCTGAGAAAGAGCTAATAAGTGTTTGGCTATAATCAATTAGTGTATTTCAGTTCAATGTTATTTTTTTTCTTTTATAACTTGTGTATAAAGAAGCCCATATTTGAGTGTTGGGAAAATAAAGATGAAATGATTTAAAAGAAATAAATCATTTCAATTATAAAGTTACAAGTAATTATTACTTAAAGAAAATGTTAAATATTGTATACCATATTAATTTATCAAAGGAACTAAGTATGCATTTTCTTCAGGGAATATGTCAGTGCTAGGGAATGTATCTGTAATTAAGGCAGCCACCCTGTTGATGAAAAGATGTGACTCCTTTATGTTTAAAATTAGCACCATGATAGAGTTACTTATAAACTATGGATGTTTCATAAAGTATCAGCTATTTTATCTTTCAAAACAGGTGAGCTGTGAAATTTCTGTTTTTATAGTATAAACTTATTTCCCAAAGCTTTGTGAGTAACTGGTATAACTCGGCAAGCATAAGCTTAAACCAGAAATTCACAATCATTTACTTAGGCTTGAATGACATTAAAGGTAGCATTTAAAAAATCTGTGCCTTAGCTGGTTTTGCATAAGGGATAGAGCATCAGCCTGGAGACTGAAGGTCCCAGAATTCATTCCAGTGAAGGGCACATCCCTGGGTTTCGGTCAATCCCCAGTAGGGAGCATGCAAGAGGCAGTCAATCAATGATTCTCTCTCATCATTGATGTTTCTTTCTATCTCTCTCTCCCTCTCTCCTACCCTCTGAAATCAATAAAAAATATATTTTAAACAATTTCTCTTCAAAATTAAAAAAAAATTCTATGACCCATACTGATGAATATAGATTATTTTCACCCACTTAAATATAAATATTAGTAGATACAAATATATATACACAATACACTTGCATATATTACAATTCATATAACAAGTAATGAATATCACATGTTGCAATATTACACATAACTTTTCTTCTAGTGAGAAAAAAGAGGAAAGAACAAAGGCAGTTAGAGAGCCAACTTTTGTGGATAGAAAAGAAAACAAGATAAATATACCATTTATTTAGAAATCTGGAGAATATATAATATCTTGTAAATGACATATAAATAAAGTGTCTGAAACAATATGTATATCATTATTTACCTATATTTAGGGATTATCTTCTATTCATGAAGTGTAATAAATTTTTGTCCCCAGCAGCTGATGCTGAGCCATTGGGTTTGCTTGGCAGAGGTGTAAGCAATGATATAAGTGATAACATGTTAAATGTGTCTATGAAGCCAGTTACCTCTGTGGACATTTGAAATTTAATATTGCATGGGAATTCTGAGATTTGCCTAAAAGAGATGTCTGAACTATTTGACTCAAGGGGAAAGGAGTCTGACGTACTTGTTACATACCAACTTGTTAGAGCTATTGTTTGTCCTCTTAAAAATGAGCTTGGAAATGTTCCTTCCTCTTGAGGTTTTTGGAATAGTTTGTAGAGAATAGGTGTTGATTCTTCTTTGAATGTTTGGTAAAACTCTCCTGTGAAGCCTTCTAGTCTTGTATTTTTATTTGCTGGGAGGTTTTTTCTATTTAATTAATTAGTTAATTAATTTTAATACTGCTTCAATTTCACTAGTTGTTATTGGTCTATTCAGGATTTCTGATACTTCTGGATTCAGTTTTGGAGGATTATATATTTCTAGGAATTTGTCCTTTTCACCCAGATTTTCTGATTTGTTGGTATATAATTGTTTGTAATATTTTCTTACAATCCTTTATACTTCTGTGGTGGCAGTTATTACTGCATCTCTTTTGTCTCTGATTTTATTTATTCAGGCCCTCTCTTTTTATTTCTTGTTGAGTCTGCTAAAGTTATTGTTTGAGGACAGTTCCCAGTGTGGTGCATAGCAATTTTCATGATGGTTATGGAAACAGGGAGACTGACAGCTGGAAGTCTGTGGAACATACTGCAAGGTCCAAGGGAAATGAAGGGGTCCCAACATCTATAATTATTCATATATACATTTACATATAGTTTAAAAGCCAACTACCTATGTTTACATTTACATCTGTACTTCAACTAAGCATGCCAAGAGTAAATGTCTGATATGAATGATTTTCTAGAGTAATAGAACAAAACATTTGTGATAACATGATACACAATGCTACGCACTATTAAAATGTTAAAAGTACTGGGATTCGTTTTGAAAAATGATGGCTACATGAGCACAGTGTCTTTTCTTCCAAAGCATATGATGCCTTGTGGAGTTTCAGTGCACAAATATTCATTTTAGAACCTTTATCACAAAAGGGCAAGATCCTTTTGGAGAATATATGCACACTTTATCTGTCACTTCTGAGTATTATTAATGAGCAATAAATGGTATTTTAAACTTGTTCTTTTAAGGATAAAAAAGTCAGATGTATAATCTATAAAATTGTACTTTCTCATTCTCTTTGAGTTTCATGGAAACCTGAGAGGTGTGATTAAAGAAGGAAAATAATTATTCTACATCCTTTACATAATAATTTTTCTATTTTTATTTAAGAGAAAACAGAAAAATATCAAACCCTCTTGTTGTAGGTTTGTAAGAAGTATCCCTTAGTTTGGAGGGATAATTCATACAGAGCAAAATGCCTGCTTTTCTTTTTTATTCATTTCCCAAGCAAAATTTTTTCTCAAAATAATAGGTAGTGTCTTGACAAGTCATTTGATTTAGTACCTTCCCAAGCCAACTATTTATAAATATTTATAAATAAATTACTTTCAGGATATAAATTTTTAAAATTTTATTTTATAATATTATTGACAGTTCTTGATAGTACTTCTTTGACTGAATATGGACCATATTGAGAATATTAAATGTTGATATTTTTATGTTGTTTGGAGAAATCACAATCCATTCATACGTGTTTTCAAATCATTAAAAATATAGAAATTTATATAATAGGGTGTGACTTCTAAAATAAAAGGCACTCTATAGGTTAAAATTAAAACTCAAGTGCAGAAATCAACTTTGAATTTAAAAAATCAAAGAAATCAATATGCAATAAAAATTAATTTGGAAGGGGTATGATCATGTAATATTATTTTTTTATTACTCAATTTTCTGCGATAATTTAATAGCACTTTTACAACATATAGTAGAATTACTTTAAATATATAAAAATGTGTCATTAAATATGTTTTTAATGTAATGTCAAAATTTTATAAAAGAGAAAATACTGTTTCTTGATATTATTTCTCATTAATAGGGTCTAAAGTCTCTATTTCTTAAATATATGTACATGTTTTAAGAACAATTAAATGTAATTACATTTTTATTATTTTCCTTTAAGTTTTGAAGGGAATTAATAAGAAATAATTCTAGTTGCCTGTCAATCTGGTCTTTCTTCCCCTAAATTGTTGGCAGAATGTCAGTACTAATGTTTCCTGAGTATGAATGAATATTAATGATGGAAGAAATTGTGAATTACCAGCTTAGGGATAATTACTCCTCAATTAAGACCGTAGGACTTGGTCATCTCATATTTTCCTTTATTTTTCAAATTGATTTTGGAGAGAAAAATTTGTGATTCCATTTACTTATGCATTCATTCTTTGATACTTCTATGTCCCATGAACAGATATCTAACCCATAACTTTGGTCTATTAGGGTGATGCTTTAGCCAACTGAGTTACCTGGCCAGGGTTTCAATGAATGTATGTTTGATATAAATTAAATTAACAAAGAAGTTGAGAAATTGAGTTTTTTTTTCTATACCAAATTTTTAGGCAGTGGTCTACTGAGATAAACTTTGTATTAATTTATGATGGATTTTGTAATGAATTACCACACAGTTAGTGGCTACAGCAGCAGCAGAAACTTATTATCTTATAGTTCAGGAAGCCAAAATTCTGACATGGCATCACTGAGCTAACCTCAAAGTATCAGCAGAACTGTTCCCATTGAGCAATACCATTCCTTATTCTTTCTAATGTCTAGAAGCCTCCTGCATTCCTAGACTCTTAACTTGTTGCTCCCCTTTAAGGCAACAGTGTAGCCTCTTCAAATATCAATATCTTTGACTATGACCTCTGATTTCATAATTATAGATCTTCTTAATTACAACCCCTGTGATTACATTAGGGTTACCAGATACCCAGGATAATTTCCCAAACCAAAGGCTCTTAAACTTCATCATGCTGGCGAAGTCCCTTTGCTCAGGGAAAGTAACATATTTCAGGAATTCAGACAGATCTCTCTCAGGGAAGGCATTGGTTAGCCTACCCCATCTTTCACTGATGCACATGTCTGTTTTTTGAAGAAAAATATAAGGCACCAGTTACATACAGCTTCGGTATGCTTTCTGTTTGATTTTGTCGAGGTGTCAATTAATTACTGGTCTTCCCATGATTTCTTTACATTGTTTACACATATATACACAAGAAATTAATTTTTTACTATATGTAAGATTCAAAACCCATCAGATTGGGAATGTAGGAAACCATTAAAAGATGGTTATTTGCAATCTTATGAAATTACTTCTCAATAGTATTTTATTTTACATTTTCATTAATTCCTCCTAAGAACTCCAGAAAAATGATTCTTTTTCTCACTTTCATTAAAGTGCCAATTTTATCAAATCTATTTCTCTAGATATATCAGTAATGAAGAGAGATTATTCACAAATTCTCCTTAGATGGATATATTGGATTATCTCGGGTAGGTGTCTTGGTTTAAAGTGACATAATTAATTAAAGCATACTAAACTTTATGTTAAAGCTATTACACTTAACATGACAGTATAATATGTGGTTTAGGCATTTTGTAATAATAGTTACTTTGTTCTTCAATGGGCTGTGGCAACAATTTAATCAAATGGATGTGTATTTTGAAGTTAATCCATATGTAGGAGTAGAAATTATTTAGGTAACAAGGACAGTAGAATGGCTGTATGTGCATTGGGGAAACATGCAATTTCAAATATAACTTTTCCTTTAGAGGGCATGGTGACATATCAATCACATTTTTAGTGTATGTAATTTTACTGCCGCAGATATAATAGCTCCATTTTTTTGCACACAATTTGTCTGTTCATGGAAATAGGGCATAAATTCCATTCTTTACAAGTTGTTGTTGAATGACTTGAAGGACAGCTATATGAGATACAAATCTCTCTCACCTTATTAATTTTGAAGTTTTCTTCATGATGGTACAATGGGAGAGGAATATGTATACACTGTCTGTTGAATTCTCAGACATTTTCCATGTAATGATATTGTAATAGAACGTTAGAATTTATCTTAGATATCATGGAAAAATTTTAAGATTATTTTTTATCATACACATTTTTAGGTTATAATTCCAGTATGCAAACTTTTCCTTACATTTAAATTTATTTTTGTAATACAATGGGCAGATGAATGTCAAATCTGTTCATCAGATTTCGATAGGAGTGTTCAAAGCATATCCATCTTCAGTTATGAACATTTAAAATAACTTTTATATCTATCAAATGATTCATTGTAACCAGTGAAGGTTAATAAAAATATTGAACTAACTTCAAATTTGGTGAACATATACAGGATTTATGAGCCTAACACTATATATCCTGAGATGAGTTGCTTGTTTACTCTGCAATATGTGTTGTGTTCATTGAGTATTATATTTACAAAATTTAAACACAACAATATGGAAATATTTTTTCTTAAAGTGATGAAGGCCTTAATTGAATAAGTTACTGTTTCAAAAAATGTTAACTATTTTTATGATATAGAAAGTATTCAGTCCAATAAATCAAATGGAAATCTCGTGTGCACTTATATATACACAAATGGATACCACAGACACCCAAGAACTCTCTGAGTTTTCATTAATTTTTGGAATGTGAAATAAATTTGGAGATGTCCAGTATCAATATGTTTTGAAAATTAAAAGTAAGTTCTACTAAAGCAGATGGGAAGAGATTATGATCATAAAAACAAAAACTTGATTGATATTAAGGACAAGATCACAGAAAATTAACCTGGCTAGTTCCTATCTAGTTGTCAAACTGCCCCAACCATGTACATTAGAAATATATCTTACGTTGATCATAAGTAAGATTTATATGTATTGTATGGTATTCTACAATGAAGAAATTTATTCAAATATGTATAACATTATGGGATTATTGGCAGGCACTAAATATGATGATATCTAGTAAGAAGCTGGAAATACAGAGTAAGAGTTTAGAAATAAGATCAGGATTTTGTATAAAATTTGATAGATATCCTCATAGAGGTGATATAATAAGTTATAGAATTACATGGTATTTCCAAAGGGATCAAAGGTGTATGCAGCAATGATTCTTATTACAGATAATGCTATTGGACACTGGGGTTCTGGGTACTGTCTGCCTAGCTTCTGATTTGGTAGAGGTGGATCAAAGCTGGATAATCTACAGGAGCTTCCAACTCCCTGGCTTATGCCAAAGCAGATGATTGCAGAATTTATTATGAGAAAATTGCCAGAGACTTGTGAATAACAAAGACAAATGGATTTTTTCGGTGCATTTACATTTAGAGAGAAAGAGTGGAAAATTATTAGTGAAAAAATAATCTTTAAAAAACACATAAAGGAAAACCAGAGTCCAAATGGCATAAATATAAGAAAGAAGCATGTTTGACGGAAGAAATAGTCAATATTTTATAATAAAAGTATTGCAAGCAAACATCTGAATTTGAAATCCTGATCTTGGTGACATCATTAGTATAACATGGTGAGCAAGAGACTATCACTGAGAATTACAGAATAAATATTAAAACAATCTGTAATACTGTTTTCATAATGTGTGGTGACAAAGGTAGCAGTGAAGTAGAGTAACATTCATCTTGGAAAATATTATTTTTTCATTGTTTTAATGGTGGAAGGGAAGATAGGCATATTAGCAAAAGATGGACCCAATAAGAGGAAGAAGTGAAAGTATAAAAGAAAGGAGAATGATATTCACAGTTGGGAGTATTTGATAGGAAATGCAATGCTCAGCTGATGAGCTTCAGTCTGTAAATAGGAGTGATTTTGGGCGCGCGCGCGTGTGAGTGTGTGTGTGTGTGTGTGTGTGTGTGTGTGTGTGTGTGTTCACCTTTGTAATATGTGTTATATAAAGTTTTATTCTTCTTCATTCTCTCCCCCACATCCTCCATCTACTCCTTCTTTTCTCTCCAGATTGAATAGAAAGGTCAAATAGTAAAATATCAAAGGCATCATGTAAAAAAATATAATTCAAATTGAGTGAGAGTTCATTGAATGGTCTTGGTCTTCTCTTGAAAGTATGGGGAAAGGCACTTGTAAAGGGGAAAGAAAACAAACCTTGGCCTTAAGGCTTAACTGCTGAAGATATTTGGAAGCAGATCTTGGGAAAGGTTTGGAAGTGGGACACTGAAAAAGAAGGGATTTAATTAGAAATAAAAAAGTGTAGGTTGGTACAAGTTTGCTAATGCTAGACTAATTTATTAGGGTATAGTAAAAAGGAAGGCATGTTTTCACAAATTCTGCCATTTGGTAAGTAGGAAAAAAGAAATTAGAAATGGTGACCAGCCATAGTTAGCAGCTGCAAAAACAGGTAAGGCAGAATGACAAGGGATGCATTTGATAAGTATCAATTTGCTCGTCATAGTACATTCTAGGCAGAGAACTGGAAGGATTTGAAGTGGAGTGGACAGACAGGAATGACAGAGAGCACCCTGCAGACCACACATCCTGACGAACCTGAAGAATTAAAGGTGCTTAAGTATAGGCTAAATGGAAAGTGATGCAATCTTCTTACTCAGACAACTAGTAGTTTGCACTCAGTCTGAAATATGAAATGTCATTTATATGACCTTTTATATAATATAAAAAATGTCAGGGATGGAATGCTTATTTTCAGAGTTAAAAAAGTAGTGATCTAATAAGGTATAGCATTTTAAAAAATAATTGTAAGATACAGGTATTTCATTTCTGACTAGATGGAAGTCTGATTCCTTTAGTTCTAGTTTTTCTGTTGGAAATACCATCATATAAAAGAAATTAGAAATATGTTCTTGGTTCCTTTTTATTATTCAGTTTAGGTAATTTAGAATCTTTTTTCGCTTTATATTTATTAAACTAGTGGCCTAGTGCACAAAATTCATGCATGGGGATGGGGGGTCTCCCTCAGCCCAATCTGCACCCTCTCCAATCTGGGACCCCTCAGCGGATGTCCAACTGCCAGAAATTGGACATCCCTCTCACCATCCAGACCCCTAGCTCCTAACCACTCACCTGCCTGCCTGCCTGATTGCCCCTAACTGCTTCTGCCTGCCAGCCTGATTGCCCCCAAGTGCCCTCCCCTGCTGGCCTGATTGTGTCCAAGGTTTTGATTAGTATAGATAATATGAACATTCAAATGTATAGATTTTCAGGCTGGCAGGGAAGGCCTAATATGCAAGAGTAGGCCTTTCTTCCCCCAGCTGCCTACACTTGCTTCCCTCTGGCATCCAGGAGGGGCTCCTCTTTGCAGCCCTGGCTTCTTTCAGAAGGATGTCCAGTCTAATTATCATATTACACTTTTATTATTACCTTATCTAATAATAGACAAACATGTAAGTTACGCCCACAGCCAATCCGTGTGAGTGTGCAAATTAATGCAACAAATATGGTGGGTTAATTTGCATATGCAGGCGTGGAGCTTTCAGGAGGAGTGGGATGCCTGCTATGGGGGTGGGGAAGGGTGTGGCAGAAGGAGCTACAGGAGCAGTGCTCTGGACAGAAGTGAGGACTTGCTGGGTCTGGGCGGGCTGAGAGTGGGGACATGCTGGCTCCCAGGTGTTGGGAATGAAGTCAGAGAAAGGAAGGCCTTTTCATGCACAAATATCGTGCAATGGGCCTCGAGTAGATTAATAAAACTCAGGGCATTTGCTTAAAATTTCTTGAAGCAAACGATAGAAATATTGCAAAGTTCTGAGAATCCCAGAATGTCCCAACTCTGATGGCATTACATTGCTAGATCAAAGTCCTTGATCTACCCAAACTGCAGTTTCCATTCTGCATTACCTATACTCCTTCCTCACCTTTGCTTGTTTCAGAATGGCAGCTTGCCGATAATTTTCAAGGTCTCCTAGAAGGTGCCTAGACTGAAGCGGCATTCATTTTCCTTTGAAGAGGCACACATACCATTTTGTCTCATTTCCAGCTCTTTCTTTCACCACCTAGTATATTTGGAATGGTTGTCCACTGCCACACGCCCAGCTTTCAGAGCTGATCAGAAGCTTTTCACCCAAACAATTTTGGATTCAGACCCTGAATATACTCTCCTTATCTGGAAAATAAAGTTTAAAAAAAGCACACATCTATTTTATAAGTTTCTAATGGTAGGGATAAATTGTCTAATGTGTGAATGATGCTTAAAGGTGACAGATCAGAACAATAGCAAAGAGCTTATCCTTTTTTGGGTGAGTCTGGTTTTCAGAGAGTCAGGCCCTTTAAGGGAGTGTCACCTTAGTTTCCTACAGGAATTGTCCTGTCTGTCCAGGGGCAGGAGGCAGTGGACTTCTAACCTGGAACTGACGGCCATGTTCCACTGGCGCCACCAATCTGCATTGTGGATGGTGTGAGCCTGCAGCATGTGAGCGAGCGAGTAAAATCAGTGCCACCTGCAGGTGGTAGGTGCAATTGAAGGATGCCATTCCCCGCCTCTCTCTCCTTGGAATTCCTCTAGAGGAGGTGGGCATGCTGTGTGTGGCTGTGCTGTTCTTCTTTACACATCCGTTTCCCAAATAGGGGCTCTGAATTCCCCACTGCCAGTGCCCCGACATGGGCTGGGCACTCCATCCGCAAACAGCACCCCGCTGAGGTGCCAAGATTGGTGTGGCATCCCCATCCTGCTCTCATCCTTGCCCATCACCTTTGAGAGTGGGGTGGGACTGGAGGACTCCAGCAGGGTAGCCACTCATGCTGCCCACTCCCAGTGGCTGCTCCCAGGACTGGAGGACTCCAGTGGGGTGGCCGTTCACACTGCCCACTCTTGCTGGGGCAACCTTGGATGCCAAGCTTTTTTGCCTGCTCTCCCGCTATCCAGCCAGGCTTGTGGCTCCAGAACAATAGCAAAGAGCTTATCCTTTTTTGGGTGAGTCTGGTATGACCACCATCTTAGTCATACCAATTTGCATATTCCCTCCTAATTGGCTGTGGGCGCCAACATCTTTATTGTGAAGTGATGGTCAATTTGCATATTGCTCTTTTATTAGATAGTATACTAGAGGTCTGATGCATAAAATTTGTGTGCTTGGGGGGGTCCCTCAGTCTAGCCTCTGCTCTTTCACAGTCCAGAAGCCCTGGGGGAGATATCTGACTGATGGCTTAGGCCCACTAAGCTGTCAGTCAGACATCCTTAGCATTGCCACGGATGCGGGGGAGGCTCCCACCACTGCCACTGAGCTCGCTAGCCATGAGCCCTGCTTCTGGCTGAGTGGTACTCTCCTGTGAGAGTACACTGACCACCAGGGGGAAGCTCCACCCCCTGGTGGTCAGTGCTCATGATAGTAACCGCTCATTCCACCATTTGGTCATTTGCATATTAGCCTTTTATTATATAGGATTATATAGTATTTGCTATAGATGAGGCCCCATAGAACCATAATAAATGCAAAAAAAAATCACTGGTAACTCATTCTCAAATTGCCCCCACTTAAAATCAAATTATCTCCCTGTGGGGCATGTGCTGCACCTACAGAACCATTTGGCTTGACACTTTTCCTCTCTGAGCTTCATTTCTGAATACATACGTATATACCATGGGAATTGTAATCTCTTTTCCACCTATCTCACTGGGTTGTCATGAGGAGGTTCTGAGCTAATAAACCTAGAAATGTTTAACCAAGTTAGTGATGTTTAAATGGGAAGGGATTGTTATTTTTAAGCCCACAGGTACCCACGCAGGAAGCAGGTACTGATTGGGGGAGGAGGCCATGATTATTTCCTGGGACTGTAATGGAAGCTTTGCAGATGGTTCTGCAGGCCTTGGAGAGGCAGGCTCTGACTAGCATTCCTATAGTGGTGGTCATCCCTGGAGGTACTGGCTAGGGGAGAGGTGCAAGGGGGCACTAGGGAGCAGAGAGGCTGAAGGCGGAGTAACTGTCAAATCTCCCCACTTGGTGCCATTCTTTAAATTGTATGTGGCATTTTTGCAGCCATACATGCTTAGGGCAGGGCTCCAACCTCCTGGAGCGGGGTGGGGGCTGGCCAGGGTGGAGCCAGGCAGGCTTAGCTGTGGCCCCCAGTGGGTTCGGTGCGCTTCCGCTGCAGAGAAGGAGCAGCTGTTGTCAGGGGGAATGGGTCTGACTTGGGAAGTGGGGGTGAGGGAGGGCGCTTGCTGCTTGGGTCTGCCTTTGCCCAGGTCTGGAGTTGAAGGGAGGAGAGGCGTGCCTGGCCCCAGCGGAGGGGACCTGGCAGTAGCAGGCTGCAGGCTGCAGGTCCCGGGTACTTTGGGGTGCTGACAAGTCATTAACAGCATGCTATTGTTGTGGACACCCCTGGTGGTGGTGGTGGGGGAAGAAGAGATCAGGAGTTGGAGGTGCGGCCTACAGTTACCCTGAGGCTGGGTCTTCTCCCCATCTGGTCAGCCTCCCCATCCCCCTGGACATCCTTGCAGGGTGTTCATGCAGGAGGATTGGAAGAGCTCCCCATGGCCGCTTCCTCTTCCTTCTTTGCAATCCAGGCTCCTGTCAGGCACTCTCCTCAGATCCCCAGGAACTTGAATCTGGCCCCCTTGCACCTCCATGGCACCCTGCCACCCCCACCCTACTCTGCCTTCCCTGGCTGCCTGCCTGTCAGGAGGCTGCTGAGGCTCCCTGCTGTGGGCAGCCCAGTCCTTATATAGGATTAGTTATATGTATGCATGATAAGCATAATTTATCCATAATTGTATTACCATGTGAAATAGAGATATGACTTCTTTTATAAAAGGCTATTAACACTTAGTACATTATATATTGTGTGTGAAAATAGTTGCCAATTGTGTTGGTGCAGAAGAGATTTTGTCCTTATAATGTAAACTTTCTTCCAGAACATGATACAATAACAACTGTAAATTATCTAGTGAAAATGTTTTGTCTCCTGATTTAAACATTCTACTTGTCCTATTTAATACATGTAGTATAATATCTATACTGAGGTGGGCAAAAGTGGGTTTATAGCTGCGAGTAAATGAATCAATTTATTGTTGTATTATTTATTAATTATTATGTTATTTATTTGTTTTACAACTGTAACCCTATTTTTGTGCACACCTATACGTTCAAAACAGAAGAAAAACTAAAGTCTTTGCGAGTACCCAGGCTTGAAATGTGCTTATGTGATCGATTATGTAAGTTTTTCACTTGTCTTTTGCCAAGTATTAACAGAAACATCTTTAAGTTCTCTTAGTTCATCTAATTGCAAGCAATGATTGTGGTCTCATTTAATGTTCACCTGTTGGTAGGAATGCAGATGGGTGCAGCCACTGTGGAAACCAGTATAATTTCCAAACACAAAACAGGAACTGCCTTTTTACCCTGTGATTCCTCTTCTAGGAAAGTGGGGGTTCATAAGAAGCAAATGAAGACTTTGAGAACATCATCTACTAGTAACTCTGCTACGAATATATTAAGATGCCTTACTGTAGGAGGTGGAGGGGTAGGGGGATTTTTGCTTTAAGTAACTTTGGAAAAAAAAACCTGAAACACTGATTCAAAAGAATATGTGCATTTCTGTGTTTGCTACAGCATTATTTACAATAGCCAAGATGTGGAAGCAGCAAGTGCCTACCAATAGATGAGTGGATAAAAATTCGGTGGTACATTTCCACAATGGAATACTACTCAGCTGTAAAGCAATATAGGAAATTTTACCTTTGTGACAGCATGGATAGACCTGTAGGTGTTATGCTAAGTGAAATACATGAGTCACAGAAAAACAAATACCATATGATTACACTTTTAGGTTGAATCTAATGAACAAAATAAACAAAAAATTAAACTCATAGTCATGGAAAACAGACTGACAACTGTTAGAGGGGAGAGAGTTTGTGGGGATGGGTGAAAAGGTGAAGGGATTAAGCAAAAAAAAAAAAAGAAAGAGAAAGAAAAGAAGAAAGGAAGAAAAAGAAAGAAAAGAAAGAAAGAAAGAAAGAAAGAAAGAAAGAAAGAAAGAAAGGAAGGAAGGAAGGAAGGAAGAAAGAAAGAAAGAAAGAAAGAAAGAAAGAAAGAAAGAAAGAAAGAAAGAAAGAAAGAAAGAAAGAAAGAAGGAAAAGGTCATGGACACTGACAACAATATGGTGATGACCAGAAGGAAAGAGGGTGGGGGTAGGTAGAAGAGGGTAAATGAGGAATACATGATGATGGACAGAAATTTGATTTTGGCTGGTGAACATACAGTATACAGATGATGTGTTATAGAACTGTACACCTGAAACCTACATACTTTATTAACTAATATCGCCATAATAAATTCAAAAAAATTTTAATTAATAAATTCAGCCCTGTCACCATGGCTGAACATTGACTTATAAACCAGGAGGACATGGTTCAATTCCCAGTCCAAGTTTCAGGCTCAATTCCCAGTGGGTGACATTCAGGAGGCAGCTGATTAATGATTTTCATCATTGATGTTTCTATCTCTCCCTCTCCCTTTCTTTCTGAAATCAACAAAATATATATTTTAAAAAATAAATAATAAAATTCATTTAAAAATATAAATTAGAACTATAGAAAGATACTACACTATGTTAAAAATCTATAACATTTTAGCAGATTGTATGAAAAAATACTCTTTTATACAAGAAAAAATTTTAAATTTAATACATAGATGTAGATTATATGTACATAACTATATGTGGGATAAAATATGGTAAATATGACTTGTATATAATCTAATAATGCATTTTAATATAATCATATATAGATATTGATAGAAATTCAGGTTTCTATCAATAGATGCAGACGAGGTAGAAACCAAGAGCATGAACAAAAAAGATATAGATACAGATGAGGTAGAGAACAAAAAAACAAAAAAAATATAGATACAAGAAAACATATAGATACAAATGAGGTAGAAACTGAGAGCATGTCTATACACATCCTCAAAGATTATCCAGAGCATGTTTTGAGGAAGTTAAGCTGAATTAAGAATAACAGCCATAATCAAGGAAGTATTCCATGGGCTAAAAGTGAGATTTGTTTCATTTTTGCTAAATCAGTAATACATTAAACTCCAAAAAGTGACAACTCTTGATAATGAAATAAGACTCTATTGTTGTAGTAAGTAGCAAAAAGTACATATTATTACATCATGAAGACATTCCTTAAATTGCTG